>JANAVB010014799.1:6273182-6749387 GCA_029216955.1 Iris pallida
AATTTCGTCCTCGAAATTTACAAGAATTGAAGACCCGACAATATTCTAACATAGCAAGTAATGCAACAAAATGACTAAGGCTACGATCAAAACTAACCTCTAAGGTATCAAGCGGGAACGGGTGGTTCCCCCGCAGCGGTTGGATCGAACAAGTAAGGGAATCTCTCCCTCATGTCCGACTCCCTCTCCCAAGTAGATTCACCTGGGGAGTGACGGCTCCAAGCTACTCGTACTAGGGGTATAACCTTGTTCCTCAGCCTCTTCTCTCTCCGGTCTAATATCTCCACTGGCTGCTCAGAAACTGTAAGGCTCGGTCCGACCTCCAACTCTGAATGATCTAGCACATGACTGGGATCTGGAACATATCTCCTCAGCTGAGATACGTGAAAGACGTCGTGAACTCCTGCTAGATTGGGTGGAAGTGCAACCCTGTAAGCTACCTCTCCGATCCTGCCAAGTACCTCGAACGGCCCGATGTATCTGGGGCTCAGCTTCCCTCCTCGTCCGAACCGGATCGTCCCTCGAGTAGGTGATATCTTTACTAGCACCATATCACCGTCTGCGAACTCCATCGGCCTGCGACTAGCATCGGCCCAGTGTTTCTGCCTGTCCTGAGCTACTCTGAGCCTGTCTCTGATCATCCCGACTTTCTCTGCTGCATCCGTGATCATCTCTGGCCCAAGCATATCTCTGTCTCCGACATCATCCCAAAAGAGCGGTGTCCGGCATCGTCGTCCATATAGCGCCTCGAAAGGAGACATACCAATACTGGCCTGGTAGCTGTTGTTGTATGAAAACTCTACCAAGTACAGATGGCTCTCCCATGATCCTCCGAAGTCCAGCACGCAAGTCCTCAGCATATCCTCCAGTGTCTGTATCGTCCTCTTGGACTGCCCATCTGTCTGCGGGTGGTACGCCGTACTGAATTTGAGCCTACTGCCCAACTCCTCCTGCAAGCTCCTCCAGTAGTGGGATGTGAATCTGCTGTCTCTGTCTGACACGATGCTCACCGGCACTCCGTGTAGGCGAACTATCTGCTGCATGTATAGCTCCGCCAACTTCTCGGTGGAAAGCCCCACCTTGAAGGGTATGAAGTGCGCACACTTCGTCAGCCTGTCTACGATGACCCAGATGGCATCCTTCCCTCCTTGGGAACGAGGAAGCCCTGAAACGAAGTCCATCGTAATATGTTTCCACTTCCACTGGGGAATGGGTAATGGCTGCAACAAACCAGCTGGTCTCTGGCGCTCCTTCTTGACCTGCTGGCAAACTAGACATCTCGAGATAAAACGCGATACATCCCTCTTCATCCCGTGCCACCAAAGATGTTCCCGCAAGTCACGGTACATCTTGTTAGCACCAGGGTGAATAGAATATCTCGATCGGTGCGCCTCCTGCAAGACTGCCTCTACTAGATCTCCTCTCATTACGCACAATCGGCTGCCACGCCTCAAGGATCCATCCTCTGCTATAGTGAAGTCATCCAGCAATCCAGCTAATGCCTGGGGTCGAAGTCTGCGAAGGCTCTCATCTGTAGACTGTGCCTCCCGGATCTGCTCCATCAAACCTGACTGAATGTCAAGCGCCATCATCTGTATCACTGATCCTGGCCGAACTAGCTCGATACCGAGCTTCTCCAGATCCTCCCGCAAATGTCGATCAATCATCAGATACCATGCCATCGGATGCCTGCTCAGCGCATCCGCCACCACATTTGCCTTCCCGGAGTGATACTGTAAATTGATGTCGAAGTCCTTCATCAACTCCAACCATCGTCTTTGCCTCATGTTCAGCTCTTTCTGCGTGAACACATACTTCAAGCTTTTGTGGTCAGTAAAGATTTCCACACGCTCTCCGTATAAGTAATGTTTCCATAACTTGAGTGCAAAGATCACCGCAGCTAACTCGAGGTCATGGGTAGGATAATTCCTCTCATGAGTCCGCAATTGCCTAGATGCATAAGCAATTACTTTCCCATGCTGCTGTAGAACACATCCTAGCCCCTTCCCAGAAGCATCACTGTATATGGTGAAACCTCCAGAACCTGAAGGTAAAGTCAGAACTGGAGCGGTCGTCAGCCTCCTCTTCAGCTCCTCAAATGCTGTCTGGCAGTCCTTTGACCAAATGTACTCTGCGTCCTTCCGCGTCAGCTTCGTTATGGGTTCAGCTATCCTAGCAAAGTCCTGGACGAACTTTCTATAATAGCCTGCTAAACCCAGAAAGCTCCTGATCTCTGAAACTGACGTCGGAGCCTTCCACGTCTCAACTGCAGCAATCTTCCTGGGATCCACCGAGATTCCATCTCCAGTGACTACATGGCCGAGAAACTTCACTCGGTCTAAAAAGAACTCGCACTTCGGCAATTTGGCAAACAACCTCTCCTGCCTCAGAATCCCCAAAACTATCCGCAAGTGCTCTGCATGCTCCTCTGGCGTCTTCGAGTATATCAGGATGTCGTCGATAAACACCACGACGAACTTATCCAGATACTGGTGGAATGTCTTATTCATCAAGTTCATAAAGACAGCTGGCGCATTTGTGAGACCAAATGGCATCACCAGAAACTCGTACTGCCCGTACATCGTATTGAACGCCGTCTTCTGGATGTCTGCTGGCCTAACATTCACCTGGTGGTACCCGGATCTCAAGTCTATCCTGGAAAACACCTTCGCCCCGCTCAATTGGTCGAACAAATCATCTATCCTGGGCAGAGGATATTTGTTCTTGATAGTGATGGCATTCAAGGCCCGGTAATCAATACACAACCGGACTGTACCATCCTTCTTAGGCACAAAAAGCACTGGTGCTCCCCATGGAGAAGCACTGGATCGAATGAAACCCTTTTTCAACAGGTCATCAATCTGCTCTTTCATCTCTATGGCCTCCTTGGGATTCACTCTATAGCAAGCCCGGGATACTGGTGATGAACCCGGTACTAGATCTATAGTGAACTCCACATCTCTGTCTGGCGGAAGTCCTGGAAGATCCTCTGGGAATACATCCATGAACTCCCTAATGATATGGTACGGCGGTGCTGCGTCCCCGACTGTAGCACAACAGTTCGGCTCTAGGCTGATCTCCGGCCCTGTCCTCCTGACACTGAATGGTGCTGTGCCTGGGGGACTGAACACAATACTACCCTCATGGCAATCTATAGATGCATGGGCATAGCTAAGCCAGTCCATCCCCAATATGATATCATAACCGGGGAGCGGCATCACAAAGTGTCAACCCCTGATTTTAAAATTTTTTGTTTATTAGTGATAATTGGCCATTAATGATTATTTTGGCATTAAAATATTTTATAATAATTATTAGGAATTTTTTTAGAATTTTTAAATGTTTTTAAATAGCTTTTAAATACCAGAAATACCATTTTGTAATTTTATAAATTGTTTTAAATTAGGTTGCAATATTTAAAATTATTTTAAATACTTTTTGCAATAACCCAATTGTCTGTTGCAAATATATTTTGCAAATATTACTCGCGGGAGTCAATTTGCAAATTAAAAATTTATATTTGACTGAGGGAGGGACCTAAATAGAAATTCCTAATTTTTTAGGGGGTTTCCTGCAAAACCTTAACCCCAACTGCCCCCGACGACCGTGCGCTGTCGTCATCTCCGACGACGATCGCCGAAACCCTAACCCTAATCCTAATTTCTAGCCCTAATCCCACCGCCCTAGAGTTCTATAAATAAACCCCTCACCTCCCTCTTCTCGTCTACCACCGCCACGACCCTCCACAGCCCCAGCTCCGTCCCCAATCCCCACTTCCAGATCCAACCACCACCCATCTCCGGCGACCCCCGTTCGACCACCACCGCTCGACGTCGTCGTCTCCAACCACCACCATCAGGACCGCCTCGTCGAGCCGCGTCCAGCGCCGCCCAAGCGCCTAGACCACGACGCCCCTAGCCGCCGTTCGTCCCCTCGACTTCCACCCCTCAGCCGGACACGAAGGTAACAAATCCCTTCTCTGTGTCGTGCGTGTCCCAAACTGAGACACGAGACTCGCCTAGACACGGGGGACTTGACTGTGGTGCTGGACACGTGTTAGCCGAGTCGTACGTGTCGTGCTGGGCACGGACACGTCGACTCTGTGTCAGATTTCAACTTCTCGTGTCCTGGACTGTATGGACACGAGACGAACTGTAAACTAGACTAACGGGTTTGGGCTTTGCTTAACGGGTAAAAACCCATTTAATTTCTGACCTAAATAAAAATAAACTAAAACCTAACTCTAAACGAACTTAGCGGGCTGACCCCCTGGCCAGCCCGAACGAACTAAACCTCCCCCCCCCGCTGGCCTGGGTTCGAGCCCCCCCTTTTCCTTCTGTTTTCTTTTCTCTTTTCTCTTTTCTTTTCCTTTGTTTATATATATATATATATATATATATATATATATATATATATATATATATATATATATATATATTTATGTATATGTATATACTATTTTTACAGTATTATATATATATGTATATATATTTTATAATTAGTAAATTTTGTGTATATATATGTATATACTAAAATATATGTATATATCTTCATGTATATATATACACTTTATTATTAAAGTATTTTTCCTATATATATGTATATATATTTATACATATATATTTGTACTCTATAAATTAAGTATTTTTCCTTACAAATATATATGTACTTTTAACACATGTATTTATATTTTTCACTATGCATAACTTTGCCCTATTAAAATATCAATAATTATTTTGTACTTTTACCAAATTGTATTTTATTTGTATTTAAATTACTGCAACCATTTGATGTCCAAGCCTAGCATGGGTATTTGGGCCCAAATGTGTTTTCACACATTCAAGACCTGTACAAGTCATATTGGACTTGATTCATGGCCTTGGGTCCTGTATTTGAACTTTGGTTCAAATTATATACATGGACAAAATACGCAGATAATTCATTATTGTGTGCCTTGCTGCTTTTGTTTTTTTAAAAATACTTAAAGTATTGCTAAAATTATGGAAAAATAGTTTTTAGATACTTTGTTAAGTTGGCTAATTTAGTATAATTTTTGTAGTATTTAATTTACTGTTTTGCCACTAGTTTGGCATATGAAACCAAAACTCATTTTCTGTATACTTAGGAAAACTGATTTTTATAAAATATTTGTACTGGTTAATAAATTCCAGAAAATTATAATAAATTTCTATGATTAACAAGGATCACTTTATTACTTTACTTTAAGAAAAACTAGGCTTTTTGTCTATCTCTAAAATTGTTAGAACACAATGATCTTTTAATTTATTTATTGATTAATTACGACGTGTAGCTTTTTGTGTTATTTGGAGTTTTAGTCGTGTTGAACCCCATCCCTCACTAGTGTAAAGACCCTAGGAAGCTAGTTAACATAGTGTGTCACCCCACATTGGTCTCCTAGGCCAAGTCATTATTTTGGCTAGGTGCCCAGTCACAAGTCGTGTTTTCACCAGTTAGTGTCTTAGTGTTTTAGCTTAGTGTAAAGCTAAATTTATTGTATTTATTGCTACAGTGACGAGTTACCGGACATCTATAGCACATTTATCGCAGCTTGTTTTGCTTTGCTAGAGGCAAGTACTTTCTACGAACTTTACATATTGTCACATAAATGAACTGCAAAACCCACCATGTTAAATGCTGATCCTTGGGGTAGCGAGTTAAAACATCACATGTTGTACTTTCCATTACTACCATGCTCAGACAGTTTCTTTGTATCTCTCACATGATTAGAGTATGGGTTATGGGAAAAACTGATAGTAGAGTACGTGATCATGTCCCCCCTATATAGTACCGAGCAAAGTTTCATTTTATATGTTACGGCGCCGTAGGCCTTACTTACCAAGGCAGATTTGTGCGTATGTACACCTCTCGCCCTATCACTTGTACGGAAGTACATTTTATTTACATTGTGCCTCAGTACATTGTATACCTATTGACCGATCACGTACCTGCTACAGTTTTAAACATTACATATACATCTGTCTTTATGACATATGTATCCTTGCCATGATAGATTGTGTGATGCCATGTTTCCAGTTATTTCTTCTATGTTCATTGCCATGTTTCATATGCTAGTTTGCTAGAAAACAGTACTTGCTCCCGTCCTGACAGGATAACGTTGTAGGTATACTTACTGAGGAGGAGTTACTCTACGACTCATACTATGGAGTTACTGCCGAGGACCCGGCTCTGCTTTACGAGGATGTTCCTGCGGGGAGACTCGTCTAGTTTGCTTAGCTACTTGGGATACTTAGTGTAGTCATGTATTAGACTCTATCATTTTGTAACTGGACATGTATCCAGTTTTACATTTCAGACTTGTACTTTGGACTTATTTCTATATATGAGACGACTTTTGTGTTTGGAGCATTTATGATTCTTCTTCACTTATAGAATTGTTAGCACATTTAGTCTTATCTTGTTATCTCTAGAACAGCTTACTGCGCTTTATCTTAAGCGTAGGCTGGACATGGCTCGGCCCGGCCCAACAATTTGGGTAACGGGTCGTGACATATTTTTTTGGCGGCCCATGCAAGGTCCTGACTAAATTGTTTGGTTACGTTATTGTACCAAGCATGCCTGCAATTAGGAACTTAAGGTAATTAGACAACATTAGGAAAGACGCTTAGAACACTTAGAGGAATGCTAGGATTGCAACATAGGAAATACATCACATGATTGCTATTATAATTAGATTTTCTTGCATATGATTGCTTACTTTAAACAAGTCCTTATAAGTCTTTTTATGTGCAATTTAGATGGTGCTTACTCGTTCGTCCCAGCATTTTACCCCCGAGAATGGGGCCCTCCATATCCAGTCAGCTGACCAGTTGACTGATACACCTCCACCTACCACATTCCCCCACTCCACAGATCCACAGACCCAGATACCACCTTCCACATCCCGGTCCCAGCAGGACCCAATACTTCCACCACCCCCTATCACTATACCCACCCAGGCTTCCGTCACTCTCGACGGGACCCAGCTGCTCACACTGATCCAGGGGTTCCTAACAACCCATTAGGAGCAGACTACCCTACTTTGCCAGAGCATGGAGCGTTCTGAGGGACGTCCCGTGGTCCCACCACATGTAGAGCCACGGCAGAGAGCGGGGACGGTCAAGGACTTCATGGGTCTGAATCCCAAGGAGTTCTCAGGGACCGAGGGCATAGTAGTAGCTGATGACTGGCTAGATTCTGTAGAGAGGAAGCTTCTGGGAGTTAGGATGCCGGATGACCTTCAGGTCGAGGCAGCAGGATTTCTGCTGATAGACTTAGCCGGAGTCTGGTTCAGGAATGAGCCGTTGTTTGCAAGAGGTAGAGCCACCTGGGACCAGTTCAAGACCCAGTTCAAGAAGAAATTCTTCTCGACCACTGCTAGAGTAGCCATGGGGCTACGATTCCAGAACATCCAGCAGGGGAACTGTTCTGTTGATGACTATGCGGGAGAGTTTAGTCGCCTGAGCCGTTTTGCTCCTAGTCTGGTTGTCGATCCAGAGGAGATGACCCGTAGGTTTTGCCATGGTCTAGTTCCAGACATTGGCATTCTTATAGTGGCGAACGGTACGACTGACTACTACCAGAGCCTAGAGTTAGCCCGGAGCATTGAGGAGCGTCTTCTGTCTAGCAAGAGGCCGGCTTCTGTACACCATGAGGGACCGTCCAAGCGTCAGGCTTTCCAGCAGAGAGCGCCGACGCCACCCCAGCAGACTTACCATCCCCCTACATCACATCACCCGACCCAGCCAGTTAGAACCCCGGGACCCCGACAGCAGCAGCAGAAGGGAGTTATATGTTCTTTCTGCGGAAGACCAGGACATGAATTCGTCGTCTGCAGGAAGAGGTTAGGACAGTGTTTAGCTTGTGGGTCTGCCATCCATCAGATTCGGGACTGCCCAGTAGCCAAGGGACCCCAGGGGAAGACTTATAGCCTAGTCCTTGAGCCGGAGCCGGAACAGGTTTCGGGAGGTTAGTTTTGATCGTAGCCTTAGTCTGTTGTTGCATTGCTTGCTATGTTAGAATATTGTCGGGTCTTCAATCCTTGTGAATTTCGAGGACGAAATTTTTCAAGGAGGGAAGACTTGTCAACCCCTGATTTTAAAAATTTTTGTTTATTAGTAATAATTGGCCATTAATGATTATTTTGGCATTAAAATATTTTATAATAATTATTAGGAATTTTTTTAGAATTTTTAAATGTTTTTAAATAGATTTTAAATACCAGAAATACCATTTTGCAATTTTATAAATTGTTTTAAATTAGGTTGCAATATTTAAAATTGTTTTAAATACTTTTTGCAATAACCCAATTGTCTGTTGCAAATATATTTTGCAAATATTACTCGCGGGAGTCAATTTGCAAATTAAAAATTTACATTTGACTGAGGGAGGGACCTAAATAGAAATTCCTAATTTTCTAGGGGGTTTCCTGCAAAACCCTAACCCCACCTGCCCCCAACGACCGTGCGCTGTCGTCATCTCCGACGACGATCGCCGAAACCCTAACCCTAATCCTAATTTCTAGCCCTAATCCCACCGCCCTAGAGTTCTATAAATAAACCCCTCACCTCCCTCTTCTCATCTACCACCGCCACGACCCTCCACAGCCCCAGCTCCGCCCCCAATCCCCACTTCCAGATCCAACCACCACCCATCTCCGGCGACCCCCGTTCGACCACCACCGCTCGACGTCGTCGTCCCCAACCACCACCATCAGGACCGCCTCGTCGAGCCGCGTCCAGCGCCGCCCAAGCGCCTTGACCACGACGCCCCCAGCCGCCGTTCGCCCCCTCGACTTCCACCCCTCAGCCGGACACGAAGGTAACAAATCCCTTCTCTGTGTCGTGCGTGTCCCAAACTGAGACACGAGACTCGCCTAGACACGGGGGACTTGACTGTGGTGCTGGACACGTGTTAGCCGAGTCGTACGTGTCGTGCTGGGCACGGACACGTCGACTCTGTGTCAGATTTCAACTTCTCGTGTCCTGGACTGTATGGACACGAGACGAACTGTAAACTAGACTAACGAGTTTGGGCTTTGCTTAACGGGTAAAAACCCATTTAATTTCTGACCTAAATAAAAATAAACTAAAACCTAACTCTAAACGAACTTAGCGGGCTGACCCCCTGGCCAGCCCGAACGAACTAAACCCCCCCCCCCCCCCCGCTGGCCTGGGTTCGAGCCCCCCCCCCCCCCCTTTCCTTCTGTTTTCTTTTCTCTTTTCTCTTTTCTTTTCCTTTGTTTTTATATATATATATATATATATATATATATATATATATATATATATATATATATATATTTATGTATATGTATATATATATATTAGTATGTATATATGTATATACTGTTTTTACAGTATTATATATATATGTATATATATTTTATAATTAGTAAATTTTGTGTATATATATGTATATACTAAAATATATGTATATATCTTCATGTATATATATACACTTTATTATTAAAGTATTTTTCCTATATATATGTATATATATTTATACATATATATTTGTACTCTATAAATTAAGTATTTTTCCTTACAAATATATATGTACTTTTAACACATGTATTTATATTTTTCACTATGCATAACTTTGTCCTATTAAAATATCAATAATTATTTTGTACTTTTACCAAATTGTATTTTATTTGTATTTAAATTACTGCAACCATTTGATGTCCAAGCCTAGCATGGGTATTTGGGCCCAAATGTGTTTTCACACATTCAAGACCTGTACAAGTCATATTGGACTTGATTCATGGCCTTGGGTCCTGTATTTGAACTTTGGTTCAAATTATATACATGGACAAAATACGCAGATAATTAATTATTGTGTGCCTTGCTGCTTTTGTTTTTTTAAAAATACTTAAAGTATTGCTAAAATTATGGAAAAATAGTTTTTAGATACTTTGTTAAGTTGGCTAATTTAGTATAATTTTTGTAGTATTTAATTTACTGTTTTGCCACTAGTTTGGCATATGAAACCAAAACTCATTTTCTGTATACTTAGGAAAACTGATTTTTATAAAATATTTGTACTGGTTAATAAATTCCAGAAAATTATAATAAATTTCTATGATTAACAAGGATCACTTTAGTACTTTACTTTAAGAAAAACTAGGCTTTTTGTCTATCTCTAAAATTGTTAGAACACAATGATCTTTTAATTTATTTATTGATTAATTACGACGTATAGCTTTTTGTGTTATTTGGAGTTTTAGTCGTGTTGAACCCCATCCCTCACTAGTGTAAAGACCCTAGAAAGCTAGTTAACATAGTGTGTCACCCCACATTGGTCTCCTAGGCCAAGTCATTATTTTGGCTAGGTGCCCAGTCACAAGTCGTGTTTTCACCAGTTAGTGTCTTAGTGTTTTAGCTTAGTGTAAAGCTAAGTTTATTGTATTTATTGCTACAGTGACGAGTTACCGGACATCTATAGCACATTTATCGCAGCTTGTTTTGCTTTGCTAGAGGCAAGTACTTTCTACGAACTTTATATATTGTCACATAAATGAACTGCAAAACCCACCATGTTAAATGCTGATCCTTGGGGTAGCAAGTTAAAACATCACATGTTGTACTTTCCATTACTACCATGCTCAGACAGTTTCTTTGTATCTCTCACATGATTAGAGTATGGGTTATGGGAAAAACTGATAGTAGAGTACGTGATCATGCCCCCCCTATATAGTACCGAGCAAAGTTTCATTTTATATGTTACGGTGCCGTAGGCCTTACTTACCAAGGCAGATTTGTGCGTATGTACACCTCTCGTCCTATCACTTGTACGAAAGTACATTTTATTTACATTGTGCCTCAGTACATTGTATACCTATTGACCGATCACGTACCTGCTACAGTTTTAAATATTACATATACATCTGTCTTTATGACATATGTATCCTTGCCATGATAGATTGTGTGATGCCATGTTTCCAGTTATTTCTTCTATGTTCATTGCCATGTTTCATATGCTAGTTTGCTAGAAAATAGTACTTGCTCCCGTCCTGACAGGATAACGTTGTAGGTATACTTACTGAGGAGGAGTTACTCTGCGACTCATACTATGGAGTTACTGCCGAGGACCCGGCTCTGCTTTACGAGGATGTTCCTGCGGGGAGACTCGTCTAGTTTGCTTAGCTACTTGGGATACTTAGTGTAGTCATGTATTAGACTCTATCATTTTGTAACTGGACATGTATCCAGTTTTACATTTCAGACTTGTACTTTGGACTTATTTCTATATATGAGACGACTTTTGTGTTTGGAGCATTTATGATTCTTCTTCACTTATAGAATTGTTAGCACATTTAGTCTTATCTTGTTATCTCTAGAACAGCTTACTGCGCTTTATCTTAAGCGTAGGCTGGACATGGCTCGGCCCGGCCCAACAATTTGGGTAACGGGTCGTGACACAAAGAATCGCCCTCTGAACTCTCTCCCGGCTATAAAAATAGAACACCTATAGATAGATCTAATAAGCACTGGTCCTCCTCCCGTCATCACTCTACTAATCTCCGCAGTAGGTGTAGCTACTAGATGATGTTTATGCATAAACTCTAATGATAGGAAGCTATGAGATGCACCAGAATCAAACAAACATACAGCTAGAAAAGTATGCAAATAAACATGACCTGTGATGACGTCAGCTAAGTAATCCGGCTCCGAAACCTGCTCCGGCTCCGGCTCAACGGCTAGACTATAAACCCTCCCCTGAGGTCCCTTCTGCTGCTGCAGATGCTGTCCGAACCTCTGCTGCTGAGTCGGGAGCGGTCCTCTAGTCTTCGCTACTGGGCAGTTCCGAAGCTGATGGGTGGCAGACCCACAAATCAAGCACTGCTTCAACCTCTTCCTGCAGATGGAGATGTCGTGCCCTGGTCTTCCGCAGAAAGAACATATAGCTCCCTTCTGCTGCTGCTGGTGTCCCGGGGCTCGAACTGGCGGGGTCTGATGGTGTGGTGTAGAGGGACGGTAAATCTGCTGGGGCGGCGTCGGCGCTTTCTGCTGGAAAGCCTGATGCTTGGACGGTCCCTCATGATGTACAGGAGCCGGCCTCTTGCTAGACAGAAGACGCTCCTCAATGCTCCGGGCTAACTCTAGGCTCTGGTAGTAGTCAGTCGTACCGTTCGCCACTATAAGGATGCCAATGTCTGGAACTAGACCATGGCAAAACCTACGGGTCATTTCCTCTGGATCAGCAACCAGACTAGGAGCAAAACGGCTCAAGCGACTGAACTCTCCCGCATAGTCGTCAACAGAACGGTTCCCCTGCTGGATGTTCTGGAATCGTAGCCCCATGGCTACTCTAGCAGTGGTCGAGAAGAACTTCTTCTTGAACTGGGTCTTGAACTGGTCCCAGGTGGCTCTACCTCTCGCGAACAACGGCTCATTCCTGAACCAGACTCCGGCTAAATCTATCAGCAGAAATCCTGCTGCCTCGACCTGAAGGTCATCCGGCATCCTAACTCCCAGAAGCTTCCTCTCTATAGAATCTAGCCAGTCATCAGCTACTACTATGCCCTCAGTCCCTGAGAACTCCTTGGGATTCAGACCCATGAAGTCCTTGACCGTCCCCGCTCTCTGCCGCGGCTCTACATGTGGTGGGACCACGGGATGTCCCTCAGAACGCTCCATGCTCTGGCGGAGTAGGGTAGTCTGCTCCTGATGGGTTGTTAGGAACCCCTGGATCAGTGTGAGCAGCTGGGTCCCGTCGAGGGTGACGGAAGCCTGGGTGGGTATAGTGATAGGGGGTGGTGGAAGTATCGGGTCCTGCTGGGACTGGGAGGTGGAAGGTGGTATCTGGGTCTGTGGATCTGTGGAGTGGGGGAATGTGGTAGGTGGAGGTGTATCAGTCAACCGGTCAGCTGACTGGACATGGAGGGCCCCATTCTCGGGGGTGATATACTGGGACGAGCGAGTAAGCACCATCTAATTACACATAAAAGACTTATAAGGACTTATTTAAAGCAAGTGATCATATGCAAGAAATTCTAATTATAATAGCAAACATGTGATGTATTTCCTATGTTGCAATCCTAGCATTCCTCTAAGTGTTCTAAGCGTCTTTTCTAATGTTGTCTAATTACCTTAAGTTCCTAATTGCAGGCATGCTTGGTACAATAACGTAACCAAACAGTTTAGTCGGGACCTGCGTGGGCCACCACTAAAAACATGTCACGACCCGCTACCCAAATTGTTGGGCCAGGCCGAGACATGCCCAGCCTACGTTGAGATAAAACGTAGTAAGCTGTTCTAAAGACAACAGGATAAGACTAAATGTGCTAACAGTTCTATAAGTGAAGAAGAATCATAAATGCTCTAAACACAAAAGTCGTCGTATATAGTAAAATATCCAAGTACAAGTAAACTGAAAATGTAAAACTGGATACATGTCCAGTTACAAAATGATATAGTCTAATACATGTCTACTCTCAAAAGTCTAAGTAACCAAAAGACACTAGGCGAGGTTCCCTGCAGGAACATCCTCGTAAAGCAGAGCCGGGTCCTCGGCAGTAATCCCATAATATGAGTCGCAGAGTAACTCCTCATCAGTAAGGACACCTACAACGTTATCCTGTCAGGACGGGAGCAAGTACTAAATCTAGCAAACTAGCATATGAAACATAGAAATGAACATGAGAGGAATGACTGGAAAGCATGGCATCACATAGTCTATCATGGCAAGAACACATATGTCATAGAGACAGATGTATATGTAATATTTAAAACTGTAGCAAGTACGTGATCGGTCAATAGATGTACAATGTGCTGTGGCACATAATGAAATGTACATACGTACAAGTAGACAAGCATAGGTGTACATCCGTACAGAAAATGCGGGATAATTGCCTACGGCAAGATACGCATATAAAATGCGACCTCGCTCGCTACTATAGGAGGGTCGTGATCACGTACACTACTATCAGTTTCCCCATAACCCATATTCTAATCATGTGAGAGATATATCAAGATTGTTCTAAGCATGGTAGTAACTGGAAGTACAACATGTAGAGATCTAACTTGCTACCCCAAGGATCAGCATATAACATGGTGGGGTTTGCAGTTCATTTATGTGACAATATGTAAAGTTCATAGAAAGTACTTGCCTCTAGCAAAGCAAAACAAAACAAGCTGCGATAACAGTGCTATGGATGTCCAGTAACTCGTCACTGTAGAAATAAATACAATAACTTAGCTTTTACACTAAGCTAAAATACTAGAACACTAACTGGTGCGACACGACTTGTGACTGGGCACCTAGCCAAAATGATGACTTGGCACAGGAGACCAATGTGGGGTGACACACTATGTTAACTAACTTTCTAGGGTTTTTACACTAGTGAGGGATGGGGTTCAATACGACTAAAACTCCAAATAACACAAAAAGCTACAAGTCGTAATTAATCAATAAATAAATCAAAAGATCATTGTGTTCTAACAATTTTAGAGATAGGCAAAAAGTCTAGTTTTTCTTAAAGTAAAGTACTAAAGTGATCCTTGTTAATCATAGAAATTTATTATAATTTTTCTGGAATTTATTAACCAGTACAAGTATTTTATAAAAATCAGTTTTCCTAAGTATATAGAAAATGAGTTTTGATTTCATATGCCAACCTAGTGGCAAAACAGTAAATTAAATGCTACAAAAATCATACTAAATTAGCTAACTTAAAAAAGTATCTAAAAACTATTTTTCTATAATTTTAGCAATACTTTAAGTATTTTTAGAAAATCAAAAACAGCAATGCACACAATAATTAATTATCTGCGTATTTTGTCCATGTATATAATTTGAACCAAAGTTCAAATACAGGACCCAAGGCCGTGAATCAAGTCCAATATGACTTGTACAGGTCTTGAATGTGTGAAAACACATTTGAGCCCAAATACCCATGCTAGGCTTGGACACCAAATGGTTGCAGTAATTTAAATACAATAAAATACAATTTGAAAATAGTCAAAATAATATTATTATTTTAATAAGGCAAATTTATACAAAAGAATATATACATACCTATGCTAAATGGATGTATACAGTTATATAAGGAAAAATACTTAATTTATAAAGTATATATATATATATACAAATATATATATATATATAAGAATACACTTTATAATATAGTGTATATATATATAATATATATACATAGGAAAATATATATATAAACATATATATATATATAAAATTACTAACTAATAAATATATACCTAGATATTAAATACTTTTAAAATACAGTATACATACATATATATATATACACTAATATATATATATACATATATATATAAATATATATATAAAACTGAAAAAAGAAAAAGAAAAAGAAAAGAAAAAGGAAACTGAAAAGGGGGGGCTCGAACTCAGCCCAGCACAGCGCGGGGGGGGGGGGGGGGGGTTTAATCGGGTCGGGCTGACCAGGGGGTCGGCCCGTGCTTTGTGTTAGAGTTAGGTTTTAGTTTGTTTTATTTAGGTTGATTAACATTATATATAAAAAAATAAAAACACGAGCCTGTGTCCGGACAGTTAGGGACACAGGTGTCTTGTATCATAGGCTAGCACGACACGCACAAGTCGAATCCTTCGTGTCCAGACTCACCATCACGTTCGTCAGGACACGGTGAGTCCTATGTGTGCACACGAGACACGCACGACACGAAATGAAGCTGACACTTACGTGTTCGGCTACTCAGAAGAGTTTCGAGGGTGCTCGACGGCGGCTGAGGCGGCGTGGTCGCGGCGGAGTGGTGGCGTTGGGGTCGGCTTGGCAAGACGAGCCTATCTGTGGTGGTTGCGGGCGGTGGTGCTCGGCGTAGGGGCGGCGCTGGGGTGGTCGCCGGAGTTAGGGTTAGGGCTAGGGTTTTTGGGGGAGAAAAGGGGGCTGGGGGCGTCGACGATGGTCGGGGTGAGTGGTAGTCGACTGAGAGGGGTTGGGGGGTTATTTATAGGGGCTTAGGGTCGGTCGAACAAGGCTAGGTCGGCCGGAAATGGCGGGGGGCAGCTGGCCGGTCGTCGGCAGCTGGCCAGTCGTCGGGGGTGGGTAGATTTAGGGTTTTTGCAATTTGGCCCCCCTAGTTTAGGTTATTACATGTAAGTCCCTAAGGTAGATAAATGCAATTTATAATTTGCATAAATAATACATAAATTACAAACTGATATACTTATAATTCTAATAATTACAAAACTCTATTAAAACATTTCTATAAATTGCAAACTGATATTAAACAATCTAATTAATTGCAAAACTTAATTAAAACATTTTAGGAAATTGCAAAATGATATTTTAACATTTAAAACTCATTAAAAATTCATTTAAAAATTCTAGAAAAATTCCTAAAAATCTAATTAATTATTTTAAGGCTAAAAATAACATTAAAAATTAATAAACAATAATTAAATAAAATTTTGAAAAACAGGGGCTTACAGCCAGTTATAGCCCGGGGACCCCGATATCAGCAGCAGCAGCAGAAGGGAGCCATATGTTCTTTCTGCGGAAGACCAGGGCATGAATTCGTCGTCTGCAGGAAGGGGTTAGGGCAGTGTTTAGCTTGTGGGTCTGCCATCCATCAGATTCGGGACTGCCCAGTAGCCAAGGGACCCCAGGGGAAGACTTATAGCCTAGTCCTTGAGCCGGAGCCGGAACAGGTTTCGGGAGGTTATTTTGATCGTAGCCTTAGTCATTTTGTTGCATTGCTTGCTATGTTAGAATATTGTAGGTCTTCAATCCTTGTGAATTTCGAAGACGAAATTTTTCAAGGAGGGAAGACTTGTAAGCCCCTAATTTTCAAAAATTTTTAAACTAGTATTAATTAATTATTAAATGTCATTATTGGTTTTAAAAATAATTTAATATGATTTTAGGAATTTTCTAGAATTTTTAAATGAATTTTTAACGAGTTTTAAATACAAAAAATATCATTTTGTAATTTATTTAAATGTTTTAAAAGCATTTTGTAATTTTCTGAATTGTTTTAATAGTGTTTTGCAATTATTAGAATTGTTTTTATATTGATTTGTAATAATAAATTGTTATTTATTAAGAAATGCAAATCCTATTTTGCATTTAGCCCTAGGAAAACCTATTATGTAAATTCCTAAACCTAGGGGACCTAACTGCTAAACTACCTAACCCCCCCCGACCGAACCCTCTCTCTCTCTCCTCTGACTCGACGCTGCCCCGACTAACTCGACGCTGCCCCGACCGACCGACGCTGCCCCCCCCGCCATTTTCGGCTGCCCCCGACCGACCTAAACCCTCTATTTAAACCCCCGCAGCCCCCCCGACCTAGCTACCACCACCCCGACGCACCACAGCCCCCAACCGCCCAGTTCTTCACCAAAAACCCTAGCCCTAACCCTAGCTCCGGCGAGACCCCCAGCGCCGCCCCTACGCCGAGCACCACCGCCCGCAACCACCACCGATAGGTTCGCCGCAGTGAGGCGAACGCGTCGCCACCGGAGCGCCCTGACCCCGACGTCTCCTCCGCCCGTCAGCACCCTCAAACCCCCCTACGACGGCCGGACACGTAAGTTGCAAGTGTCGCGACGTGTCGTGCGTGTCTCGTGTTGGGTCGAAAGTGTTCGCCGTGTCCTGGCGAACACGAACGCAGACGAGGACACACGAGACTGAGCTCGTACGTGTCGTGCTAGGCGAAGACACGTAGATACCCGTGTCCTGAACTGTCTGGACACAGGACGAAATTTATATTTTTTTTATGTATAACTAACCTAATCAGAAATATAATGAACCCAATCCTATCTCTAACATAGCGGGCCGCTGGCCCACTGGCCAGCGCGCAATCAATAAACCCCCCCCGCTCGGTTAGCCCGAGTTCGAGCCCCCCCCTTGCTGCTGTTTCTTTTCTTTTCTTTTCCTTTTCTTTTTTCTTTTTCTTTTGTTTTTATATATAATTATATATATATATATATATGTATACATATATTTGTATATATGTATATATGTATTATTATACATACTATATTTAGGTATATATAGTTGCTGTTTTTATAAATATATATATGAATATACTTCATTATTTTATGTATATATATATATGTGTATTATGTATACATATATATTTATGTATATATATTTCCTTATGTATATATATTATTATATATATACTATTATATATATATGTATACATTAATTTTGTATATATATATATGTTATATAGATAAGTATTTTCTTATATGTATGTATATATACATATATTTGTATATATATATATAATATATAGTTGAACATTTTCCTATATATAAATATCCCTATATTTATATATATATATATATTATTTCCTATGTGTATTTTACTTAGCTTAGTGTAAATTATTTATATAAAATAATGTTTATACTTTTATAGTTACTATGTAAAACTTTACCTTATTAAAATAATAATATTTATTTTGTACTATCACCAAATTGTATTTTTATTGTATTTAAAATACTGCAACCATTTGGTGTCCAAGTCTAGCATGGGTATTTGGGCCCAAATGTGTTTTCACACATTCAAGACCTGTACAAGTCATATTGGACTTGATTCATGGCCTTGGGTCCTGTATTTGAACTTTGGTTCAAATTATATACATGGACAAAATACGCAGATAATTAATTATTGTGTGCATTGCTGTTTTTGATTTTCTAAAAATACTTAAAGTATTGCTAAAATTATGGAAAAATAATTTTTAGATACTTTGTTAAGTTAGCTAATTTAGTATAATTTTTGTAGTATTTAAATTACTGTTTTGCCACTAGGTTGGCATATGAAACCAAAACTCACTTTCTGTATACTTAGGAAAACTGATTTTTATAAAATATTTCTACTGGTTAATAAATTCCAGAAAAATTATAATAAATTTCTATGATTAACAAGGATCACTTTAGTACTTTACTTTAAGAAAAACTAGGCTTTTTGCTTATCTCTAAAATTGTTAGAACACAATGATCTTTTGATTTATTTATTGATTAATTACGACTTGTAACTTTTGTGCTATTTTTGAGTTTTAGTCGTGTTGAACCCCATCCCTCACTAGTGTAAAGACTCTAGAAAGTTAGTTAACATAGTGTGTCACCCCACATTGGTCTCCTATGCCAAGTCATCATTTTGGCTAGGTGTCCAGTCACAAGTCGTGTCGCACCAATTAGTGTCCTAGTGTCTTAGCTTAGTGTAAAACTAAGTTGTTGTATTTATTTCTACAGTGACGAGCTACCAGACATCCATAGCATTGTTATCGCAGCTTGTTTTGTTTTACTTTGCTAGAGGCAAGTACTTTCTACGAACTTTACATATTGTCACATGAATGAACTGCAAACCCCACCATGTTACATGCTGATCCTTGGGGTAGCAAGTTAGATCTCTACATGTTGTACTTTCAGTTACTACCATGCTTAGAACAATCTTGATGTATCTCTCACATGATTAGAATATGGGTTATGGGGAAACTGATAGTAGAGTACGTGATCATACCCCCTCTTCAGTACCGAGCAAAGTTACATTTTATATGATACTGCGCCGTAGGCCTTACTCTCCAAGCTGTATTTGTACGTGTGTACATATATCGCCTTTACACTTGTACGTATGTATATTTTATTTACATTGTGCCTCAGTACATTGTACACCTATTGACCGATCACGTACCTGCTACAGTTTTAAACATTACATATACATCTGTCTTTATGACATATGTGTCCTTGCCATGATAGACTGTGTGATGCCATGCTTTCCAGTTATTCCTCTCATGTTAATTTCCATGTTTCATATGCTAGTTTGCTAGATTTAGTACTTGCTCCCGTCCTGATAGGATAACGTTGTAGGTATACTTACTGAGGAGGAGTTGCTCTGTGATTCGTATTATGGAGTCACTGCCGAGGACCCGGTTTTGCCATACGAGGATGTTCCTGCGGGGAGACTCGCCTGGTTTGCGTAGTCACTTGGGATACTTAGTATAGTCATGTATTAGACTACATCATTTTGTAACTGGACATGTATCCAGTTTTACATTTCAGTTTACTTGTACTTGGATATTTTACTTTATACGACGACTTTTGTGTTTGGAGCATTTATGATTCTTCTTCACTTATAGAACTGTTAGCACATTTAGTCTTATCTTGTTATCTCTAGAATAGCTTACTGCGCTTTATCTTAAGCGTAGACTGGACATGACTCGGCCCGGCCCAACAATTTGGGTAACGGGTCGTGACATTTGTAGTGGCCCTTCTTACCACAATTGAAGCAAGTCACATGGGACTTGGACTTCTGCTGTTTGAAAGCAGGACCCTTCACTTTCAGATTCGTGAAGTCCTTCTTTTTGCGATGAGAAGCAGTCTGCTTCCCCTGGTACTCTCTGGTTTGGACCAGATTTGCCTTCGCCGGTTGTTTGGACAGAGTATCCATCTTCTGTTGAGAGCATCTCGTCCTCAACATGGATCTCTTGCAAGAAATCTTCCAAGCTAATTTCCATCTTCTTTCGATGCATCCTTGCATAGAAGTTGCTCCATTCTGTAGGAAGTTTCGCGACGATCCCTCCAACGACAAACTTGTCGACGAGGGGCATGTTCTCGTCTTCTAGTTTCTGACGCAACTTCAGAAACTCCTTCACTTGGGGCAGCAGCGCCTTCTCGTCTTCGAAGGTCCACTTGTGGTATTTTTCTACCATGAAGATCTTGGACCGGTTCTCGTCATCTTCATAGAGCTTTCCCAAGGAGTCCCATATCTCTTTGGCAGATGTCTTCTTGGAGTAGGACTCAGCCAGAGAGTCTTCCATGGAATTGAGTATCAGTAGTTTGCATATACTGTTTTCTCTCTTCCACTTCTGTCACGACCCGCACCCACCGTGAGGGTACGAGTACGTAACAACGTCCAGCCTACGCCGCAGTATCGGCGGTAGAACGTTGTTCTAGGTCATGAACTATAACTAACATAATATGAATACTCTCCATAAGGAGGCCAACACAGAGGTACAACTCAATCACAATCTAAGGTAGAATGATAAAGATAGATAAACATGAAATCCAAAAGAGATACAGGAGATAGAAGTCTAAGTATCTAAAATACATAATCCCAGAAATATATCTCAAAACTCTAATACAGTAATCCACAAGTAAATACAACTCCAGACAAAATGAAATAACTATGAACAAAATCCTAGCTATCTATACAACCTCTACTGTGTCTCCTCTAGGCTAGCAGACAACCTCCAGGCTATCTGTAAATTTATCAACAGGTCCAGTCAGGACAGGAGCGAGCACAATACATCTCACGCAGATCATAACAGGTTAGATAATATAAACATGCAAGAGAGTACGATATATGAAACTGAAAGAAAGTACATGATGTAAACAGAGAGAGAACTGTAATAGAAATATCTACTATAAGTAGAGAGCTACCAGTGACTAGTGATTTAGAGTACAAAGTCGACATGTGAACGGCTGGATTTGCACATGACTATACTAAAGAGGCGCACATGGCTATACTACTTTGGAATTGTTCACATGGCTATTTATACTCCCCCATACCCCAATCAATACACAAGGATCCAAATAAGTTATGTTACGTACATGGTTTTCACATGAAGCCCATAAATGGGTGCACATGAAGTATACATGAGAGCTCATACATGAGTGCACATGAAGTTCACATGGGGGGGCCCAAAAATGGGTGCACATAAAATTCACATGAAGGCTCATAAATGAGTGTACATGCAATATAGGTTATACATGAGATACATGGGAAACATGACCGATTCATGAGAGCACATGAGAGTACACGAGCATGCATGAACGAGCATGAAGCACATGAGAAACATGAATAACATGAGAGCGAGGAATACATGATGTACACGAAACACATGACATAATGTATCCGATGCTCCCGAGGGGGATAACATCTCAATATAGGGATCCATATAGTACCAATCCGTGATAATATCGTGACAGCATCAAATAAGGTAAACTAGAGCAGGAATATAATTCTAAGCAAGTTATGAAATGATCAGAGAATGTACTCGCCTGATATCTGAATGTCCAAGGTAAAGATACTGTCCGAGGAGAGGTGTCTGGCTCCTAATTAGAACAGCACAAGTCACAACATGTCCAGAAGGGTAATATAAAGCAGTACAATGCATTCTACATGAATCTAGGTCAAACTAGGCCAAAGTCAACCCTTGGTCAACTCTGGTCAACTGCACTAGTCAAACTAGGTCAAACTAGGTCATGTCCTAAACCAGCAAGTCTTACTAGGCCTAACCAAGACTATCATAGCAAGACACATCAATACAAGACTATACAAGCCAACATACATCCAACTCTATATAGCATGCAATTATTCAATACTCAAATAGGCAAGAATTCACATTGGATATACACTAGGTAATCTATTACTTTAAACTATATATGTCTACACATATATACACATGCATATATTGGTATTCAACATTAGGTCTATAATCATGGTATTTCAAATGGTTATATAAACTTATATATTACAACACAATATGCTAACATATATATAATATACATACATAGCTAAGTTAACTGTATTCATAAATACTTATTTAAGAGACTATGTGTGTGTATGTGAACATGGCAAAGGGGCAAGTGAGGATTAAATGGGCATACATAGTGTATACATATCAAAGAGTGTCAAAGTGTAAGTGAACAAAGTGTCAAGTGTGATAGTGTCTACATAGTGTAAGGGGTACATGAGATAATATATGATTTGTGTTAACATAGAACATTACATCTCATTAACTTGTATATTGTATACATTACATCTATTATTACATTACATTCATGCTTGCATTCATTCATCATTCATTTATTCTCTTGCACTACTATATGCACCATACATTACATACTATGGAACCTACATATTCATTACAAGCCATACTTATACATGCTTACATTAGATAGGATACTTACACCTCATATATCATTTATTTAAACATTTACTCATGCTTGCATTCTCTATTTAATTACATAATGTATATACATTAACATGGGTTAAAATCAAATAGAACATTATATTACACACAAGGGTGCACAAAATGCATATGCCGAATAGTAACTCATACTAATAATCAATACTGTACCATCTCAGCATGAATTAAAATCTAGGATTAAAGTATGTTATAGATCTATGTGTTAGCTTTCTGAAACTTCAAACGGATCGCGTTTTCGTTTCCTAAAACTCCCGGAATCGCGAAAACACCGAGAACGCGTTTGTCTTTCGTACAGCTGACACTCAAATAATTCTCCAGAAAGTTACAGAAAGAATTAGGCATATTAATATATGTTTTTGGAAAGCTAACTTCAATACTCTTCTTTTAAAAAAAACGAAAGATTAAACCGAGCTTTGAGCTAGAAGTTATGACATTTATAAGTTAGGGCTGAAATTAAAAACGTGGATAAAAATCATGACGGATTTGGGTAGTTTGAGACAAAAGAACACAAGTATATAACATAATATATCAAGAACTCACTCTCTACACTAATATATATATATGAGACACTATAGAACACATCTCCAATACAAAAATATGAGATTAAACATGTAATAATTCATTCATACATAACAACAACACATAGTGTGTCCAAATTTGGGGTTTTCCCACATGGACACAACCACAACACAAAGGATACTCCTATGACCTCCAAATGGACACGAAATGGACACAAATGGAGATACAACCATGGGGGTCATTCCTATGGTTTCAAAATAGACCTATATGCATGAGGAAATGAAAAGGAGAAGAGATTTATACCTCTCGGTAGATCGAATCGAAGAAAAGCCTTCCCGGAGCGACACCGACACGTAGAGATTTCAAAAGGACACGAACGAGCTCCGAATCCTCCCAAACTTGGGTAGCTTCCTCCTTGGCTAGAATGGAGAAGGAAAGAAGAAGATTTGGTGGCGAAATGGAAGGATTTGGTGGAGAAATTGCTAGGGATTGCTCTCTAGAAATTTGGGGAAGAACAAGAGAGAGAGTGTGGATGAGAATAATGAAATGAACTTGAGCCTATCCTATCCCAAAGTGGCTGGCCATATGGGGCTATTTGTCCTATTATGGTAAGGTCCAAAATGCCCCCACTAACCTATTCTATGAGTATTAGGAAAGGGCTAATTGGTTGGGGCTAAATTAGTCATTCTAAAGTCTCTAATTACACTAACCTTATCCATAATAATTAGTCTAACCTCTAACTAAAATATTTCTATCATGTGGACTAAAATTAATATCACGTGGGTCATGTCTAACTAGTGTGTGGGTCCCACTAGAGTAAAACTACCCCCGGGTCCCCGTTTCAAGTCGGATTGAGTTGAAATTCGAACCCGACTCAAATAACCCCAAAACAATATCATAAATAATAAAATAAATTTTAACCCAAAAATAATATCATAAATAATAAAATAAATTTTAAAAACATTCAAAAATGTAAAATGACAAAAATATCCCTGTTTCTGAATATTAGGGGTGACAACTTCGCTTGCTTGGTCGTAGCAGCGGCCACAGCCGCAGCAGATCCAGTGGTTGGAACGATCGGTTCTTCTTCTGACAGCACGTGATCAACATTCACGAGTTGAAGATTTAAAGTGACCTTTCGTCTCCATATCTGGAAGTGTTCGCCATCGAATTTTTCCAACTTGTTAAAGCCGGTATCGATGAGCGAAGCACGAGAATTATCCATCTTCTCAATAAAGCTTTGAGATTGTTAGTGCCGAGGCACAATTTTCGATAGAAAATTCTAAAACTGAAACAATTGTACACACAATGTTTCAAATGCAGCACCTTAAATAAGATGTGCAACAGAGATCATGGAGGATTCTGAATTACGAGGATCTAAAAAGATTCTACGTAATACAAAAAAAATCTAAAGAGACTTTGTGCAAGCAACTATCGGCAGTAGAGCTTCTAAAAAGAAGTTACTGTAAAAGGCAACAGCAGCGATGACAGGCGAGAATGAGATGCTGGGGTGAATGAACCACCGTTGCTCAAAGCTTTATTCGCCCCACACGAGCACGAACAGCTTCCAGGAACCAGCAAGTTCACGAAGAACTTCTGGAACGCTCGTAAGTCAATATTTGAGACTTGAACGGGCTTCCTGGACTTAACAGACTCCCTCAACTCTCTTCTTGGTGCATCTTTCAAAGGAGGCCAAGGGGCTCTATTTATAGAGTGGAGTTGAGACTTCACCTCTTCTCCTATCCGATGTGAGACTAAAATACCAATACTCAAAAAATAGAGTTTGATATTTTAGATCATCCCACAATCAGCATAAAAGTGTGCCAGTCCACGCCTACCCCCCGAACACTCCCGTGCATGCACGAGACATCCTGGAGTCCGTGTCCGAGTCCGAGTCCGCACAACAAAAATTAACTTGCATCCTTGTTGGATTTAATCATTTTTCCTTCTAGGAAAATACTTCCACATGGCACAAACTTGTGCCCCACTACACCTCATGTGCACACCTCAACACAAGCAATACATTATATTGAGATACTCACCATTTGGTGTAGCCGATGTGGGACTATCTTTTTTAGTCCAAAGGCAAAAACACCAACAATTATTGTGCCAATTCAACCCCCCACCCCTCGAGTCATTCTCCCCGTGCGAGAATCGCGCCCCCACCCGACTTCCTCATATTCTATTCCCATGTTCCCGAGACGAACTTCATCTCCTAAACTATCTCCCTCCCATTTCTCTAAAGCTTCTGTAATGCCCCGCTCCGCACGGCTCATTACGCTGAAGCGTTGACTCAACGAGTCGCGTGGACCGAAAGAATGTATCGATGCAAAACGATACGAGAGCTAAGTTGTCCCGAGCAACGCATCGAACTGAGTCGATGCGAAGAGTTGCCTTGTCCCTAAGAATGCATCGAGTGAATCGATGCGAAGCGCCGCGTTGCCCCGAAGGATGAGTGCATTGAATCGGCTCGAAGATTCTAAGAAATCGAATCGACCAAGGCGCAAGTCCGAATCGAAGCAAGTATTGATTTTAGTTGGTTTCGTGTGCAGGTCATACTTTGACGGGAAAATATTAGAGGTCGATCTTTTGCAATATTTAGTAAGGGGTCCGCGAAATCAAATCGTCGCCTTGCGACGGGCCGAGGCTTGGGCACGCTAAGGCAAATCGGGCGTATGATTCAATGAAAGTACGAAGTGCTCGAATGGCTAAGTCAGGAGAGTGGCCGTGCAACAAAGTTAGGGAATCGAGCCGCATCGGCTCGGCGAAACGACGAAGGCATATCGACTCAAGGTGGGAGGATTGACTTCTTTTTACTCCTTCATTCGATAAGTCAAATATATCATTGTATGCTAAAGTTAACCTATCGACGCCACGGGCGTGGCCGATCGGAGATAAAATTATAGTGTGAGTCGAACACTAAGTTAGAACAATTGAAATGATACGTGCATGCTATGCACGAGTCGCTATGGAACATTGGATATCGCAAAGGCGAGCGCCTCGGAGCGCAAGCCGTAAGAACATGGGATAACTGTAATCGGCGAGTGCCTTAGTGCACGAACCATACCGTGCCTTTGATGCACGAGTTAGACGGCTAGAACATTGAAAGACAATAGGCGAGCGCCCTAGCGCGCAAGCCCCGAACCTTGATTGCTAAGTTATAGAACATGGGAATATGGTCGGAACGTGCCTACGTGCACGGGATAATAAAAGATGGCTTCGTTGCGAGAGAATACAGTTGCGGTATGAATGTGGCGGAACTGTCGAATATGACATGTTGCCTCGAAAGGTGTTCGAGACCTTCGGGTCGTTCGGTTGACGAGCATTGAGTTGAGGCACGATGCCATTGAATCATCGAAACGAAGTGCGAAACGAAAGAACATAGTAAGCTAAATGGAAGAAATGCGAGATGATAAGTCTGAGTCTCGGACTCAAGACTATGTTTGGTTGTTTGAAATTGATACTTGAATGATAGGGCGTTGCATGGTCGATTGGAATGGGCTCGAGATAAAATGTGATACCGCCTGTGCACGGGTGTTTCCCCCAATCGAATAATTACTGGATGCGCCCCAGAACCGATTGGCCGCGGAGGGATTCGAATAATCTTTGTAGGCGCACATCAAAACTAGATGGGAAATGCCGCAAATGATGGTATGCAGCGGGAACGTTTCGGTTGTTTTGGGATTGTAACCCAACCCGTGAAACGCCGGGCAGCCCAACCAAATAGTGAGAAAAGAAGGAGAGAAAAGAAAGGAACTCCTTTAGTCCATTCCGGCGCGGATACGCCAACGGCCCTCATATAGTTAAGGAACGATGGGTTGAAAGTGTAGGCGCGAATGCGTCCCGCATATAGATCCTACTTAGAGTTGCACTTATAACATGACAGGGAAGAAATGGGGCGTATTCACCTTGCGTCAGTGCAAGGGACGCAAGGGCGAGTGCGTCGGCTTGGTAAGCCACGAATCAAACACGAGATTGCTTGCTTGCTTGTACATTTCAATTCGATAACATATGCTATGATAACATGCTTTACGCTTTCGAAGATGCCATGAAATTGACCCTAAGGAGAACATAGCAAGATCATAAGCTAAGTTGCATGATTCAACGTAAATATTAAAGATGTTGGTTTGGAAAGATGATCTTTGTTATCAGTACATGTGAGGACGAACGTACTGATCCCCCACCAGCTTCATGCAGGGTGCAGGGAATGGATTGCTCGCGGCGAAGCATTGCTTGAACGTGTTAAGGCTTGGAAATGCCGAAGCGCATTGAAGCGTGCTATCGCATTGACGCTCGGACTATGCAGCTGGATTGATGCGGCCGAGATATAGAAGGCATGATGTATGGAACGGTGAAATCCTTTGTGGGCAAGAGAGAACCTGAGTGTTGTAGCCAATCTGGCATATATTGTTAGGCTATCGAAAGCCATTGTAATCTCAGTTTCGAATATCAATAAAGAGAATTGTTTCGTATACTCTGTTTTCCTATCGTTGTAAATATCGAATCAAAAGATAACCATTTGAGAACTTGTCATCTTGCCTTGCACGAGCGCAACTCCAGGCTCGTGCGGCATCACGCCCCCTGCGAGGACGATGATTCGGGTGATTCCGGGTCGGAGCGTGACAGCTTCGACCTCCATCTCGTACTTATAGACCTTGTCGAACCCGAAAATGGACATCACCCCGACAGTAACTTCACCCCGATCAGATCGACTGATCGCGAGGCTACCGCCAATCCCTCCAATGTGCTCGTCGGAGCCCTCCGAGGCCTCTAGACGTGTCACATCCAGCCCTACATGTTTTAGATACGTGGCAATTGCCAGCTACATATCAAGTGCACCACTTGATATGTAGTTGGACATTACCACACCTCGTAATCCTACATGTTTTGGAACTAGGACATGACACCTAGGTGTAATTTGGTTTCCATCAGTGATCTCCTCCTCCTCCTCCTCCTCCACGTCCTTCATTAATCAAGTAGTCCCCATAATCGCGAGCATTCACGGCAAATAACACTAAACCCTAGTTAGGGCTAGGGTTTTGATATGTAGATAAGATTTTAGGTTTAGCTTTGCGAATAAGAATAGCTCAATTGGTGAATCTTGTTCTACATTTATCATTTTGTTATAATTTCCTATAAAGAACATTGAACAAATGTAATACTTGACAAAACTATGGGTTTTTTTTTTTTTTTTTTTTTTGGTGTGAGATTTATACTTTTGCCCTTACCTTACAAAGGACATCGACTCCCCGCTAAATGATATCAGATGGGCTTCGTGTCTCTACTTTGGATACTATAATATGCACGCATGGTGCACTCCGACACATTTCACGTGCTAACGAACTATAGACTATCTTGTAAGTATATGTAAATTGATTTTCTCATGTTCTTATATGTATCACCCTTCTCACGTGGTAACGAATTATAGAGTACTTTCAATTATTTTTATCTTACATTATATAATGAGGCTTCAAAACGGCTTAAAAGTGAGCTGTCTAAGCCGTCATTATTTCACGGTCTATTTTATTTCTAAAAAAAATATATAATGTAATTTTTTTTTTTAAAAAGTTTAAATTTGTCAACATGAAAAATCGAACTAAACAAAACATAAAAAATATCTCACACCTTAACTACATGAGTTAGAAAAAATATTTGAATATAATTGAATAATATTTTTATTATGTGTCAGTATACTTACATTTACTAGTATTATATAATAGATATCCTCCTTAACCATGTGCCACAGGCCCACAAGTTTTAACTACTCTTGTTTTTTTCCTTTTAAGCCGGTTGTTTCGAGATGCAAAAGTATGAAACTTGGAGGCATCTAAGTACAAATTGGAGCTCAAAAATGCCACCAACATTCCTCATTTAAAAAGCCGCAGGCTGGAACAGGACAAGTGAACAGAGGAGAGAGAAAGAAAAGAGAGAGAGAGCTTCTTCTCTCTATAAATACTCCCTTGGCTAGGGTTAGGGTTTCGAGATCTGTCAGCAATGGCGGCGTTGCTTCCGGGCCAGCCGACCGCGGTCCAGGTAATCCAATGCCGTGAATGTGGAATAGCCATTTTTGTTTTTGGGTGGGTTTGGGATTTATAACTTTCTACACTTTTTTTTTTTTGGATTTTCTCCTTTTTTTTGCTGTTAGTTTAGGGTTTACAATCAAAGTTTCCTTGCGAATTTTCTTATTTTATAGTATTTTTGTTGGGAATTTCTTCATTTAATCTATGTTTTTTCTTGAAACTTTTTGTTGTCATTCTCGAGGTAATGCAGGTGGTATGTAATTTTTTATGGATCTTATTGCGATTTTTCGAATAATTTCCCCAAGTATTGGATTAATGGTATTATTATTTGTTTTTTTTGCAATTTGTATGGGTTAAAGTAAATAAAAGGTTCTTTGCTATTTTTGTTGTTTTTATAGTTTTTTTTCCTCTTTATGTTATTGATTTATCTTGATTTTTTTTTTACTATTTTGGGTCAGTCTAGGATTGGGACTTAATTTCTTTGGATTTCTAAAATGGGTTTTCGTTTTTTTGGATTAGATGGTCTTAAATTTTATTGTTTTATTGAATTTATTTGCTGCTTTTTGGACTATAGGGTTTATAATCAATGGTTTTTTTGCGGTTTTTTTTTATTGTTTTTCTTGGTTTTATATCATGGAAGTGATGTTCTTCCTGATGTTCAGATCACTATTTTATGTGATTATTGTGGATCAAATGGTGTTGATTTAATGTAGGTCGGGAATTATTTTGTGAGACAGTACTATTCGTTTCTCCACCAGCAGCCGGCTTTCATTCACCAGTTCTACAATGACGCGAGCACTTTGTTGAGATTGGATGGGGCAAGGATCGACAGCGCTGTTGGGATGATGGTAATATGATCTGATTGCATGTTATTAGTTAGTTTGTATTCCTTTTTTCTTCTATAAATGATGAGTTTGTAGTGTTGGTTGATTGCATGCAACTAGGAAGACAAATGTTCTGCATAAGTTATATTTATCTGTATTTTTAGCCAATTGATATCTTGTATTTTTTAATCATGTTATAGTGTTACCATATTTTTGTTGAGCTTCATAACAGATCCATGAAGTGGAGTGATATAAACACAAATATGGATGTGATGTCATGTTACCAAACCAATTACTCGAGGAATATTGTATTATTAATTATGTTATTTGGTTTCATTATATCATATGTTAAATAATATTTATCTCAAGTTATAATCTTTATCTGAAAATATATGATGTAATTATAGTTCGAGAAGGGGTAACACATTTAGAAGATGTACCATAAAATGGTAAACTATTCTCCAGCATGTATGGTTGATCCATAGGACCGTAAATAGTGGTGTATCCAGCAATTTGGAACTTACTATACTAGCCAAACAACCAAGGGGCAACGTGCACTAACAAACTTTGTATAAAAGGTTTTACAGGTTCAAAGCACAAGCAGGAAAGGAGACAGTGACAAGTGACAACTAATAGTTTAGATACAAGTCATAGAACTAATAAAATTTTGTTTTCTTTAAGTTAGACTTTGTGTAACTCAATTAGGAGCTTCTTGATAAGGAAACAACGGTAGTTTCCGTATTGCCTAGTATAGCAACTCATAACCAAGAAAACTATTTAAATGTTAGATACCACTAACTAATTGAGTTCGCCAAAGAATATGGAGTAACTGCATTTTAATATAGTACATCGTCACGATACTTTGGCAAGTCAATATTCCTTATTATTTTTCTACTAGTGTTATTTTAAGTAGTTGCACCATATTGCCTGATTTTATACGCTGTATTATTACTCACTATCCCACTATGGCACTCTCCATTTTCGTGCTGCCACTATCCACTATATTCAATCTAGATTCTCATCCAACCTTATGTTAGATCTGTATTAGGATATTTCTAATAGCGAATTCAGAATTCAGTTTAAGACTCGTTGTAAGTTTCTAGAATCTATACTGTCTCGACCAATAGCAATTATTAACATATTAGAAGCAATTTTTTTTCTCATCAGGCACAATAATGTTTGAAGTAAATTATCTGCCGTTTCCCGTTTTATGTTACCACAAGCAAAACAATATGGGAGTTCTGATCGATTTTTCTTGAGATAAAAAATGGGATCAAGAAGATCCCAGCCAAATTTCATTCATAGAAGATCAAAATTCATCATTGCAAGATAACAACTATGAACCATACAAGATACAAAATTCATCAGTTCTGATTCATATTTAAATGGTAGTTCTACACAGCGTGGTACTTTGCTAGATTGGAACACCCAAGAATTTGGATGTGTGCAACGTTCTATGATCGACTTTAGAACCCTCTCATTTTCTTATTTTGTTAGCTTCACATCTATACTGGCCAGTTATGTAATTCAAATGGTTCTAGCTTTATTTATATTTGCATGTTCAACAAGTGTTTAACACTTAACTGAATTTCTGCAGCAAATCCACAGTCTCATGATGTGCCTGAATTATACTGTCATCGAGTTAACAACAGCTCATTCTCTTGAATCTTGGAATGGTGGTGTTTTGGTTATGGTTCAGGGCTTGCTGCAAACAAAAGAAAGTATTGCTAGGAGGAAATTTGCTCAGACCTTTTTCCTTGCTCCTCAAGAGAAGGGATATTTTGTTCTTAACGATATTCTTCACTTCCTTGAAGAGGAACTGGTGCATCATCATCCGGCTGCAAATCTAGGGAACATAAATTACCCAACAAACATAATTGCATCCAATCCTATTCCGGTGCCAGGTCTTGTGCCTAATGAGATTAATTAAATGTCCATTCTTGATTAAGTTTTGTTCCTTTTTGTTAAGACAAAACCATGATGCGTTGCTATACCAGTATACCATTAACATTATGATTTTTCCTTAATCATCAAGTTTTGGTGCAAATATATTGGCGGCTTTACATGTTATTTTCTTATTGTATTGATTAGGCTACATCCAGTACCAGTGATAACTGATGAGACTTCAAAAATTCAAACTTGCCATTTGGGGTATAATATTATAAAAAGCAGTATCGCATGTTAAAGAATATGACTCAGTAAACCATGCTGAATATTGGAACTTGGAAGAGATTTTTTATAGGACTCCTGGATGCAAATATTCCTTGACTACTTGCATCTTATGAGTAAAAAAAAAATGCAAGCTAACTATGTGATAGGTCACGGACTTATGAAGACAGGCATAGACGTCAAGTTCTGTTCTCCTTGTTGCATAACATGTGTGAAATCATAGTAATTTTCTCTAGGACCGCCATCTCAATCTTGAACTGCATTATCTTCTTTGGTCTCTCAAAGAACTTGTTTTCGAATTTGTTGTTGCTGAGTTCACAATTCCAATGTTATCCACCTTATTTTTATTACTAGTCTTGTATACTATATATGATCCCCTACTAGTCGTCACATGACCGGGTGGTTTGAATTTAAATTAAGTTTATTTTTAAACTTTACCTTGCAAATGAACTCAGCCAATCTATTCCCTATCTTCCCCTACAAGCTGTTTGATCTCTTCTGTTATGTGAGTATGCATTTACAATCCTTCCACCTTTTAGCACTTCTTTTAGTACCTTATAACGCTTATTCGCTTAATTGCTAAATTTGTAGATCATACATTTTGTAGACTACTAGTCGCCCCAGAGGTGTTCCAGGGGGTGCATTTCTGTTTGGTTTTTATAAAAACTATTCTGTTATGCAATGGAAGCTTCATCTTTATCATGATCCTATTTCTTCTCCTTCATGTTTCTGATGTGGGCCCACCCATCATCACGTACACCCGTCGTAGGAGACGGGGAGCGATTTAGGCCCAGGCCCACTGTTTAGGCCTTTTCTGTTATTTAGTCATAAAGGGTATTGTGGTCTTTCACCACAATAATCCCTTTAGGGTTTTGTTTCCCTTTTCTATTTATAGCTAGGGCTAGCCGTCTTTTGTTTTCATGCTTGTATTGAGAAACTCTCGCAAGTGTCAATGAAGAAGGATTTATTACTTTGATCCGTTCATCAAAGTTGGGAGTTTTGTTCTTTTTCTACATAAAAGATCATTCTATTTCTATTCCTCTTAGTATTTGTTGGGTTTTGGTGAACCGATTGAGTCGATTCACATCATTTGGTATCAGAGCTTTCTACGAGCCATGGCCGATGGAACAAGAAACACGATCGATGAGAAGATCCGAGGTCTACGGGAGGACTTCACCGCCGAGATCGAGGGTTTGAAGAAATCGATGGAGGTCGCCGCGAAGGATCAAGCGTCCACGAACCTAGAGATCCGCACGGAGATGCGGGATATGCGGAAGGAGTCGACGACGATCATGATGCTTTTACAAAATATCTCAAACAAGATCAATGGCGGCGAAGCGGAGGCGGCGACAACCCAAACCCTAGGCGACCAACTAGGGTTTGTGCAAACGGAGGGGGAAACGACCGAGGATCGCGGCGGGCCGGCCGACGGGCGATGGCCCGCACCCGCCGCCACCACAGCGCAGCCGGACGGGAACCGGGCGGTCGGCGAGCAGCGCCGGCCGGCGGCAGACGGACGCGGGGGGCTCGCCGCCGACCGAGCCAGCCCGGGCGGGGCCGCGGGCGTTGGGGGCGGGCGCTGGCCGGCCGCCGACCGCCACCCCTGGCCGGTCGGTGCCCCTGGAGCAGCCGGCGAGCGGCCGTGGCCGGGCGCCGGCGACCCGTACGGTTCCGGCGGATCGGCTCCGCGCGCGGGAGAAACCCTAGGGTTTGGGGCCCCCTTCGGGGGTCGGACGATGATTGCGAACCACGGAGATAGGTTCGCGGGCCCGGGAAGGGGCTTGGCGGGAGTCCCGGCGTGGACGGAAGGAGCGGAGCCCCCAGGAGGAGCGAGGTACGCCGGAGGCAGCAATTTTTTTGGGGGAATGGCTGATCCCGCCAACTTCCAGAGAGGGGACCTTCCCCCACGACGACCACCACGGGCGAGGGCAGTCGGTGACTACAGGGGCCCGGTGGAGGAGTGGGGTGAGCAGATCTGGGCTGACGAGCGGTATGAGGAGGGTGACAGGGGCCCATACGAGACCCAGCGGAGAGATACACACCGCTGGGAAGGAGGACGAGGCCGAGATGATATGCAGCACGGTGACCTTAGCGCGGATCGCCGGCTGAAGAAACTGAAGCTGCCCACGTTCGAGGGTGAGAACCCGGACGAGTGGATTTTTCGGGCAGAGCGCTATTTCGAGATCATGGAGCTGACCGAAGCAGAGGTCCTCAGGTGCATCGGGATTTATTTTGAGGGTCAGGCCCTGGCGTGGTATCGGTGGAGAACGGCGAGGACCCCGTTCAGCAGCTGGGCGGAGCTGACGGGCTACATTCTAGACCGCTTCCAGGAGACAGCTTCGGGTGATTTCTACGAGCAGTGGTCGTCGCTACGCCAGGAGGGGACGGTTCGAGACTTCGTCGCGAAGTTCGAACTACTATCTGGACGCGTTCGGGGGGTGTCGGACGAGTTGCAGATCGGGATGTTTATGAAGGGTTTGAAGCCCTCCATTCGAGCGGAGCTCAGGCTGCAGAGTCCGCGATGCTTGGAAGATCTCCTCCGCCTGGCCCACAAGGCAGAGGAGAAGTTGGCGGAAGAAAAGCGCCTCAAGGGCGCTTGGGGGACGACGGGACAACGCAGCCAGGCGGGGACAGTTATTCCTCGACCAGCACCAGCACCAGCACCACCACCGGTACCGCCTAGACCCACGGGCGGGACAGGAGGAGCTGCAGTACCAGGGAGACGCCTCTCCGAGGCCGACATGAGGGCGAGAAGGGCGGCTGGCCTATGCTTCCGATGCGACGAGAGATTCACCCCCGGTCATCGATGCGCGAGCAAGTTGCTGCAAATCGTGATTCTACCGGACGAGGAGGAGGATGCCGAGGAGGAAGAGACCGCTGTCGCGCCAGAGGCTGGAGAGGAGCAGGAGCACGTGCATATGGATGTTGCTGAGGTGACCCTCAACTCCGTGGTAGGGTTTATCCCGAACCATACCATGAAGTTGGCAGGGAAGTTGGGAGAGCAGACGGTGACAGTGCTGATCGACAGTGGGGCCACCCACAACTTCATCTCGCGACGACTGGTCGATCGGCTCGGTTTAGAGTTGAGTACGGTGGAGAAGTTCACGGTGTTGCTGGGCACCGGGAAGGTGGAGGAGAGCAAGGGCCTCTGCAAGGGGGTATCGCTCTCACTGCAGGGCTATCGGCTGACGGAGGACTTCCTACCATTGGAGTTGGGTAATGTAGACATCATATTGGGAGTCCAGTGGCTGAAGACCCTCGGGGAGATGAAGGTGGACTGGAAGCGCCTGCGGATGGAGTTTCGGGAGGGCGAAGCGGCGGTGGTGCTGAACGGGGACCCGACTCTGTTTTTCTATGGTGGCTTTCAACGCCATCACTCGGACGTTGCGGACAGGAGGAGAGGGGTACCTGGTCGAGCTCCAGGGGTTCTCGGGCGAGGAGGCGACTCACGGGGAGACACCAAGGGAGGTAGAGGCGGTGCTGGAGCAGTATTCCGAGGTCTTCCAGAGCCCGCAAGGGCTACCTCCGATCAGAGGACACGAGCACTCGATCGTACTCCGGGGGGAGGGGGCACCGGTGAGCGTGCGTCCCTACAGGTATCCGCATCTGCAGAAGGACGAGATAGAGCGGATGGTACGGGAGATGCTGCAGGCGGGGGTGATCCTGCCGAGTGTGAGTCCTTTTTCATCACCAGTACTGTTGGTGAAGAAGAAGGACGGGAGCTGGAGATTCTGCGTCGACTACCGGGCGTTGAATAAGGAGACGGTCGCGGACAAGTTCCCTATCCCGGTGATCGACGAGCTGCTAGACGAACTGCATGGGGCAGTTGTCTTTTCGAAGATCGACCTTCGTGCAGGATACCACCAGATCCGGATGCGGCCAGAAGATGTGTCGAAGACGGCGTTCCGTACTCACGAGGGACATTATGAGTTTCTGGTTATGCCTTTTGGACTGACCAACGCTCCTTCGACCTTCCAGGCATTGATGAATAAGGTATTCCAACCCTATCTTTGCAGGTTCATCTTGGTATTCTTCGACGACATCCTCATCTACAGCCGAAGCATGGGGGAGCACACTGACCATTTGGGGATAGTGTTTCGGGAGTTACTGACGCATCAGCTATACGCCAACCGAAAGAAGTGCAGCTTCGGGATGGCGCAGGTGGAGTATCTGGGGCACGTGGTGTCGGCTGAGGGGGTAGCAGCGGACAGGACGAAGATTGCGGCCATGTTAGATTGGCCCGTGCCCACTACACTACGGGCCTTACGCGGCTTCCTGGGGTTGACGGGCTACTACAGGAAGTTCGTCAAAGGGTACGGCACCATCGCTCGGGCCCTTACGGAGCAGCTGAAGAAGGAGGGCTTCCAGTGGGGAGAAGAGGCCACTAAGGCCTTTGAGGCGTTGAAGGTCGCCATGACGACAGCACCCGTGCTAGCATTACCCGACTTCAGCAGAGCGTTTGTGGTGGAGACGGACGCGTCGGGATATGGCCTCGGGGCGGTACTCATGCAGGAGGGGCGACCCATAGCCTATTTTAGTCAGGTACTCTCGGCTAGAGCCCGACTGAAATCGGTCTATGAGAGGGAGCTGATGGCGATCGTTCTGGCGGTGCTGAAGTGGAGGCCTTACCTGTTGGGAAGGGAGTTTGTGATACGGACCGATCAGAGGAGCCTCAAGTACCTCCTCGAGCAGCGGCTGGTGACTGAGGAGCATCAGCATTGGTTGTCCAAGCTGGTCGGGTATCGATTCACGATCGAGTACCGTCCAGGGCTGGAGAACAAGGCGGCGGACGCTTTATCTCGACGGGAGGAGGTGGTCGACCTGGGCGCCTTATCACGTCCTATATGGCGAGATTGGGAGCCGATGTTGCAGGAGGCAGAGCAGGACAGAGAGCTGCAGCAGATACGGCAGCAGATAGAGGGCGACGATGGCGCTCCAGCAGGCTACACTCTAGCGGGCCGTCGTTTGCTCTACCAGGGGAGGATGGTGCTGCCAAAGACTTCGGCCTTTATTCCCGTTTTATTCCAGGAGTTCCATAGTTCTGCGACGGGAGGCCACTCGGGGGTTCAGCAGACTTATCAGCGGATGGCCAGGGAGGTGTTTTGGCCCGGGATGCGACGGGCCGTCGCACGATTGGTAGCCGCTTGTGACGTCTGCCAACGTCACAAATATATGGCTATGGCCCCAGCCGGATTATTGCAGCCCCTGGCCTTGCCGGAGCGAATTTGGGAGGATGTCACCATGGACTTCATCGACGGACTACCACGTTCAGAGGGGTACACGGTGATCATGGTGGTGGTGGACAGGCTGAGTAAGTATGCTCACTTCATTCCCCTGAAGCATCCTTACACGGCCGTGACTGTAGCGACGGCATTTCTTCGGGAGGTGATCAGACTACATGGGGTACCCGCATCCATTGTCTCGGACCGGGACAAGGTATTCATGAGTATCTTTTGGCGGGAGTTATTTCGGGTTCACGGTACGGTCCTGAAGAGGAGTACCGCATATCATCCCCAGACGGACGGCCAGACGGAGGTCGTTAACCGCAGCGTCGAGACCTACTTGCGGTGCTTCGCATCTGATTCTCCCCGACAGTGGCACAGTTGGCTGGCGTGGGCAGAATATTGGTATAATACTTCGTACCATTCACGGGCGGGGACGACGCCGTTCCGGGTGCTGTATGGTCGCGACCCACCCCCCTTGGTACGGTTCGGAGACGCCCAGACACCGGTAGGGCAGGTGGAGGAGTATATGTTGACCCGGGACGGGGTCTTGGAGGAGCTGCGGAAGCATCTGTTGCGGGCACAGCAGGTGATGCGGGCACAGGCAGACAGGCATCGGCGGGACGTCAGCTTTCAGGTAGGGGACATGGTTTATCTTAAACTACGTCCCTATCGACAGCGCTCGATGGCGAGGAGGCCGAATGAGAAATTGGCGGCTCGATACTTTGGTCCTTATCCAGTGGTGGCTCGGGTGGGACAGGTGGCTTATCGTTTGGGGCTACCAGACACATCATCGATTCATCCCGTCTTCCACGTATCTCAGTTGAGGAAGGCGATTGGGGATCAGGCAGCGTCCCCCACTCTTCCTCCGACGCTCACGGAGGACATGGAGGTACAGTTAGAGCCCTTGGCAGTACGAGCTATCCGACGAGGACCCGGCCAGACGAAGGAGGTCCTGATTCATTGGGTCGGCCTGCCAGACTGTGACGCGACCTGGGAGGATTCTGCGAGCTTCCAGACGCAGTTTCCAGATTTCCACCTTGAGGACAAGGTGGCTCTGTTAGGGGGGGGTATTGATGTGGGCCCACCCATCATCACGTACACCCGTCGTAGGAGACGGGGAGCGATTTAGGCCCAGGCCCACTGTTTAGGCCTTTTCTGTTATTTAGTCATAAAGGGTATTGTGGTCTTTCACCACAATAATCCCTTTAGGGTTTTGTTTCCCTTTTCTATTTATAGCTAGGGCTAGCCGTCTTTTGTTTTCATGCTTGTATTGAGAAACTCTCGCAAGTGTCAATGAAGAAGGATTTATTACTTTGATCCGTTCATCAAAGTTGGGAGTTTTGTTCTTTTTCTACATAAAAGATCATTCTATTTCTATTCCTCTTAGTATTTGTTGGGTTTTGGTGAACCGATTGAGTCGATTCACATCAGTTTCCCTCTCTTGAAGGAGATTTGTATCATCCTGAGGACCCACGAGATTATAAGGGTACTTATTTTGGTCCATTGAAAATGATGTTTTAAAAATAGAACAGTTAATAGGATTAAGGTCATCATTAACCTTCTAATAATCGAAGTTTGTAGTTGGCTGATACTGTCAGCTGTATTATTCGTTTTTGTCCGATCCTATACTCGACTCAAATGATACCGGCCGGTACCGAAATTGTGCCTCTCTTTTCCGGTCAAATCGGCAAAGAAATTTTGAAAGAGAGAATCCTGTCAAATAATAAACAAAGTTCACAATTGCCGATAGTGTCAGGCATACTGCATCGTTTTTGTTCGATCCTAGTATCCTACTCACCTCAAATGATACCGGCTGGTACTGAAATTGTGCCTTTTTTTGGGTCAAATTGACAAAGAGAGAAATTTTAAAAGAGAGAATCATGGCAAAAAATAATGTCGATGTAATGATTAGATACTGCCGAAAATCAACATGCTATGACCTGTAGGTTGTGAAAAGCGCTAGGCGCTAGTTGGGCGGACACCCGCCGCCTAGTGCCTAGTCCGTCTAGGCGGACGCCTAGATCTAGGCGGTTCAAAAATAAATAAATAAAGTCCAAAAAATCTACTGAAAATTGCAGAAAAAATCCGTAAAACCCTAAAACATGCATAGTGGGCGTCGGGTGGGGTCTAGGCGGGCGCCTAGGCGGGCATCGGGCAGACACCAGGCGCCTAACGCCTAGGTGCCGCCTAGGCGGCCGCCTAGACCGCCTTTTAGAACAGTGAACTCCTTATCAACCCAATATAAATGTTACATTTCTAGAAGTTATATAATATAAATTCACAACTTTCATACATCATATTATTCATTCAAAGCGATCTATTGTAGGGGTACTTTGTCTAAGCAATTAAAATAACAACAATATCAATTGCGAGGTGAATAATTCAACAATCTTGAATACTATTCCATTAAAACTAACAAGAAACAACAAATAATGCATGAGATTATTGCTTAGACAAACTTTTCCTAGTTTGCACTTTGCAGGATAGTTTCTCATTGTTTTTTGGCTTCCCGAAACTAATAACTTGGAAACTCTAATCCGAAACCACCAATACAGATACTTATAAGAAGGCTCCAAATTCCGATACAGACACTGCGAACCTTGGTGATAATATTGAGTAATATAGGGCAAAGCTGGAAATATATCAATAAAGTATGTTCTCCAAAATTGAAGTCAACGGACTTTGATTGTTTAGACATCAATTATAGCGGACAAGAGAGTAGTAGTGATGGTATTTTTCTTGCTCTCTCTGTTCATCCTCAAGCCAAAATTCTCAATGGGTGTGATATCCGTCATAAAGGTTTGTGGTTAACCGTTGCGGACCATTATAATGGTAAACATCCGTTACAATGCCTTAAAGCTTGAAATGGAAATTTCTTAGAAATACTTTTAAAAACTGTTCCAGTTAAAACAGGGGTATAATGAGAATAATGGTTTGGAAAAATTGATAGATATTGTTCAGCTAATTATTTTATTTAATACCTAGATATATACTTAGGTGATTAACATGCTAAATATTTGATAGGACAAAGCTGGATTAAGATGTCCATGGAGTAAAACTAACTATATAAATACTATATATTTGAATTAGTCTCACAATGAAGATTTTTTCTTCTTCTAGAGTACTATATACTACATCATACATGCTACTATAACTTATCAGTTAAACAAATTTAACAGTGTCGTTGAACTCATTATAACAATGGGTCTCACAAAACTAAATAGGTAGAAGTGAAGAGGTATTATAGTGGGAGTATAGTGATTGGGAGGGGGGGGGGGGGTCGTTACCGTTATAACGATCATTATAATGTGTAATATTGACCAGTAAAAAAAAGAACATTGCCCAAGCAATTGAAGAGTAGCTCAATGAATATTTGGCTACCTTGTGAAAAGCATATTGACTTAGCTCATGCTGCATTAACACCAAGAGCCACTGAAACATATCTTGAGAATAGATAGTAGACTACAAATATATTCTATCCAGATCTTCAATGGATTTATTATCTATTATTTGTTATGCAACTTAACGTTGTTGTAGAGAAGCCTGGAATCGTACGAATCAGTCTGTATCATTTAGTATAAACCTGTGTATTCAGTCTATTGACTGTACATGTTAACAATTCATCTAAAACCCCGATTGCTCCTATCATTATTTTTATTGTAAATTGAGCTCCATTTTCATGTTAATGTCGTGAAAAACTATATTTTGTGTTAGATAGTAGTACTCAATAATCAATATGCAATTTCCATTTATGTTTTATTTATTTTGTCTTCGTAAGTTGTTCGCCCATTCTTGCTGTTTCATCATTTTTTATGGTAGTGATGCTGCTGCAGTTTCAAACTTCATTACGGAAGACGGAATCCACACTAGGGAAATTTCAGCTCCACTATGCATGCAAGAAACCGTCATAGTTGAGAAGTGTAGTTTCTCTGAACCTCCTCAACAAGTCCTGGAGGCGGCTGGAAAACTCGATGAAACCTCAGCTGATGAGCTCACTGTCTCATTGGCAAACATTACAAACTTGATGCAGGAACGGGACCTCCCGACCCCTGCAGAGGCGCATGTTGGAGAACCAACCAAGCATACTTATGCTTCCATTGTCCGTGAAACTTACTCTAGCTCTCTTTGATGTTATGCGTGGACCTGTCAAAGGCTAAAAATAAAGGTTCTATTTAATTCTTTGATGTTATGCTTTGGATTTCCAGCTGCGAGATGCTAAAGGAGGACAACCTGGACAATCTGTAGCCCATGGTGTTTCTTTAAACAAAACAGTGCCATTGTATTCAGAGAGGCATTCTGCTCCACAAGCAGCTCCTCAACAATCTTGTTCAACCTCAACCTTGGGTCCTGAGAAGTCTGAGGCAGTAGAGGAGAATGCGGCACTTGAAGATGAAGGTGCCATCCAATGCTTTTTTTGTAAATGCATTTGGTTGCTAATCTTAGCAGAAAATACCATACCCGTATGTTGGCATTTGAAATAATGGAAACATTTGAAAGTAAAATATGTGTCCTATGCTACCAAATATGGGCAGACTAAGAAAATGTATAGTTTAATGGGTAAAATATTGTAAATTAGGTCCTTAACTTCTCTTTGTTGAAAATTGAAATACTTTCTATATATTAAAAGCTCAGGTGCTCTGCAATTTTTTGATTTTCTGTTCCCCGTCGAACAATATTAGATAAGGAGTGCCTGCGATTCATTGCTCTAACTTCTTCCAAAGTAAATTTTGTATTCTTAGGCTTCCTCTGGGCCCATATGTTTATGTTTACATGATCACGTCTATTTTCAAAAGTTTTGATGACCTTTTCTCACTGTTTTAGGTGAATCATTATCTGTTTATGTGGGGAACCTTCATCCATCTATCACAATATCTGAACTTGAGCACGAGTTCAAGAGTTTTGGTAGAATTAGGCCTGATGGTGTCGCTATCAGGAGCCGCAAGGTCTCTTTGATGATCTCGTCTTACTATATGCTTATTTTACCTTTCTATTTAGTAAAAGAAAAATCTCAAAGGAACTTATTAAATCTTCTGAAGTGCTTTTAATGTGAATTGCAGGAAACTGGTGTTTTCTATGCCTTTGTGGAATTTGAAGATGCTATCGGTGTTCAAAATGCAATTAAGGTTTGTTGGAATTGCATATACTTAGTTGATTTAGTTTCAATGGCAGGTGGCCTTACTGTTCAAACTTCTCTTAATGGTTTACTTTAATTATCAAAATCGTATGTACATTGCAAAGCAAGAATGCTCCACTACCACTGTCACTTAAATGGTTGTGATTGTCAAGCATTTTCTTGATGCATTTAATTAGTTATTAAAACGGTTCGTGACCCTCTGATTTATACTTTCAGATTGATATAGATGCATGTCCTTAATTCTATGATTTCCTTTTAAAGCTTTGTATTGTGTATTTTGGAAAATAGCAACCTTTTCATTTCTTGCATGATGCATGTGCTGTGTTTACTGTTTAGTTGCACTGGAATTGAGGAACAAAATAAGATCGCAAGAGATAGCAATTATTTGTTTTATTCGTCTTAACTAGTCTAAACCTAGTACTGCAGTAGGGTAAAGAGCTACTGAAATACAGGAACATAGTTCATTTTTTCTAAGATGTTCATTTATTTTTTCAGCATAATCATAATGCATTTTGTAGATTTTGGGTCTTGTTATTTTATGTAGCCTGTACCACCTCTCTTTATTCATGGCTAAATGCATTTGTCGTACCACGAAAGGGGTAACTGCACCTATATCTGCTGTTTTTTCTGGACATTGTTTGAATCCAACCTGTCAATTTTGCTCAAAGTAACTGATTTAATCTGCTTGCCTGCAGTCCTCTCCTGTGCAGCTAAATGGGCGATCACTTCATGTCCAGGGAAGGAGGCCTAACAACGGCACATCCCGAGGAAGTGAGTTATTTAATATCAATCAAGTTCCTCTAGTTTTTACACAATTTTTATGATAGACAGAAAACGTCCCATCTAAAATAACCATGTGCATGAACATCATGTTAGCCAAGTGCATTTGACACATTTCAACCTGCATTTGACACCACTTGGAGACAAGTGCATTTTCGACATATGTCAATAGGGTCGGACCAACATGGCAGGGTGTGGGGTCTCAAGCCCCCTTCGATTTCAGGGGCCTTACTAGTGTTTATTCAATACTTCTGCCAAAACATCCAAATGAGTATGGGCATATACTATTTAAACCACCACCAAAAAGGTTGGTCCAATTGGTGAAATGATGAGGGTTTAAGTGGGAGGTCCTGAGAACATAACTCACTCCTCCCTCAAATTAGTGTTTGTTTACAATCATTTTTCATTCTCTTGTGTTTCCATGTGTCTGTCCATCTTTCTTTCTTTCATCACCCATTTTGCACTCACCTATTCAAAATTCTCTTTAGGTTCTTGTTACTTTTAGGCTACTGTAGTACTTGTGTTGGAGACTTGTGGACACAGATACTGCTACAGAATCTCTAAGAGATGACTCTTGGTAATTTGTGGCAATTATCCTTGATCTTGATACTACAGTGGCAAAGAATTCCGGTACCATTGCCTTCTATTGCCTTGCCTACGGAAATTGGTTGAAGTAACTCTTATCAACTTTTTTGGGGATGCTAGTCTCTTGAAGCTATTATTGAATAATTTTTGGTTACTTATTATCTCCCTTGTAATTCCTTTCACATTTATGTGTAACACTTTGATATGCTGCTTTTTGTTTCCAAAAGTAAGATATAGTTTCTAATTACAAGTAACCAAGTCAACAACTGATCTCTGTTACTTTGCATCTCCTCATTTTCTCTAGGAAGGGGAGGCAGAGGAAGGGGAGGGTACCAGTCGGATGCTTCCAGGGGACGATTTGGTGGGTGGACCTCTGGAAGGGGGACTTACGGACAGGAAAATGTTGACATGGGTTATAATAATCGAGACAGGAGGAAAGGGTACTTCCAGCGAGTTTCACGCCAAGATGGAGGCATCAAAATGGGTAATTGACAGCAACATGCTTTAACTTCCCATTTTTGGCGAAGGATATTAAGATTTCTTTTGGTCTTTTCTTTCCCCCTTATGGTATAGATCTTCTACCCTTTTCTTGAAAAATGTTTAGTCAATCCTTTCCCCCTCTCCTAAGTGGCCTTTACCAATGTGTTTGGTGTGGGTGTCTGTAATATTCATTCCCCCCCTTTTTTTTAGTGAATCCAAATAGTCGGAGAACTTTGGCATTTACATCAGTATTGTATCTTGAACTCTTATGTTGTTAAAATGTATGTTAGGTGTTTCTTTACCTTCTTCAGTACACCACTTTTTGTTGAATTTCATTTAGCGAACCTGCCTTCTTTCTCTGGTCAAATGGAATATATTGGCTACTTTATTAGCCGTTTGCAACCCAGCATGCTTTGATTCAGTGTTAGGGTTTTTTTTTTTTTTTTTAATATTAATTTTTAAATTCAGTGTTAGGTTAATGTTGAGCTCTGTAGAAAGAGATGTACAGGCTTCTTAACTACCTTGAGTTGTGGGTCGAACAGTCCATGGCAATGCATACTGTTGATATAGTGATAGAACAAGAACACTCGAGAAGAAATCAAATGCTTATTCCATTTTTTTTATAATGGAGTTTAGGGTCTGTTTGGTACGAGTTGGATTTGGACTTTGAAGGATAAATTTTATGTAGGAATCTATTCACTTTCTCATCTCTCTAGTAGGGAACAAACGTGTTTGGTTGGAATATGAAAGTGAAAAGTGGAAAATGGAATAGTAGACAAATGTGTTTGGTTGAGATCAGAAAGTGAAAAGTGGAATAATATATTATAATAATATCAAATTATAACAAACACATATAACAATTCAATAAATTTAATAAATAATTTAGTAAATTAAAATAATAATTAATTATCCTAATTATATAATAATAAACTATCCTAATTTATTAATTATTTACTAATAATTAGATCATTCAAATATATCTATTCCAAATATAGATAGTACGGACGCATCAAAAATTATTTGTCGTGTTGAACACGTATAAAAAAATGAACAAATATGTAGTCATGGTCATGCTACATAAGTCAAAAACTAAGTAAAAATTAAGAATAAAAAAGTTGCATATTTACTAACAGCTAACCCTAATTAAGAATACAAATATTAAACAATTACGTACTTACTAACGGCTAACACTAATTAAGAATAAAAAATTAAAATATTAGTTGTTTTTTTATTAGTTATTTGTTAGTTTAGTAACAGTTTTTTTGATTATTAACAATTATTAAGTAATAAGTTTAGTGTAATAATCTAGTAGTTATATAATTAATTTATTAAAAAGTTACAAAACAACCCACATCATGTTCTCCGGTGCTCTCTATTCTCTGCCACCAACATCCAAGCTAAGAAAGGGGATGTTGATTTTAGGTTAAATGCAGGGGACATGAATTGGGGTACAATCGTTACCCCAACTTTCCATCTCATATACGAGAGTTACCAAACAAATGATTTGCCAAATCCATCCCAAAATTCAGTATTTCGCTGCTTTTTCCCTCACTTACCTGTTACCAAACAGGCCCTTACACATTAGTGGCACTGGAATCCATTTTTCATGATCTTCCATACTAAATTCGTCCTATTTCAATCACCGAAACAAATCAGCCAAAGAACTCATTGTCAATGTTTTAAAAACCGGACCGGACCGGCCGGTTGAACCGGTTCAACCGTGAGCCGATAGTTTTTCCGGTCCGGTTCAGCATTGACCCAGTGTTTTGTAAAAAATTGATATTTTTATAAAAAATAGTGTCCATAAGAAGATTAAACTTGGACCATTTAGATTAACCCACTGGTTGAATCACTGGTTGAACCCATTTGATCCGATCCAGTGCCTTTGCCGGGTCATACTCCGGTCCGGTTTTTAAAACATTGCTCATTGTATACTACTCTCTCTTATTCATTACATATATGGCATGCTAGTTTCTTATGAAATAGTGTTAGCCCAAGCTCACACCGAAGGTCCATCGTACACTTAAAACTTAAATGCTTGCTGGGTTCAAGATTCCTTGAGCAGTTCCTTCGCAATCGTCCTCTGCTTCCCATAAGAAATTGGCATATGCTGCAACAACATGTCTGATTGAAAGAAATGGTTCAGTAAAGGAACCAAATCATACGAAAGATTATTAGTATAGACTGTTCCCCCAAAAAAAAAAAAAAAAAAAAAAAAACACACCAAATGTAAGCAGGTATATATGTATATAAATTAACCAGTCAGTAGGAGCAGAGCCGGCTTATCCTTTAGGCAAAGGAAGCAGCTGCCTAGGCCCCACTTTTTTAGGGGTCCTAAAAATACCGGATACTAGTATATATATATATATATATATATATATATATATATATATATATATATATATATATATATATATATATGTAATTATGCTTTTTTAAGGAAAAGTGTGGCTGAAAAATGAAAAACTCGCTTGCCTATTTGTAAAAAATTTAAACGTAATTAAATCTATCAAAATTTGGCAGGAAAAAAAAACCCCGCTATCGCCTCTTCGTTTCCTCTCAGAGGAAGATTTGGTCTCTCTATCTTCATCTACTACATAATAAAACAAATATATATATCTTCATCTACTACATAATTATATAGTTTGCATATAATTCAATGTAATAAAATTATATAATTTGATTATGTTTAAATTTTCAAAAAAAGGGCCCATCTTTGGATTTTTGCATGGAGCCTCCAAATGGCTTGAGACGGCCCTGGGTAGGAGTAACCTGAACAGCGTGTTCAAAGTAGCAAGAGGCCCGTTCTTGTTATTGTGGCAAAGTAACATTGGTTGTAACGATTTTCAAAGTAACATTGGTTGTAACGATTTTCTTGTTCTTGTGGCAAGAACCCGTTATTTTTCTTTTATTTTGCTAAGAATTCGTCTCTGAATTATTAAGAATTACAACGAGGACAAAAAGGATGGGAGGCCAACTTCTAAGGGGTTATTGCTTAGGTTTAGGACATCTGACATATGTTCCTACTCTTTTAGACAGAATTTTACATCAAATGGAGAATACATATGAGCAAATTATTGGGAAGTTATTGGTAGTTTAGATGAGCTAGAGAAACTACAATACTGTGCCAGTCAGAAAGAATATCACAGTTGCTAATGTAAAAAAAAAATAAAGAATCTAACTTTCAATGAATGAAGTTTGCTGGGATCTCCTTGAACCCATCATTTTAAAATAAAATAAAATAGTAACTAGCCTCATAATGCAGAAAATATGTCTTCTTGTTACTCTTGTGTGTATAATCACTTAATCAGGTTGATCAATTGTAGGGCGAACAAGCAAACAATTTTTCTACCGAGTTTAGAACATGTTCTCTACATTCTGGAAAATATAGCAGACCACCAAAATAGCTTTGTTGGAACAAGCAACTTCTTAACAGACATGAATATACATGTCTTAATGAGTTAGGATTCAACCTTATGAACATTGCTAAAACATAAGCTCAGTTCAATCCAAAAATACTTAAAACTAGCACCAACAATTGTAGGACAACATATGTTAGTGCCGGAAACGCCGGGGCACGCTATTCGATGGAAAATACAGAAACTGAAACAGTTGTAAAGACAACGTTTCAAATGCAATTCCTTAAAGAAGGTTTTGCAACAGAGATCCAGAAGGATTCTGTAAATTACGAGATCTAAAAAGATATCGTAATACACGAATAATCTAAAGAGATTTTCGTGATCGTAGCAAACTGGCAGTAGTGCCTTCTAAAAAGAAGATACTGACAGAACTGCTAAAGGCAACAGAAGGATGACAGGCGAGAGATAGAAATGCTGGGGTGAATTATCACCGTTGCTCAAAGCTTTATTCGCCCTCTGCGAACAGCTTCCAGGAACCAGCAAGGTTGACGGAAAACCTTGGAACACTCCTGCTCTTCTGACTCCTCGGAAGACGGCGAACTCCTCTGGCAATGGCTCTACTCTTCTCTCTCTGTTTGAAGTAACAGAACCCACGCGTACTAAAAAGTACTAGTGTTTGTGTTAAAGAACACGCTCACTACTCTGTTGTGTTAAAGAACACTTAGAGTTTTTCTCCCTGGAATTCTGATTACTACTACGACACTCAGAGAGAGGAGAGAACCTGCATATATAGCCCACGGGGCGGTTGCCAAGCAGTTGCCTGAACTTCAGGGTAGTGGCAGAACCACTCCTGAACGTGCAGCAACTGCTGCAACCGTTTCCGCTCTAATATGCAGCCAGCCATACGCACACACGCACTCTACGCACACTGCGCCAACAAAACGCCACATTACGCCTCATGAGCCCTTGAGCCCGAGTCCGAGCCCGAGTCCGAGTCCGAGTCCGAGTCCGAGTCGCTAAGCTCCTACAGAGCTTAGCTCCATGGAAATAAATTTCCAAGAGCAAAAAGCTTACAGCTTCTTAATTGTTGATTAAGCCTTTATACCATTAATAATTAATCCCACATGGCACACACCCATGTGCACTACATGTGCATCTCCATAAAGAGAATAGACTCATATATGTAGAGATACACATTCCTTTCTAGCCGATGTGGGACTAAAAACCAAAACAAAAGGCTACAAACCCAACAATCCCCCACATATCTCTATATATATGAGTACGAGTGTTCCCCACAGTAACTGTCCATCATGCATTAGGAGAGATGTCGCTTACGACTTGAATCTTCCCGCATGGGTCAAAAATCAAACTATAATACAAGAATGGACTAAGCCTTGAATTCTGCATCATAGCTGAAATTCTTTCCACTCACATAATGTAGTTACATGTGCTTCTGGCTACACATTAAAGGCCCTGTGCCAGCCTGGTTTCAGTGTATAATTTTGGGTGTCTACAAGTTTACCCTCAAGAGACGGCCTGATATCTCTGTCATACACTATAGGTGAGTTCATTATAAAGAGACATGGCATGAAGCGCTTTGCGCTTCTCTTGCGGTGCTACGCCGCTATGACATGGCTTAAAGCCGAGGCCTTACCCCGTACCGGGAACCTCATCGTAGTGTCATACTACAGTAGCATGAGGCAACCGCCTCTTTGTAGTGCCAAACTACCCAGTATGAAGCCTTAGGCTCCTTTGCGGTGTTACGCCGCAACGACATGGCTTACAAGGCCGAGGCTTTATCCCTAACCGGGTACCTCATGGTGGTGTCGTGCCACTGTAACATGAGGAACTCCTCCTCTTTGTAGTGCTGACTACACCCATCTTTATATTTAATATACAGCATTAGGCTAACTGCCTATTTGCGGTGCTACGCCGCTGTGACTTGGCCTGCAAAGCCGAGGCTTTATCCTATTCCTGGGCAGCACCCCACATATAGGAACCTCATCGTGGAGTCACCCCACTATAGCATGGAGTTTCACTCCTTGTAGTGCTGTTCTACCATGCTTCCTGTAAAGCATACCAGGCATTCACTCTGCCTGAGAACTCATTAAGGCAATTAAGTGTCATGACCCGCACCCGCTAAAAGGGCACGTGACGCGACAACCCCCAGCCCTCACCGAAAAATCGGCGTGGAACGCTGTAGATTTTTCTACTCTAAACAGTTTATATATATAATAAAAACCTGTCGAGAATATGGTCAACTCCGAACGGAGGACAAGCAATGAATATATATATGAGTACTCAATCACGACTCTAAGATAACAAAGTAAAGACTGAAAGATAAAGACAACAAGACGATAATAAAATAATAACCTGTCAAGTCCAACACAAAGAATATATACAAGTCCAACAATCCATACTAATAACAGTCTCAAAAGTAGCTGGAGACAGTCCAGTATAAAAGACCTACTCTAACTAAGCAAGGGGTAAGGTCTCGCCAGGCGGAGCTAAGCCCTGCTGGACCAAAGTCTCCAGGTCTAGGCCCACTACGTCATCCGGACCGTAGTAGGTAGAATAGTCTCCCTCGTCTGCATCTCTAATATTTTCAACATATCCTGTCAGGATGGAACGAGTACAATCTACTAACAACAGTTCACAAGATATGACAAAAGCTATAAGACAGTAAATAGAGAGTATATACAAGAAAATTATGGAATGTACATGTGAGTATCATGGCAAGGTAAGCTGTAAAACTAGAGCTAGAACAAGGCAAGTAAACTGATCATGGCATGTACAAGAATCAAGAATCATATCTCTAGGTGTGTGAGTACTAGCTACAATATGTGGCCGGCTTGGGTCTGCACAAGGTTATGATCAGCCAATCCTGCGTGGAGTGTAGGATTGGTAGCATTCAAGGTCTACAAGAATAAACAAGGTGGATAATGACCACACATCTACACTAGTACTCCCCGTCCCCGACTGGTAGAGTGGATCCAAGCAAGACACGTTACGACACGGGATTCTACGAGAAGGGAGCAAGTCTCCTCGAGAATCGGTGTCCATATACTGCACAAGAACTACAAGGGGGCTTGCACAAGATATACCAAGATAACGAGGAATAACATCTCATGTCGGGATCCATGAATACCAATCCGTGTGACCAATGCGTCGAGAACAAGCATATCCACACTAATTACATGAATCATAACAATCATTATAAATTGGAAAAGTGCAGAGAATGTACTCGCCTGAAATATGATATGGTATGTCAACCGGAGCAAATGCAGCGTCTCGAGGACCTATAGAGAACAAGACGTATCAATACTATATTTAGGAAGTAAAATCTAATCAATTTGAATCCTATTAAGTCATTCTAGGTCAAGACACGTCAAACTAGGTTGTACGAGGTCAACCTAAGTCATATTAGGTCTAACTGGGTCAAACTGGGTCAATGCAAGTCAAACGGAATCAATCGGGATCCATTTGAGTCAACAGTTGACTTTTTGGTCAACCGATCAACTGTGGTCAACCGTGGTCAACTGTGGTCAACCCTAGGTCAACTATAGGTCACTGGTGACTAACAGTTGACTTTCGGTCAACTGCACAAGTCTAATAGAATTTGGGACTAAATTGGATAAAGTGTTGACCCATAGTTGACTTTTGGCCTAAAAAGTCAACCGGGGTCAAGACTAGGTCTAAACGGCTATTTCTACCCATTAGCAGCCTCTACAACCTATATCCAAGTCCATCTTGGACTTCGAAACTCATTTCTTGGCCATAGGCCAAATTCCTATTTTACCCTTAAAAAGGGCAAAATTTTACCTTCGGCGATTATCTAGTTAGCCTACCTACGCTTGATATTTTGACCCGATCTCTCCAGGGTAGTATGATACTAGCCTATACATATAATATCTACCAAAATACCTAGGTAACGTGGACGTCTAGTCCACCTTACGGCCCGTTGCAGATATCTTGAATATTTCAAGATACGCACCGATACGGCGCGATACCGGCGCCCTACGACTCCGATTTCCACTCGGGAGCCTACCCGCAAAATCTAAATCACGTATCCTAGGCCTACGTCAAGTTTCAACTCAATCCGATACTCCGGGCTCCGTTTCGCCCTCTAACTCGGTTTCCCTAAATTTCTACTTCTCTAATTCTCATTTCTCTTCTTCCTTCTTTCTAATTTCCTCTTCTTCTTCTAATCTCTTCTTTCCTTCTACCCATTCTTATTCTTCTTCCTAACTCCTTCTTCCTATTCTTCCTCTAATTTCTTCCTATTCTAATCTTCTTACTCTTTTCCTATTTCCTCCTCTAACTTCTAATTTCTTCTCATTCTCATCTCCTTTTTCCTTATTTCTCTTAATTCTTCTAACTCCCTAATCTCTTATATATATATATATCTACCTATCTCTCTCTCTATATATATATATATTTTTTTTTTCTCTATATATATATATATATATCTCTATATATATACATATATATATGGATAGGGGGTGGGGGTTATAGGCTAAAAGGGGGGTGAACAAAGGGGGAAAAGGGGGCTGCTCACTGCTGCAGCTGCTACTGCTGTAGCTTGCTGCTACTGCTGCAGCAGCTTGCTGCTACTGCTGTAGCTGCTGCTGCAGCTGGTTCTTCTTCTTCTTCACTTCTACTTCTTCTCTACTACTTCTTCCTATCTCTCTATACATATATCTATATATATATATATATATATATATATACATACAACTATATATATATATATATATATATATATATATATATATATATATATATATATATATATATATATATATATATATATATCTATTTATCTCTCTATAAACATACACACCTACGTATCTATAGGTATATAAATACACTCACACACACATGCCTATATATATATATATATATAAAAAAAATAAATATATATATATATATATATATATATATATATATATATATATATATATATATATATATATATATATATATATACATACAAAAAAAAAAAAAAAAAAAAAAAATATATATATATATATATATATATATATATATATATATATATATATATATATATATATATACATACACACACACACCCTCACTCAACCACTCTCTCACACAAACACAAACACACCCTCACACAAACACAAACTCTCTCACACCACCACCACTACTCTCATGACACTACCACCACCATCACCATTCTCACACTAACACACACACTCTCTCACACTTACTACCACTCTCACACACACTCTAACACACCACTCTCACACAAACTCACACAAGCACACCCACACACTCACACAAACACCACCACCACCATCTCATGACACCAATACCACCACTCTCTACATACACACAAATACATATAAATATAAATACATAAACATATATATACATATACATATATATATATATATACCACTCAAAATAGAAAACCCCCAAATTATCCCTAACCTAGATTTCTAGGGAATCCTACAAAATTTGTGGGCAAGATGTAGAGAATCTTCCCCTCTATAATTATTGTGAAGACAATAAATAGAGAAGAGTGACAAATAGGGAATAAATTACATACCTAAAGTAGGTTTTCTTTAAGGAAGACTTTGGGAAGAAGAAGGAATTTTAGAGAGAGAGAGAAAGAGTGAGTTAATGAAGAAGAAAGAAGGGGGGGGGGGGGGGGGCTCTTTTCTTGGCCGGCCATGTGGGTAGGGAGGGTTTGTGGGTTTGGGTAGTGATCCAATAACACTCCAAACCCATTAGACTTAGGTTTAATTGGTTCGGGTTTGGTTCGGTCTAATTTAATCAACTAATTAAGCTCTAAAATGACTAATTAAGCCATGAAAAATTGGGTTTAAGATTTCTAACCTAATTAGGATGGTATGTGGGCCAAGTCCAGCTAGTATGTGGGTTCCACTAGGGTCCAGGCTACCCGGGTCTCCAATTTGAGTCCGAATTGGATAAAATCCAAACCAAACCAAATAAATCCCAAAAAATCACATAAAATAAATAAAAAATTTCCTAAAAATTATAAAACTTGAAAAATGATAAAAATATCCCTAATTTGAAAACTGGGGGTGACATTAAGCCAACCTTCCCACAGGAACTGTTTTCCGCAGAAAACAACAGTAGACAACAGTAGTTATAGGTCCGTAACCTCTCCATGCCCAATAGAACATGTACCCACCGTTCCTGATATTCTTCCGATTAGTGGTCCTCCCTTGAACCAAAAGCTAGATGCCTAGTAGATAAATCTTTGAACTATTAGCATAAAATTTTATGGTAGGAATACAAAAATCCAATATCAGAATGCCTTCAAGCCCATTTTACAAGCTGTGTCATTGACCAGCTGGCGCTTGAGGCCCTTGGTGAACGGATCCGCCAGGTTCTCCTGACTCTGAACATCAATCACTGCAATAACACCTCTCTTGATAAGATCGTGTACTGCCCTGTGCTTCAACCGCACAGTCCTCTTCTTCCCGTTGAAGAGGTCATTTGATGCCACCGCCGTAGTCGCCTGGTTGTCGCAGTATATCGGTATCGCCGATATTTGTGCTCCAACTAATGGAAGATCATACATGAGCTCCCGAAGCCATTCTGCTTCCTCGGCTGCGGTATCTAGTGCAAAGAACTCAGATTCCATGGATGACCGCGAGAGCATAGTCTGCTTCTTCGACTTCCACGATATAGCAGCTCCACCCATTGTGAAAATGTATCCACCAGTGGACCTCTCGCTCTCCACCTCTGAGCACCAACTGGCATCATTGAAGCCTTCCACTACCGACGGATCTCCGCTGTAGTACAGTGCATATGTCTGAGTCTTCTTGAGATATCTCATAACCCGTTTCACAGCTTTCCAGTGTTCAGCACCTGGGTTGCTCGTGAAACGACTCAGCATTTCCACGACGAAAGCTATGTCAGGCCTTGTGGCAGTAGTAGCATACATCAAACTTCCCATTATGCTTGCATACTCCAGCTGCCTGATGCTTTTTCCTGAATTAGGCTTCAGCTTCAGATCACACCTGTACGGCGTATCGATCCCTGGAAGATCCCGATACCCATAACGAGCGATCATTTTCTCAATATAATGAGACTGTGACAGCGCTAGTCCAGTGTCTGTCCGGATGATCTTGATCCCTAAGATCACATCAGCTTTCCCCAAGTCCTTCATACTGAACTTGCTTGAGATGAATTTCTTTGTCTCCGTGACACAGCTAATATCCGTACCTAGGATAAGCATGTCGTCTACGTACAGACAAACGATAACACCTCTTCCATCAACGAACTTTGTGTAAACACACTTGTCCGTGTCGCTGACCATGTAGCCATTTGACCTTATAACTTTGTCAAATTTCTCATGCCACATCTTGGGAGCCTGTTTAAGACCGTACAAAGATTTCACCAACTTGCAGACTTTGTCTTCAAGACCCCTGATGACAAATCCCTCTGGCTGTTGCATGTAAATCTCTTCGGTCAGCTCGCCATTTAGGAAAACCGTATTTACATCCATCTGATGTATCACCATCTTATGTATTGCTGCGAGAGCAATCAACATTCTGATGGTGGTCATCCGGGCTACTGGAGCATACGTGTCAAAATAATCAATCTCCTGCTTCTGAGAAAACCCCTTGGCTACCAACCTAGCCTTGAACTTGTCAATAGTTCCGTCTGCTTTCATCTTCTTCTTGAAGATCCATTTACATCCGATGGGTTTCGCTCCTTCAGGAAGATCAACCAACACCCAAGTGTTATTTGAGGTGATGGAATCAATTTCATTGTCAATCGCCTCCTTCCAGAAAACCGCGTCTCTGGTCTTCATCGCCTCATCATAGGTAAGCGGATCTGCTTCCACATGATAGGTGACAAAGTCACTTCCGAAGTCCTTCGGCCTCCTCACACGCTTAGCTGACGGCTCAGCTTGTTCTGGTTCAACCGTTGTTTCAACAACAACATCTTCTTGGACCACATCTTCATTGAAGACTTCAGTTTCTTGTGCACCCTCATTATTCTCCGGAACATCCGGAAGAATAATATTCTTGTGCCTTGCAAACTTGTCTTCAAAATATTCTGCATCGCGAGATTCAATGATATGATTTGACTCAATATCAAGAAATCTCCGAGCATCACTCTTCTCGGCATACCCCAAGAAGATCGTCTTTGTAGTCCTTGTCCCAAGCTTCTGAATCTTTAGATCTGGAAGCTTGACATACGCCAGACACCCCCACACTCGAATGACATTCAAGTTAGGTCTGACCTTGAACCAGAGTTCATGAGGAGTAACGTCTGAAGTTGCATGAGGCACTCTATTTAGAATAAAAGTGGCCGTCAATGCAGCTTCTCCCCAGTAGCACTTAGGAAGGCCAGCAGTCAACAACATTGAATTTATCATTTCTGTCAACGTCCTGTTCTTCCTCTCAGCTACTCCGTTTGATTGAGGAGAGTACGGAGCCGTAGTCTCATTGACAATTCCATGTTCTTTGCAGAACGATGCGAATTCATGAGACCTGTACTCCCCACCTCGATCACTTCCTATTCTTTTGAGTTGTTGTCCAGTCTGCCGCTCAGCTTCAGCCTTGAACTCCTTGAACTTCTCGAATGCTTCGTCTTTAGCCTTCAGCAAGTAGACGAACGCATACTTTGAGAAGTCATCGATGAAGGTTATGAAATACTTCATCCCGGCCTTTGTAGAGAACTGTTTGAAGTCACAGATATCGGAGTGAACCAGCTCCAGAAGATCTGTACTTCGATTAACCCGAGGAAAGGGTTTCCTTGTGATCTTCGTTTGAGCACAAACTTCACATTTCTCTACCTTACCCCCACATTTGGAGATAAGTCCTAGACTAGACATTCTGTTTATTCGTTTACAATGAACATGTCCTAGCCTATTATGCCACAACTCAAGAGTATAAGCAGAATGAGTGACTTCATTAATTACATTAATTACATTGGACTGATTTACAAGCTGAATCTTGAACATTCCTTCGGTATAAAAAGCTTTTCCGAAATATGTTCCCTTGATAGACATCACCATCTGGCCAGCATTGATGTCTATCCTGAGGCCTGCATTGCAGAATAGGCCTCCCGAGACCAGGTTCTTGGCGATAGCAGGTACGTGCTTTACGCCTTGAAGCGTCAGAGACTTCCCCGAAGTCAGCTTCAACACCACCGTCCCGATCCCGAGCACTTCAGCTTGTGCTTGGTTCGCCATCATAACCACTTCAGAAGTAGGTGTATAGGTGGTGAACCACTCCTTACTGGAGCAGACATGGCAGGAAGCTCCAGTGTCTACCCACCAGTCAGAGTCAGTCCTTACTGCATCAACCTGTGCAATCATAGCAACTACGTCAGTGATCATAGATACCTTACTAGGCTCTCCTTGCTCTGACTGCTTGGTCTTTGCTTTACACTCATTCTTAAAGTGGCCCTTCTTGCCACACTTGAAGCAAGGCATTTCTGACTTTGGCTTCTTTTTCTTGATAGAAGTTCCCTTGACTTTTAGATTGTCAGGGTTCTTCTTCTTGCTGTGGAAAGCCGCCTGCTTTCCCTTTGGTTCCTTGGTCTGAACCAGATTGGCGTTAGCCAATTGCTTGGACAGTGTGTCCACCTTCAGTTGAGCCCGCATCTGGTCCTCAACATAGATTTCCTGTAAGAGATCTTCAAGGGTGATCTCCAACTTCTTTCTATGCATGTTTGCATAGAACTTGCTCCACCCAGCGGGGAGCTTTGAGACAATCCCTCCAACAACAAACTTGTCGGGGAGGGGCATCGCCTCGTCTTCCAGCTTCTGTCGCAGTTTCAGGAACTCCTTTACCTGCGGCAGCATAGACTTTTCGTCCTCAAAGAACCACTTGTGATATTTTTCAACCACAAATATTTTACTGCGGTTCTTGTCTTCTTCGTAGAGTTTTTCTAGAGACTCCCATATGTCTCTAGCGATATTCTTCTTAGAATAGGATTCTGCTAGGGAATCCTCCATAGCATTCAGGATAAGCAACCTGCAAATGCTATTCTCCCTTCTCCACTTGGCCTGAAGTTTAGTAGCCGCAGAGATTGCGGCAGCAGACCCAGTATCTGGAACGGTAGGTTCCTCTTCAAGAAGCACGTGATCCACGTCTCTGAGTTGAAGAGTGAGATAAACATTCCTCTTCCAGACTTGATAATACTCTCCATCAAACTTCTCTAACTTACAGAAGTCAGTGTTTAGGAGTGAAGCATTAATGTTTTCCATCGTAGCAATAAAGCTTTGAGATTGTTAGTGCCGGGAACGCCGGGACACGCTATTCGATGGAAAATACAGAAACTGAAACAGTTATAAAGACAACGTTTCAAATGCAATTCCTTAAAGAAGGTTTTGCAACAGAGATCCAGAAGGATTCTGCAAATTACGAGATCTAAAAAGATATCGTAATACACGAATAATCTAAAGAGATTTTCGTGATCGTAACAAACTGGCAGTAGTGCCTTCTAAAAAGAAGATACTGACAAAACTGCTAAAGGCAACAGAAGGATGACAGGCGAAAGATGGAAATGCTGGGGTGAATTATCACCGTTGCTCAAAGCTTTATTCGCCCTCTGCGAACAGCTTCCAAGAACCAGCAAGGTTGACGGAAAACCTTGGAACACTGTCACGATCCGCTCCCGAATAATCGGATACGAGTCGGACACGCCCAGCCTTCGTCAATGGACACGACGAAGTAAGCTGTACAATACTAAGGAAAACTCCAAGATACAAGAAATATAAATCACCACAGCTGCTATACATGTCCCCAGAATCACCACAATCCACAAGTTAATTATACAATATCATTCGTAGACAAATCCGGTAACATGAATAAAATTATACAATCCTGAAATCCTCAATACAATACATGATGAAATCCTCTAAAAATAAATCTAAGAAAAGACCTAACTATAACTCTGAAATTCTAAGTCCATCCTGAGGTACAACTCTATCCTGGCTTCGGGCTCTGGCCCATGAAGATACAACATCACCAAGTAAACCTGCAACGATCCTGTCAGGAAAAGAGCAAAGTACAACCCCGACAAGAAGCTCTAAACAATGTAAACTAAAGTGCATGAAAAAGAATCACGATATGAACTATGATACAAGACAGGAATATGAAAACTGTGGTACAGGAATAACAATGAAACTATAGTACCAGATCCAGAAACAATGAAACTATTCTATCAGTGTAACATGCATTTGAAATAACTATCAGAGTATGTGACCGGCTGGGCAAACAGTGAACAGTGAACAGTGAACAGTGAACAACGAACAATGGTACGACTTAGAGTCTCACGTGCACGGTGTGAGACCTAAGCTATTAGTCAATGCCTAACTAAAATAGGATTGGTCACATATCTGTAGTATTTCCCCACCCCAATGTGCAAGTAAGAACAATGAACTATGAACGATGAACAATGAACGATGAACAGTGAACAATGAACGATGAATGATGAACGATGAACAGTGAACAATGAACAATCGTGTGTACAACGTGTCAACATGAGAACATGAAGCAAGACAGAAAATACAGAGTAAAGAGTTCGAACCGGTGTACTTGCCTGGCTTTGTTGTAGAAGTCAAGTCCAAAAGTCCAGAGAAATCTGTGTCAAAGAGACACAATATATCTTTAGAAAATATTTCAAAAAAAATCATCTTAAAAATACTCTATTGCTAGGCCTCTAGATATTCCTATGAAAATTATTTTATTACCCTATGATTTTAAACCTCTTTCTTTCCAGATCCACTTTATTATCCTGTAACCTCTAAATTTTCTTAGCTAATACCTAAACTATCTATTAAACCCATTTAGTAAACATCACCCTATCTTGCTTTTGGCTTAGACCTAATTTCTATCAATAATTATCGTAATTAACAATTAACCATTAACTTAAACTGGCAACTAACTGATCCCATTAAATACTTCAACAACCTAAACCCTCCATGGAAACCAGCCCTCCCTCTATAGTCCAGCTATTTGCAAGGTAGCCTACAGTCAAAAACTGTTAAGTATAATAGCCCAGAACCATCCTTCATTTAAATAAACCTTTAAGCTTAAGCCCAAAGGATCACTGACTCCAGCCTTCATTTCCCAAATTATTCCTGCTGCTTAATTCTACCCTTCCGATTAAACTACTGCACAACCCAACATTCTATCATTGCTTTAAATGTTAAAATATCATACTCTACCAGAGGGAAATATTTAGAGATGGTAAATTAGTAGCTATGAATGCTATTGTAAATTTATATAGTAAAATAACATTTAAGCAACTCAACCCTTTTCCTAAACACTCCACTCTACTGTCCATCTTACAGTAGCCTTACTGTGGCTTTACTAGAAATAGTTGTGACTCATTCTATACTAGCAACCAACTCCCATTTAACTCATCCTTTAGGTGAACCCACCAAATTTGCAATAATTAGTAATTTAACTTAACTGTAGTCCATAGGTTTAGTGCAACCACATAACCTATCCATTTTAACAACAGATAACCAATAGCTCTTAAGCCCAGTAGTGAGCCCAACAAAAGTCCAACAAAGCACCCTAATACTCGATCCATAGAACTCAACTCACTGTTTCCCATCCTCAATCAATACAACAGTTAAATCCCAACCCAATACAACACATCCGTAGTAATAATTGGAATAATCTCAACTTAACATATCGGTTTATAAATTTGAACTTAACGACCTCAGGAACTCCCAGCTTACTCCAGTACTGTCTATAACCATACTACAATTCTACGATCCATGCCATTACTGGCCACCCACATACACCTAGAGAGTCCTTATCACTCCCCTTAGCTGGTTAACTTAGGTATCAGCAACCCAGATACCCTGAGATTCGAGGATATCAGTTTACTGATATCAATTTGAATGATAAGACTTCCCAGAAAAATAATTCAGCCATCCAAACACCTGCTTGTGTCTCCCGCGTCCAACCTACAACCGTGTCTACTGCATCAACTCGTGTCCACTGCTTCTGGACACTCACACGAATTGATCCGATGCATAGCAACACGGTCTCGACACAAATTCGACCAATAATTCAACCGAATAGAGCACCTTTCTAACATCAATTAATTTCAGCAAAAAGGATTAAGAATTGTACCTGAGCCTCCACAATGGTTCGACACAGGAGTGCAGTGTCCGATGATGGTGTCCCCGAGTCCACGGCTCGCCGATACGTTCTTCTGAGCATTTCATCGAACATGTAACGTGCATGAAAAAGAACAGCGGTTATGATTTTAAATCGAATGGAAATTGACTCCAAAATTGGAGAGAAAACACAAGATCAGATCTAGAGCTCATCAACACAACTATCGGTGAAATCCAAGAATTTAGACAACTGAATCGATCAGAAGACTATCGATGCTCGATCAAAACACAGATCAGAAAAATATTGCAATCCTTCGAAGAAGTTCACAATCAGGACTTACCAAAACGAGAAGGATGACCACTCGATCCTTGCGGTCGATTTTACGCGTCCGATTCGATCAATCAAGAATGGATCTAAGCCACGAAGCAACTTCGTCCTCTTCAAAGAACATAGTAGCCATGGTCGATCAACGCTCGACTTGCCTTCAGAACTTCGTCCTCTTCACAGAGTCATGCTCTGAGCTTCGGTCGTCGTCGTCGTTGTCGCCGCAGAGGACGCCATGGCCGCTGATACGAAGCTCGACGAAGAACGCTCAGAGGAAGAAAGAGTGGAGGGAGGTGAGTGCGACAAGGCTTCGCTTGTGGTTGCGAATGATGAAGAAGAAGGAAAGAGGGAGGTCTATATAGGCAGGGAAGGATCGGGCAGATGGTTGCGCGGGCAGGGTCGAGACAGTTGGGCGGGCAGCGGTCAGGCCGTTGGAGAATCATCGTCTCTCCACGACTCAGGAAAAAGGAGGGAAAATTTCGAATGAAATGAAGAAGGAGCGGATAGTTGGTTTTACTTCCAACGGTCTGAACCAGTGGCCGGATCAGAGACTATGGGACTGAACCCACGTCTCAAAAGCTAAGAGGCCGGGCTTCAAGAAGCTGGGCCGGCTAATCAGATTAGCTGAGTAGGAATTAAAGAATTGCTAATGGGTTGGTTCAATTGAATGCAAGTAAGCCCATGGAAAAGAATAAAATCAGAAATAAAGGAATATAAAAAAATGATTTAAGAGTTAATTAATAATAGAATTTATATTCAAAACATTAACCAGGAATTATTCAAGAGAAACAAATATGGAAAATATATCTAATTCATCATAATATAACCCATCAGTCCGAAATAACTAAACTGAGAAATATAAAATAGAGCCAAAATAATTTAATGCATCCAATAATCGAAATAAATATTCTAAAATAATAATACTAATCTCCGATTCCAGAAAAATTACAAAATTTCAATAATTCGGAAAAGCGGGGTTACAAATCTACCCCCCTTAGAAAAATTTCGTCCTCGAAATTTCAAAAAAAATGGCACGATTTGGCAAACAGATACAAAACTTGAAATTGACATGATTTTAAGTGGAATGAAATCATGATCATGGGATAATAGTCTCAATAGCATCGGATGATCTCGCATATCTGGATCACTTCTCCTACAGTTCCTGCCCCGCCAATATGCATATGGCTGCAGTGAACTTTCAGTTCCATTTTCCTAATAATACTAGATTATCGCAATACTTTGTCAACTTTATCCGATAAATTTAGGACTTAGCCTCAATAATATCTGAGAACCTGAGAATACCCGTAATTACTTTGACCTAAAGCCCCTGCCTCGCCAGTGTACAGCTAGCTGCAATGGGCTCACAGTCTCCATAATCCAGGTCATAGTAGGTTGTCAAATATTTTCTCAACTTTATCCAGAAGTTTCAAGGAAGTTGTAAAATTTAAATCCTGATAGAGAGGAGTAGTATCTGTTCTTAGAAACAAATTTTTATTGGATACCAAAAGACAATCAACAGTCAACAAGTAGCTCACAGGTACTATGAAACAATCAGTAAGATAGGGAGACTGTAATACAAGTCTCGAAATGGAGAAACAACAAAGAAATAAAAACATCAAAGAAGATAGGTAATGATCACAAGTGCACCCAGTCATCAGTACTCGTCCGGAATCAGGATAGTCTCCACCTCCTCGGCTGTCATCAGGTAGACTCGTCCTTCTGGCTGGTCTTCGTGCGGCTGCTGGTCAAGAAGAGGTAAGTCCTCCTGCTGGGGTCCCGGTGCTACTCGTGCTCGTCCCTCAGCGGCTTCTGGACAATCTCTGACCTGGTGAGCAGGTGATCCACAGAACAAGCAAAGCCTCAGCCTCTTACGGCATTCATCGTAATGATGCCCCGGGCGATGACAGTAGTTGCAAGTGACTGCCAACTGCTGCCTCTGAGGCGGATCTGCATGAACTCTGGCTGGACGGTGCTGAACTGCTGCCTGCTGAACTGGCCTCGTCTGAGTCTGTATCTGCACCCTCTTCGCCGGTGCCTGGTGACTGCTGCTGCCCACGTCCCGGTCTCTTTTCAGCCTTGGGTCCGCCTCCTTTTCCACAGCCTGAGCAATCTTCAGAATGCTCGCATATGTCGTCGCCTGACTGATCGTCACCGCGTGTCGCAGCTCTCTGGTGAGACCCTTCTTGAATCTCCAGGCCCTGTCCTCTGGTGCTCTGACTAGGCTCTCCGCGAACCTACTGAGCCTAGTAAACTCGGAAGTGTACTGCGCAACCGTCATCATCCCCTGCTGCAGCGCCTCGAACTGCATCCTCAGCTCATCCCGCTCTACTTCTGGAAAGAACTTTTCCTTGAATAGAGTTTTAAAATCTGTCCAAGGCACATGGGGCTCCGCCAACTGGGGGTCCTCCCGGTACCAAGCTCTGGCCAAGTCGAAGAGTCGCATGCTAGCCACCGTCACCTTCTGGTCCTCTGGAATGTTTGCCATGTTCAAGGTCCTCTCTGCATTCTCCAGCCATTCATCTGCATAGATGATCCCCTCGTCGCCCCAAAAGTCCATTAAGCAGAGGTTCTGGTACTCCTTGGCTGTCCCTGGTCTCGGTCCTCGTGGTGCTGGAGGTGCTACTGGTGCTGCCGGCTCTCTGGTCCTAAGCGCGTCGACGACAGTCGCTCTGAATTGCGCTGCCTGATGGTTCTGGGACTCGCGGAACTGAGCAGCCTGGTGGTTTTGGGCCTCCATGAACTGCTGAAACATCGCCATTACCTGGGTGCCGTCGAACATCATCGTCGGTGGCAGTGATGGAAAGATAGGAGGCGCTGTCGGAAGCTGATCTGCCTGAATATCTGGTGCGGGCTGCTCCGTGCCGCCTGCAACTCCAGAACCGCCTGCAACTCCAGACTGATCTGCAGTCTTCCTCGTAGCGACCATCTGCATAAAAAGAAACTTCGTTGAATGACAAACCCTAAAACCTAATAAACAATGTTTTTATAATACAAAGTACCTGATAATCCTGATAAACCTGATATACCCTTATTTCCCGATTTTCCTATGCTGTGATGAGTTTTCCTTAGTCTAACATGTTCCCCAATAGCACTTTATAACCTAAGTGCCATTAGGACAGACCTGCATGGGCCACCACTAAAAACATGTCACGACCCGCTCCCGAATAATCGGATACGAGTCGGACACGCCCAGCCTTCGTCAATGGACACGACGAAGTAAGCTGTACAATACTAAGGAAAACTCCAAGATACAAGAAATATAAATCACCACAGCTGCTATACATGTCCCCAGAATCACCACAATCCACAAGTTAATTATACAATATCATTCGGAGACAAATCCGGTAACATGAATAAAATTATACAATCCTGAAATCCTCAATACAATACATGATGAAATCCTCTAAAAATAAATCTAAGAAAAGACCTAACTATAACTCTGAAATTCTAAGTCCATCCTGAGGTACAACTCTATCCTGGCTTCGGGCTCTGGCCCATGAAGAAGATACAACATCTCCAAGTAAACCTGCAACGATCCTGTCAGGAAAAGAGCAAAGTACAACCCCGACAAGAAGCTCTAAACAATGTAAACTGAAGTGCATGAAAAAGAATCACGATATGAACTATGATACAAGACAGGAATATGAAAACTGTGGTACAGGAATAACAATGAAACTATAGTACCAGATCCAGAAACAATGAAACTATTCTATCAGTGTAACATGCATTTGAAATAACTATCGGAGTATGTGACCGGCTGGGTAAACAGTGAACAGTGAACAACGAACAATGGTACGGCTTAGAGTCTCACGTGCACGGTGTGAGACCTAAGCTATTAGTCAATGCCTAACTAAAATAGGATTGGTCACATATCTGTAGTATTTCCCCACCCCAATGTGCAAATAAGAACAATGAACTATGAACGATGAACAATGAACGATGAACAGTGAACAATGAACGATGAACGATGAACAGTGAACAATGAACAATCGTGTGTACAACGTGTCAACATGAGAACATGAAGCAAGACAGAAAATACAGAGTAAAGAGTTCGAGCCGATGTACTTGCCTGGCTTTGTTGTAGAAGTCAAGTCCAAAAGTCCAGAGAAATCTGTGTCAAAGAGACACAATATATCTTTAGAAAATATTTCAAAAAAAATTATCTTAAAAATACTCTATTGCTAGGCCTCTAGATATTCCTATGAAAATTATTTTATTACCCTATGATTTTAAACCTCTTTCTTTCCAGATCCACTTTATTATCCTGTAACCTCTAAATTTTCTTAACTAATACCTAAACTATCTATTAAACCCATTTAGTAAACATCACCCTATCTTGCTTTTGGCTTAGACCTAATTTCTATCAATAATTATCGTAATTAACAATTAACCATTAACTTAAACTGGCAACTAACTGATCCCATTAAATACTTCAACAACCTAAACCCTCCATGGAAACCAGCCCTCCCTCTATAGTCCAGCTATTTGCAAGGTAGCCTACAGTCAAAAACTGTTAAGTATAATAGCCCAGAACCATCCTTCATTTAAATAAACCTTTAAGCTTAAGCCCAAAGGATCACTGACTCCAGCCTTCACTTCCCAAATTATTCCTGCTGCTTAATTCTACCCTTCCGATTAAACTACTGCACAACCCAACATTCTATCATTGCTTTAAATGTTAAAATATCATACTCTACCAGAGGGAAATATTTAGAGATGGTAAATTAGTAGCTATGAATGCTATTAATTTATATAGTAAAATAACATTTAAGCAACTCAACCCTTTTCCTAAACACTCCACTCTACTGTCCATCTTACAGTAGCCTTACTGTGGCTTTACTAGAAATAGTTGTGACTCATTCTATACTAGCAACCAACTCCCATTTAACTCATCCTTTAGGTGAACCCACCAAATTTGCAATAATTAGTAATTTAACTTAACTGTAGTCCATAGGTTTAGTGCAACCACATAACCTATCCATTTTAACAACAGATAACCAATAGCTCTTAAGCCCAGTAGTGAGCCCAACAAAAGTCCAACAAAGCACCCTAATACTCGATCCATAGAACTCAACTCACTGTTTCCCATCCTCAATCAATACAACAGTTAAATCCCAACCCAATACAACACATCCGTAGTAATAATTGGAATAATCTCAACTTAACATATCGGTTTATAAATTTGAACTTAACGGCCTCAGGAACTCCCAGCTTACTCCAGTACTGTCTATAACCATACTACAATTCTACGATCCATGCCATTACTGGCCACCCACATACACCTGGAGAGTCCTTATCACTCCCCTTAGCTGGTTAACTTAGGTATCAGCAACCCAGATACCCTGAGATTCGAGGATATCAGTTTACGGATATCAATTTGAATGATAAGACTTCCCAGAAAAATAATTCAGCCATCCAAACACCTGCTTGTGTCTCCCGCGTCCAACCTACAACCGTGTCTACTGCATCAACTCGTGTCCACTGCTTCTGGACACTCACACGAATTGATCCGATGCATAGCAACACAGTCTCGACACAAATTCGACCAATAATTCAACCGAACAGAGCACCCTTCTAACATCAATTAATTTCAGCAAAAAGGATTAAGAATTGTACCTGAGCCTCCACAATGGTTCGACACAGGAGTGCAGTGTCCGATGATGGTGTCCCCGAGTCCACGGCTCGTCGATACGTTCTTCTGAGCATTTCATCGAACATGTAACGTGCATGAAAAAGAACAGCGGTTATGATTTTAAGTCGAATGGAAATTGACTCCAAAATTGGAGAGAAAACACAAGATCAGATCTAGAGCTCATCAACACAACTATCGGTGAAATCCAAGAATTTAGACAACTGAATCGATCAAAAGACTATCGATGCTCGATCAAAACACAGATCAGAAAAATATTGCAATCCTTCGAACAAGAAGAAGTTCACAATCAGGACTTACCAAAACGAGAAGGATGACCACTCGATCCTTGCGGTCGATCTTACGCGTCCGATTCGATCAATCAAGAATGGATCTAAGCCACGAAGCAACTTCGTCCTCTTCAAAGAACAGAGTAGCCATGGTCGATCAACGCTCGACTTGCCTTCAGAACTTCGTCCTCTTCACAGAGTCGTGCTCTGAGCTTCGGTCGTCGTCGTCGTTGTCGCCGCAGAGGACGCCATGGCCGCTGATACGAAGCTCGGCGAAGAACGCTCAGAGGAAGAAAGAGTGGAGGGAGGTGGGTGCGACAAGGCTTCGCTTGTGGTTGCGAATGATGAAGAAGAAGGAAAGAGGGAGGTCTATATAGGCAGGGAAGGATCGGGCAGATGGTTGCGCGGGCAGGGTCGAGACAGTTGGGCGGGCAGCGGTCAGGCCGTTGGAGAATCATCGTCTCTCCACGACTCAGGAAAAAGGAGGGAAAATTTTGAATGAAATGAAGAAGGAGCGGATAGTTGGTTTTACTTCCAACGGTCTGAACCAGTGGCCGGATCAGAGACTATGGGACTGAACCCACGTCTCAAAAGCTAAGAGGCCGGGCTTCAAGAAGCTGGGCCGGCTAATCAGATTAGCTGAGTAGGAATTAAAGAATTGCTAATGGGTTGGTTCAATTGAATGCAAGTAAGCCCATGGAAAAGAATAAAATCAGAAATAAAGGAATATAAAAAAATGATTTAAGAGTTAATTAATAATAGAATTTATATTCAAAACATTAACCAGGAATTATTCAAGAGAAACAAATATGGAAAATATATCTAATTCATCATAATATAACCCATGAGTCCTAAATAACTAAACTGAGAAATATAAAATAGAGCCAAAATAATTTAATGCATCCAATAATCGAAATAAATATTCTAAAATAATAATACTAATCTCCGATTCCAGAAAAATTACAAAATTTCAATAATTCGGAAAAGCGGGGTTACAAATCTACCCCCTTTAGAAAAATTTCGTCCTCGAAATTTCAAAAAAAATGGCACGATTTGGCAAACAGATACAAAACTTGAAATTGACATGATTTTAAGTGGAATGAAATCATGATCATGGGATAATAGTCTCAATAGCATCGGATGATCTCGCATATCTGGATCACTTCTCCTACAGTTCCTGCCCCGCCAATATGCATATGGCTGCAGTGAACTTTCAGTTCCATTTTCCTAATAATACTAGATTATCGCAATACTTTGTCAACTTTATCCGATAAATTTAGGACTTAGCCTCAATAATATCTGAGAACCTGAGAATACCCGTAATTACTTTGACCTAAAACCCCTGCCTCGCCAGTGTACAGCTAGCTGCAATGGGCTCATAGTCTCCATAATCCAGGTCATAGTAGGTTGTCAAATATTTTCTCAACTTTATCCAGAAGTTTCAAGGAAGTTGTAAAATTTAAATCCTGATGGAGAGGAGTAGTATCTGTTCTTAGAAACAAATTTTTATTGGATACCAAAAGACAATCAACAGTCAACAAGTAGCTCACAGGTACTAAGAAACAATCAGTAAGATAGGGAGACTGTAATACAAGTCTCGAAATGGAGAAACAACAAATAAATAAAAACATCAAAGAAGATAGGTAATGATCACAAGTGCACCCAGTCATCAGTACTAGTCCGGAATCGGGATAGTCTCCACCTCCTCGGCTGTCATCAGGTAGACTCGTCCTTCTGGCTGGTCTCCGTGCGGCTGCTGGTCAAGAAGAGGTAAGTCCTCCTGCTGGGGTCCCGGTGCTACTCGTGCTCGTCCCTCAGCGGCTTCTGGACAATCTCTGACCTAGTGAGCAGGTGATCCACAGAACAAGCAAAGCCTCAGCCTCTTAAGGCATTCATCGTAATGATGCCCCGGACGATGACAGTAGTTGCAAGTGACTGCCAACTGCTGCCTCTGAGGCGGATCTGCATGAACTCTGGCTGGACGGTGCTGAACTGCTGCCTGCTGAACTGGCCTCGTCTGAGTCTGTATCTGCACCCTCTTCGCCGGTGCCTGGTGACTGCTGCTGCCCACGTCCCGGTCTCTCTTCAGCCTTGGGTCCGCCTCCTTTTCCACAGCCTGAGCAATCTTCAGAATGCTCGCATATGTCGTCGCCTGACTGATCGTCACAGCGTGTCGCAGCTCTCTGGTGAGACCCTTCTTGAATCTCCAGGCCCTGTCCTCTGGTGCTCTGACTAGGCTCTCCGCGAACCTACTGAGCCTAGTAAACTCGGAAGTGTACTGCGCAACCGTCATCGTCCCCTGCTGCAGCGCCTCGAACTGCATCCTCAGCTCATCCCGCTCTACTTCTGGAAAGAACTTCTCCTTGAACAGAGTTTTAAAATCTGTCCAAGGCACATGGGGCTCCGCCAACTGGGGGTCCTCCCGGTACCAAGCTCTGGCCAAGTCGAAGAGTCGCATGCTAGCCACCGTCACCTTCTGGTCCTCTGGAATGTTTGTCATGTTCAAGGTCCTCTCTGCATTCTCCAGCCATTCATCTGCATAGATGATCCCCTCGTCGCCCCAGAAGTCCATTGGGCAGAGGTTCTGGTACTCCTTGGCTGTCCCTGGTCTCGGTCCTCGTGGTGCTGGAGGTGCTACTGGTGCTGCCGGCTCTCTGGTCCTAAGCGCGTCGACGACAGTCGCTCTGAATTGCGCTGCCTGATGGTTCTGGGACTCGTGGAACTGAGCAGCCTGGTGGTTTTGGGCCTCCATAAACTGTTGAAACATCGCCATCACCTGGGTGCCGTCGAACATCATCGTCGGTGGCAGTGATGGAAAGATAGGAGGCGCTGTCGGAAGCTGATCTGGCGCCTGAATATCTGGTGCCGGCTGCTCCGTGCCGCCTGCAACTCCAGAACCGCCTGCAACTCCAGACTGATCTGCAGTCTTCCTCGTAGCGACCATCTGCATAAAAAGAAACTTCGTTGAATGACAAACCCTAAAACCTAATAAACAATGTTTTTATAATACAAAGTACTTGATAATCCTGATAAACCTGATATACCCTTATTTCCTGATTTTCCTATGCTGTGATGAGTTTTCCTTAGTCTAACAGGTTCCCCAATAGCACTTTATAACCTAAGTGCCATTAGGACAGACCTGCATGGGCCACCATTAAAAACATGTCACGACCCGCTCCCGAATAATCGGATACGAGTCGGACACGCCCAGCCTTCGTCAATGGACACGACGAAGTAAGCTGTACAATACTAAGGAAAACTCCAAGATACAAGAAATATAAATCACCACAGCTGCTATACATGTCCCCAGAATCACCACAATCCACAAGTTAATTATACAATATCATTCGGAGACAAATCCGGTAACATGAATAAAATTATACAATCCTGAAATCCTCAATACAATACATGATGAAATCCTCTAAAAATAAATCTAAGAAAAGACCTAACTATAACTCTGAAATTCTAAGTCCATCCTGAGGTACAACTCTATCCTGGCTTCGGGCTCTGGCCCATGAAGAAGATACAACATCCCCAAGTAAACCTGCAACGATCCTGTCAGGAAAAGAGCAAAGTACAACCCCGACAAGAAGCTCTAAACAATGTAAACTGAAGTGCATGAAAAAGAATCACGATATGAACTATGATACAAGACAGGAATATGAAAACTGTGGTACAGGAATAACAATGAAACTATAGTACCAGATCCAGAAACAATGAAACTATTCTATCAGTGTAACATGCATTTGAAATAACTATCAGAGTATGTGACCGGCTGGGTAAACAGTGAACAGTGAACAACGAACAATGGTACGGCTTAGAGTCTCACGTGCACGGTGTGAGACCTAAGCTATTAGTCAATGCCTAACTAAAATATGATTGGTCACATATCTGTAGTATTTCTCCACCCCAATGTGCAAGTAAGAACAATGAACTACGAACGATGAACAATGAACGATGAACAGTGAACAATGAACGATGAACGATGAACAGTGAACAATGAACAATCGTGTGTACAACGTGTCAACATGAGAACATGAAGCAAGACAGAAAATACAGAGTAAAGAGTTCGAGCCGATGTACTTGCCTGGCTTTGTTGTAGAAGTCAAGTCCAAAAGTCCAGAGAAATCTGTGTCAAAGAGACACAATATATCTTTAGAAAATATTTCAAAAAAAATTATCTTAAAAATACTCTATTGCTAGGCCTCTAGATATTCCTATGAAAATTATTTTATTACCCTATGATTTTAAACCTCTTTCTTTCCAGATCCACTTTATTATCCTGTAACCTCTAAATTTTCTTAACTAATACCTAAACTATCTATTAAACCCATTTAGTAAACATCACCCTATCTTGCTTTTGGCTTAGACCTAATTTCTATCAATAATTATCGTAATTAACAATTAACCATTAACTTAAACTGGCAACTAACTGATCCCATTAAATACTTCAACAACCTAAACCCTCCATGGAAACCAGCCCTCCCTCTATAGTCCAGCTATTTGCAAGGTAGCCTACAGTCAAAAACTGTTAAGTATTAGCCCAGAACCATCCTTCATTTAAATAAACCTTTAAGCTTAAGCCCAAAGGATCACTGACTCCAGCCTTCACTTCCCAAATTATTCCTGCTGCTTAATTCTACCCTTCCGATTAAACTACTGCACAACCCAACATTCTATCATTGCTTTAAATGTTAAAATATCATACTCTACCAGAGGAAAATATTTAGAGATGGTAAATTAGTAGCTATGAATGCTATTGTAAATTTATATAGTAAAATAACATTTAAGCAACTCAACCCTTTTCCTAAACACTCCACTCTACTGTCCATCTTACAGTAGCCTTACTGTGGCTTTACTAGAAATAGTTGTGACTCATTCTATACTAGCAACCAACTCCCATTTAACTCATCCTTTAGGTGAACCCACCAAATTTGCAATAATTAGTAATTTAACTTAACTGTAGTCCATAGGTTTAGTGCAACCACATAACCTATCCATTTTAACAACAGATAACCAATAGCTCTTAAGCCCAGTAGTGAGCCCAACAAAAGTCCAACAAAGCACCCTAATACTCGATCCATAGAACTCAACTCACTGTTTCCCATCCTCAATCAATACAACAGTTAAATCCCAACCCAATACAACACATCCGTAGTAATAATTGGAATAATCTCAACTTAACATATCGGTTTATAAATTTGAACTTAACGGCCTCAGGAACTCCCAGCTTACTCCAGTACTGTCTATAACCATACTACAATTCTACGATCCATGCCATTACTGGCCACCCACATACACCTGGAGAGTCCTTATCACTCCCCTTAGCTGGTTAACTTAGGTATCAGCAACCCAGATACCCTGAGATTCGAGGATATTAGTTTACTGATATCAATTTGAATGATAAGACTTCCCAGAAAAATAATTCAGCCATCCAAACACCTGCTTGTGTCTCCCGCGTCCAACCTACAACCGTGTCTACTGCATCAACACGTGTCCACTGCTTCTGGACACTCACACGAATTGATCCTATGCATAGCAACACAGTCTCGACACAAATTCGACCAATAATTCAACCGAACAGAGCACCCTTCTAACATCAATTAATTTCAGCAAAAAGGATTAAGAATTGTACCTGAGCCTCCACAATGGTTCGACACAGGAGTGCAGTGTCCGATGATGGTGTCCCCGAGTCCATGGCTCGTCGATACGTTCTTCTGAGCATTTCATCGAACATGTAACGTGCATGAAAAAGAACAGCGGTTATGATTTTAAGTCGAATGGAAATTGACTCCAAAATTGGAGAGAAAACACAAGATCAGATCTAGAGCTCATCAACACAACTATCGGTGAAATCCAAGAATTTAGACAACTGAATCGATCAGAAGACTATCGATGCTCGATCAAAACACAGACCAGAAAAATATTGCAATCCTTCGAACAAGAAGAAGTTCACAATCAGGACTTACCAAAACGAGAAGGATGACCACTCGATCCTTGCGGTCGATCTTACGCGTCCGATTCGATCAATCAAGAATGGATCTAAGCCACGAAGCAACTTCGTCCTCTTCAAAGAACAGAGTAGCCATGTTCGATCAACGCTCGACTTGCCTTCAGAACTTCGTCCTCTTCACAGAGTCGTGCTCTGAGCTTCGGTCGTCGTCGTCGTTGTCGCCGCAGAGGACGCCATGGCCGCTGATACGAAGCTCGGCGAAGAACGCTCAGAGGAAGAAAGAGTGGAGGGAGGTGGGTGCGACAAGGCTTCGCTTGTGGTTGCGAATGATGAAGAAGAAGGAAAGAGGGAGGTCTATATAGGCAGGGAAGGATCGGGCAGATGGTTGCGCGGGCAGGGTCGAGACAGTTGGGCAGGCAGCGGTCAGGCCGTTGGAGAATCATCGTCTCTCCACGACTCAGGAAAAAGGAGGGAAAATTTCGAATGAAATGAAGAAGGAGCGGATAGTTGGTTTTACTTCCAACGGTCTGAACCAGTGGCCGGATCAGAGACTATGGGACTGAACCCACGTCTCAAAAGCTATGAGGTCGGGCTTCAAGAAGCTGGGCCGGCTAATCTGATTAGCTGAGTAGGAATTAAAGAATTGCTAATGGGTTGGTTCAATTGAATGCAAGTAAGCCCATGGAAAAGAATAAAATCAGAAATAAAGGAATATAAAAAAATGATTTAAGAGTTTATTAATAATAGAATTTATATTCAAAACATTAACCAGGAATTATTCAAGAGAAACAAATATGGAAAATATATCTAATTCATCATAATATAACCCATGAGTCCTAAATAACTAAACTGAGAAATATAAAATAGAGCCAAAATAATTTAATGCATCCAATAATCGAAATAAATATTCTAAAATAATAATACTAATCTCCGATTCCAGAAAAATTACAAAATTTCAATAATTCGGAAAAGCGGGGTTACAAATACTCCTGCTCTTCTGACTCCTCGGAAGACGGCGAACTCCTCTGGCAATGGCTCTACTCTTCTCTCTCTGTTTGAAGTAACAGAACCCACGCGTACTAAAAAGTACTAGTGTTTGTGTTAAAGAACACGCTCACTACTCTGTTGTGTTAAAGAACACTTAGAGTTTTTCTCCCTGGAATTCTGATTAGTACTACGACACTCAGAGAGAGGAGAGAACCTGCATATATAGCCCACGGGGCGGTTGCCTGAACTTCAGGGTAGTGGCAGAACCACTCCTGAACGTGCAGCAACTGCTGCAACCGTTCCCGCTCTAATATGCAGCCAGCCATACGCACACACGCACTCTACGCAACTTAAGCGCACTATGCGCCTAGCGACGATGCTGACGTGCTAAGTGCAAAGTGCGCCAACAAAACGCCACATTACGCCTCATGAGCCCGAGTCCGAGTCGCTAAGCTCCTACGGAGCTTAGCTCCATGGAAATAAATTTCCAAGAGCAAAAAGCTTACAGCTTCTTAATTGTTGATTAAGCCTTTATACCATTAATAATTAATCCCACATGGCACACACCCATGTGCACTTCATGTGCATCTCCATAAAGAGAATAGACTCATATATGTAGAGATACACATTCCTTTCTAGCCGATGTGGAACTAAAAACCAAAACAAAAGGCTACAAACCCAACAACATACACCTAAATGAACATGGATTGAAGCTCTGTAACGGAGGATATGATTTTTATTAGTGTTACATAGGACAAACACGACGCATAACATAGCTGAGTGGAAGAAAAAGGCGACCACAGAATTTTGGGATAAAGTCTTTGTTGTAGGATTATCTGTGTTATTAGTACACAACACCATAGCTTGGACTTGGAGCAGGTAAACTTTAAACCTATTTTGCGCGGATACGGAAAAATGATACCCTTAGCCTTATCGTGTCTGTATTCATGCAACGTAGGCAACTTTGAAGATGTTCGTTCATATTGTATCCGTGTCCGTATCTTTATCCATATCGGTGCAAAAATATAGGTGTTACCTGACATGAAAATATATACATCTATATGTGGAACTATCACACAAATCAACTAATTATGGCAGAATATGAATTAAGCGGAAAAAAAAAAAAACTCACCTGGTCGAGAAACTCAGAGCATTGCTGGGATCTTCTTCCTCCATCATCCTCTTGTAGTGATTCTCCAGTACATCCAATCTCTCTCCACCACTACCAGTACTAACATCACAACCACCACTAACACTTCCATCCCCATCAGCATTCATAAGACCCGAGCCCCCCTGGCAAGAAAAAAGAGGAAGAGCACAGCACCCTCTCCTAAACCACCATTACTGGCTACTGCCACCAATAGAATTCTCCACCAAGTTCAGATTTTGATCATGACCCATGAAGCTCTACCCTCCTCTGATGCCTCCCCCTACCAGTTTCTTCTACTTCGAATTCCTCGTCGTCGTCGTCATCATCATCCTCATTTTCATCATACTCATTGTGGTCTTTGGAGTTGTATATGGAGAAGGGAGGGATGGTGTCGAGAACCGGGTTGGGTAGGTGGTGGTGGGAGGAGAGGAGGGAGTGGAGGTTGCCATCGGAGCGGGCTCTGCGAATGATGGAGTTGTCCTGGTTTTGGCTGAGGCCATGGAAGAAGGATGGTAGTGATGATAAAGATGGAGCCTTTTCTGTGTGGTGGTGGTGGTGATGGTTGGGGCTTTCATGGAAGTGAGGGGTGGAGCAGCAGGAAGAAGAGGAAGGGAGGAGGGAACCAAGCACTGGAGTGGAAGAACTCCTCAGCAACATCTTCTTCTTCTACTTCGCTTGTGATCAGTAGCTCTCTCTCTCTCCAAACAGAGTTCACGTGGGCTTGTACATACTTTCAGTTGAGATATGGTCAGAGGTTGGAATTGGGCCGGGGCCGCTGACCAGGGCCCGTAATTGACCAATTTTGACTGGATTTGGGCGGGCCGGTTCCAGCCGAGCTAAAATTCGAAATCCCAAACCCAATTTAGCCTAGAATATAATATATATATATATATATATACTCTAGTATTTGTGGTTAGCTAGCAATGGCTAAACTGAAATATATTTCTTGTAGAGAATGATATATATATATATATATATATATATATATATATATATATATATATATATATATATATATATATATATATATATATATATATATATGAAGTTCTGACTTAATTTTACAGGTATATTGTCTTTCCCTGAAACTAAACCATTGACTGTCCTAATATTATCCTTTATACAATATTAGTAGTATGTACGTGCAAATGCACTTGCAAAAAAATGTTAAAAAAATATAAATTTATTATAAAAAATTATCAAACCTAGGATTTGAACTCAAACAACCAAGAAAAATATTGCATACCTTAACCACTTGAGTTAGACTATTTGATTGTAAATATGTCATATTAGATAGTTAAATACTTAGTTATATATTGTTTTAAAATAATCAGTGGAGTCTTTAGGTAGTTATTTAGTTATTTATTATTATTTTTTAATTTATTTAAATGGTTGATGATATACACGGCTTAGACGGCTCATTTTTGAGCCGTTTTTAAGCCTCTTTATATAGTAGAAGATATCGGTCATTGTCATCCAAGTATTCTCAATATGGTACACAATATATCTAGCTTAAAAATGCTCCGTAAAAAAATATATATATATATATAGAGGCCCTCATGAGTTCCTAATTCCTATTTTTTTGGGATTACATGCACATGATTGTAAGTTCCTAAAAAATGGAGAAGATTCGTATAACTCAATTGTGAATCAGACATCAATTCTCAATGTTGATCCTAAATTAATTTCTAATTATCCTGGTAGCTGTATACGAAAATGTAAAGGTCATGCATGTACTATGCAGATGTAGACCGTCAACTAACAAATTAATGTTGAGAATGTTGAGATAGTTAATTTGGACAGGGATCTCTACCTACTTGAGGCCGGGCAACCCTTAAGATTCGTATAGTTAATTTGGTATTTAACTATCTAATATGTAAAGATTTGAGGCCGGGCAACCCTTAGGCTCAACGTTATCCTAATAGAGGTTGGGGTCGTGGGTGACACTCCAGAATCGGCCTACAATAAGGGTCAAAAGGACAACCAAAACTAGCTTCGGATAGGACAATCCAACCCTCCGGGCTGGCCTTGCCCAGGCATAATGCCGGTGGTAATAATGAACCATATATAGACTTGTATTTTCATTTCACAAGCTAGTCTTTATTAATGCCACATTGACAAAAGCTCATGCATGTTTTCGATTTCATACAACTACCACCCACAATCCCAGACAGAGGACCGGCCCAAGGGTAAGCCAAATAAGACTTCAGGCTTGGACAACCCTCCTCTGCTTAGGGCAACCCTCAGGCTCAACGTGATCCCAATAGAGGTCGGACGGGTTCAGGGCCGGCCCTGGCCCAGGGCGGCCAGGGCGACCGCCCAGGGCCCCATGAAATATGGGGGCCCAAAAATAATAATTTAAATATAAATATTAGTAATCTTGTATCTAAAATAGAACAAATATGTAACATGATCCTCTTTTATCACAAAACAATTGTGGTGTAGTGGTTAGTATGTTAAACTTGCACACTAGAGGTCCTAGGTTCAAATCTTAGTTGTAACATTTTTTTAAATTTACTTTTATTTTTTTTTAAAAATGATATTATATATGGGCCCAATTTTAAAAGTTTGCCTAGGGCCCCCATGAACTCAGGGCCGGCCCTGGACGGGTTGTGGATGACCCTTCAGAATCTTTGTGCGAAACCTCGAGGCTATTGTCTCCTGTCCCTTTTGATTAAAAGGGACCGGAGGAAAGAGCCTCAAGGTTTCGCACAAGGCTGCATGCAAGTAGACCATGCCTTCTATCTCGTCGGCACTCGACGAGCAATGTTGTTGCACCTTTTCTTCTACGAGTTTGGGTCTCAAGTATCTTCTTCTCTCAAAATCCTCAAGTATCTTCTTCTCAACATTCGGGAACTTGGGTACTAGCTAGAAGAACAAGGATAGTCAGTCCAGATCATGGACGCTAGTTGTGCCTGCAGCCAAGAAAGTCAGTAACGTGTCAATAAAATTATCAGAATTGGAATAGTTGGCTTTTCTGATCTTTCTATCAATCTCCTCTTGAACAAAAAGAGGATACATACATTTATGAAGTTAAGAGGTCGGGTTATTTTTCTTCTTCCATAGGCTGCTCAACTCGGAAGCAGATCTGTTGTCTCAATTAATTTCTATTACACGTGGATCACCATTTATATATCTACATTCATGATCCATATGTAATAAAAAGGAGGACAGAAATAAACAGAATTAAATGGAACAACAGATTACTTCCGCTCAACTCTCCCTCCAGAACATAAAGTTGCAGCAGCTGCCATTAATAATATATACAACTTTGACGTCAACTTGTTCGAAGATTGCATAGCAGAACAAAAGCTGATCTCCAATGTAAAGGGAAGGAAGAATAAGCTCATGGTTATAGCAAAAGACGGAGACATATACATAGATGTTTGATTGATAAAAACATATGTATATTATTGTTAGTTTTTTTTTTTTTTTTTTTTTTACTTAGGGAGTGTTTGGTTTGAGTGTAAAGAAATCAAATATATGCAACATTTATTGCATTATTTTTACCAATTTTAATGTTCCGTTGAATATAAATGGTATAATTGGTACAACAAATACAAAATAGTTCTTATAAGTGAACAGCTACTTCTAAGTACACACCTTTTCTTTCTTGATTTTCTATACTGGAGAAAGAGGGATTTTCTTTTTCTTTTTTCCAGACCTCTTTCATGTCATTCTTGCTCTTCGTATATATGCTGCAAAAAAATGATGCAAAATGGGATTTCTAGAAGTTTTTCCAACAATCAAAACATCATTTACCATTAGAAGGCATAAGCATTGTATGAAAATCCCGTAGGGACGTTTGGTTCAAATTTTGGAGACTTGAAAATTAATTTTAAATTTCTTACTCATGTTTGGTATGTTTAGGATTGAAAATTAGGGAAGAATAAGAAGGACTTCATATTCCCACGAATGTGAAAAAACTATTCCCAAGTCCCCATTGAGAATAGTTTTGCATTTCTAGGAATGTTGTTTGAGTATTTTGTTTGGACGCTAATACCCTTATTTTACTTTCAAAATTACAACTTCTATCCCAAACATGTGAATGGTAATAGTAGCTTCATAAAATTAATGAAAGGATATTTATAAACATTTAAACAAATCAAGATTTTTATCCATGTGTGAACCAAACATGAGAATAGAATAATTGAATTTTTTTGACTATGTATTCCTAACCTAACCAAACATGGATATGAAAATGTTGAATTCCTTTCCCATGAAAAAAGAATAGAAAATAGATTCTTAGGAATACAAAAACTCCATCCAAACGAGCCCTTAGTTGATGAGGAAACATGGTATCAAAGAATTTTACACTCTGGTGTCAATCAACAATCACTAACCCTCTTTTTACATATTCCAAACAAGGAAATGGCAAGTCGAGCACATTCTCCACCATACTGGCTTTGGACATAAGAGTGTTCCGAAACATCTCTCTATTAACATAGACCCCATGCTTGCCGCTTCCCAAGCCTTCACCGCTGCATGCAACTAAAGTGATATTGCAAAGCCAAGGGACTGAAACCTTAAAGGCGAAGCCGAGATTCTCCTTATAAGCCCTGCAGACGTGTGACACATACTTTCCCATCGGCAAAATGCTTTCAGAATGTGAAAAGTTTGTAGTGCCACTAGCCAATACATCTGAATCAGAATGGAGATTGACAACGGCAGTTCCGTGGTCAGGATGAAGCCTTCTTCTAAGAGCTTTCAGGAATGAGCCATGTGGATCCCAGAACTTGTGCGGGAATATGTCATCGCCGTCATAAGCATCTATGAAGATCATATCATACGTGTTTGGAGAGTTCAGTATGAAATCCTCAGCATCTGATCTGTACAGGAAGATCCGCTCGTGGACGCCTTGCCAAAATAACTCTTCAGCATCTTTAGGTTGTGGCAGGGGCAACTGAAACAATGTCTTATCCTTGACAGCAGATGCAGGGAAACCCATTGCCTCGACGGAAGCAGAGATTACAACAGGATCAATCTCAACAGAGTGAACAATGGCACCTGAAGAAACGAAGAATCGATCAAGAGAATGCACATTTACTGTATGTACTGTTTTGGTTAGTATAGAGAATGTGTTTCAATTCAACCTCCTTGGTTTATCCTGCCTTGCCGGATGTTGCATGACATAAACCTTGCAATTTACCCCTTGCTAGTTTCTTTCAAAGCAGGGGAAACATTGGTGGGTTTCCCCTTAATCACACATGACTGCATTTTTCTCGTTCTATCCATCTTATTTAGTGCCTCAAGAAATAGATGCAGCTACTATAGAAAATTTTAGTATCCTCCTCATACTTCTACACTCTCTTTCAGCATAACAAAATTTGGAACACTATTCTTCTACTACTGGGTAAAATGAAATAAACTGCATAACCAAGTACATCTCGCCTAAGATGTATAAAAAAACTTCCTATTCTTTAAGCTAGGCTGAGATAGAACTATTATTGGCTTTATTTCCAACCCAACCAAAATCCTTAGTGATGATATTTATGGTGGTACTGTGGGTGATATACAAATGATGAGGCAGAGATAAAATGAAGCATCTGAGTTAAGGAAAAAAGAGAAAATAAACCTATACAAGGGAGAGATCTTGAGCTTTCTAAGCATAAGAAAACAATCGTGTGAAACGGAAGCACGATAAACATTGAGATACAATAGAAGTGGAGAGCAAAAGAAAAAAAGAAAGAAAGGCACATCTTTACCTTTAATTTTACTGGCCAAGAATAAGGGTAGGTTACCACCCCCATGACCTATGCATAAAACATTCAAAATTCTCTTTCCAGTAACTGCTCCAAGGAGATCAAAATTGGAAGTAGTCAATGCAGCCAAACCAGCTGATACCATACTCTTTATATCTGTCAAACATCATTTAGCATATTAAGCATTTAAATATTAGATAGGCTACAAGCAATATCGAATGCAAGGAAATCATTCAAGTAGCAGAGAAAAAGACGATATATTATGGTTTTCAAGCGAAATCACCAACTCTACATATGCGAGTATATGTAGAGTAGGAAACCCTCTGAAATTTCCTCCTTTTACATGGATTCTTCCATGTCATTTTTCAACAGTTTGGGAAAACCATTTGTTTTGCAAATACAACAAAATAAAGCCTTTATCCCAAATTTTTGGGGTTGTTTGTTTGAATCCATCTCTTCCATTCAACTCTGTTGGTTAAGGGCAATGTCTGCTGTAACATCCACAAAAACCATATCCTCTTTGACAGCCGCAATCCAAATTTCTTTAGGCCTATCCCTAGTAGTTTTACCAGAGTTCCTTTGACTAATATATTATCACTACTCAATGGTCTGCGTTGCACATATCAAAGCCACCTGAGATAGTATTTTCTCATCTTATCCTTCACTTGGTGCTTATGCTCGTTTATTATCGTATATTTCAATGTACGCCACCCATTAATCTTAGCATTCTCATTTCAGCTATCAGCTATGCTCATTTTTTGGACATGTTTCTTAATTGTCCAACATCCTATCCATATAGCATGGTTGGTCTTATAGTTGCCCTCTAGTATGTTGATATCAGAAAGCACTTTAGAAGTGTTCTTCCATTTCCAACCACCAGGTTTTAACTCGATGAACAAAAACCTTCTTAATCACTCGACCATGATAAATGATTGTCCTAACTCCTAAATACTATAAACTATCGCTCCTAGGAATTTCTTGTCCATCAATTTGTACCTCCCTTATTTCTCTTTTAGCTTTGGTTGAAGTTACATGTTTTCATTGTACTAATTTTCAAACCCTTAGATTCTAGTTTCTTTCCACAATTCTTTTCCAAATATAACTCTTTCTCTAGTCTCGTAAACTAGTACAATATCATAAGCAAACAATATACACCACGAACTTCATCATCAATATGCGTAGTAATTTCATACATAATTAACATGAATTTGTAAGGACTTAATGTCGATCCTCGATGTAAACCAACCATGATGGAAACTAAACTAATGAGAAAGGCAAATTTACCCCAACTCGAGTAGTTGGTACTTGGTATTATATAAATTGGTCTTAAAAGCAATATACACAAAAAGGGTTATGATTTTCTTACATGAAAATTTGCCTAAAATTCAAATAGTAACAATTTTTCTTCCTTTTCATGGCTCTTTTTCACATGATCATGGCAGCAAGCTGTGAAGCATGGACACTCCAAACAAGGTATTGCCTCCGTGTTGAACAAAGCCCAACATGACACAAACACTTTACTTGGACACACTAAAATTGGTATCTAACCTGTGTGTTCATATAGTGCTGAGTCATATTTGTGCCGATCACTCCCGAGCATCAAATATGAATATTCTTGCAAACTATAAAATAGTTATGAATTCATTCTACAAATCATCGAAAAGAGAAAATATAATAAGTTATGCGTAATGGTATTCCATCCTAGCACCGTACCTCCAGCATGATGACTTCACCGATTATTCGGAAACACATTGGATATCACTAGCTGAATATCATAGTAAATATGTGTATCTGTGGGAATTTGGTTCATTTTGTACCTCAAAGATGAATGCAACTGTTATCGGGAAAGAAAAAACTAGTAGGGTGACAATAGGAACTGCACAACCAAGGAGAATGGGAAGTTCATGAATGATGATGATAGTAACTGTACTAAAGCAGAGATTTCCAATGTCTCCTGTTGTTCCAGTAAGCCACAAGCTAATCCTTGCTTTGTCTATAACAAAAATATGAGTATTGACGAGTAACTCAACCACAAAAATTTCAGGCTAAAAGCTTTGGTGGTGTTCTGTTGAGGAGTCAAGTTACAACCATGATTCTACTTGTGCTCTCTAATTTACAATGATAAAAAATAAACTGTTACCTTCGCTTCAATATTTCTAGTTCAAGTTTCAACTGTAATTCTCTAAGAAATTTCTCTTGAAGTTCGAAAAAATCCTAGAATTTGGTTAGGAGAGTCGGTCCACTGACAAAAGTCAGAAAACACAAGGATCCCTACTTATTTGGTCAGCTTACTAAGTAAAGAATATTGGGACGGAATATCAACAAAGTTATCTCCATAATAAGCTGTAAAGTGTAGCAGTTTTAACTTCATAATGTGAAATATCACTGCGACAAGAACACGGCAGAGGAAAATGAAGATGCACCATGAATACTAGTGCAGAAGTTGACTGTCGAAATATTGTGATTGCAACAGATAATTGAGGCCATTCCAAAAGAAGGCTAAGGAAAACATGTTTTTAGAAAAGCCACGAGTAAGCTAGCAATGAAGAGAAGAGATTTACATGGCACACACAGACAATGTGGTTGTGGCATCAAATAAAACGATGCAGAGTCTGATTTTCTATAAGCAGCCATAACTTTGGTGGTACTTTGACGAGTGTTATCATTAAAGCGAAGCACCCGCCATTGATAACCAAGTATTTTAAACTGCTGATTCTGTTCAGATTCTGGATGGAGCTTTGCGTACCTTAGCTCAAGCTCTCTCTCTACTGCCGGCCATTGCTCTGGAGCCTGCATTACAAGGAAGCATAGAACATTGATATAGAGACAAGTAGCACTCATGTAAACTTTATCTATAAAGCATCGAAAGCTTTATGACATGCAAAGTTTGTTTGAAACTTATGACAGACCCACCAATTTCATTTCTGGTCTAAATACTAGAAAGATTCTCCCTGCAATATCCAACAGCAGTTGCTCCCCAAAACTAAATGGCAGACTTTACTACTATAGAATCAACAAATAAACCCACAAGAGCAGAAGAATCAATGAACTGATGTATGTTATTTCTACTCTCTTGTCGTTCTGTTTCAACGATTTTAACAGTTTCAAATAAATCAGTCAATGGTTTGAGTTTTGTCAACTATCTGGCATTACGCCAAAGTTACCACATACAGTATACATGTTACCCATATTGACAAAATGAAACAAGTTTTCCATCAAAGAATTCTAAAAAATAATGGAAACAGGATCCCCTAGTAGAATCAAGAAGGAAAGCAAAGAGATAGTTTTCTCACATCTTTTCTGCAATTAGTGTCACCTCAAAGTTCCCACGGATACGCGCGTTCCTTTTTCTAATTTCACTGTATTGCCACTTGTTCATCTTAGCATTCTCATTTCAGCTACGCTCTTTCTGTGGACATGTTCTTAATTGCCAAACGCTCCTATCCATAAAACAAGGATGGTCTTATAATTGTACTGTAGGCTGTAGTGTCTTGTCAGTGATTTGATTCGTCAACTATTTGGCATTACGCCAATGTAACCACCTACAGTATACATGGAACCCAAAATGATGAAGTGAAATCCGATTTTCCATCTAAAAATAACAAAAGAGAGATAATACCCCTAGTAGAATTAAGAAGGAAAACAAAGAGAAAATATCAGGTATCATAAATATCAATCTTAAGGAGAATGACTGAAAGTAACTCAATTGGAATGACCATCAGGAGAATAGAATACGTGGTCTACGTTGCCAAGGTGTGGCAAGAAACGATGAAGGAACTCCACACGCGGGCACATTCAGAACTAGTATTCAATGGGGGCTTGAAAACTTTATTTAATGGTGGTTTGCAAAGCAAGAAAAAAAATGTAAAAATAACTGAGATGTGGATGGACCAGGACCAAGCTTCGAACCCAATACCTCCTAGGTAGAAACTAAGTAAGATACCAATGGATTACTATTTAATAGTAAACTAAATATTGGAGAATCAAAGTTATTGTATATATATATATATGTATATATATATATAAATTGGGCGATGATGAGCCTGGCCTGTGCGATGCGGAGCATCCACAACGTCAGAGGACTGACGAAAAATGGCCACGATCTGAGCTGGCGTGGGACAGAATGGGGCGCCCCGTGCATGAAAACTCATCGGCTAGGACGTCGCACGGGCGGCCGAGGACCGGCACCATTCTACCACGGGTATAAACGACGGCTGACCACGCGGCCCATCGTGCGGCGCCCAATGGCCGTCGGGAAGACGTCGTAAGGGCGTCGTGCGCATAGAACGGGTGGCTGGGCGGAACTGGCTGTCATAGGCGTCGTGAAGACGTCGGGGGCGCCTTCGGCGTCGTGGGCTAAGCGAGGCGTTGAGTTGCTGGCGTCGAAAGATGTCGGCCGTCTCGTGAGGCTCTGGAGCGCGCAGAGTGCGCGAGGCGTACGTGCCGAGCAATGATGAAAAAGCCAGTGCGGACATGATCTGTACGAAGAGTCCAAAGCGACATGATGACCGGCTAAAAATCGGAAGACACGATTTAACTGAGCTCGCACGTGCTGGAAAAAAGAACAATATATATATATATATATATATATATATATATATATATATATATATATATATTATACAAAACACAAAGGTTTTTGAATCCTAGGGCTGACTGTGCCAAGATAAAGAGTGGTTGGGATTTAATCTTGGTGAATCAACGGTTGTGGGGTTTTATGGGGAATCCAAAGAGTGGGGTTTGCACTCATAATGGTTGTGGATGAACATTATTGAGAGTGGGGTTTTATGGGGAATGAGCATTATTGAGAGTGAAATTTTATGGGGAATCCAAAGAGTGGGGTTTGCACTCATAATGATTGTGGATGAGCATTATTGAGAGTGGGGTTTTATGGGGAATCCAAAAAAAATTCACATCCAGCAGTGGTTGGGATTTAATATTTTGATGGGGGCCTCTTGGGATTTAATATTTTGATGGGGGCCTCATAATTATTATTGTTCGTTTAAAATTGGGAGTCCAAGATTTTGAGGGGGAATACTTTAAATGAACCATGCCCTATGGCTTTCAAGTGCATCCGCCCCTGACTCCACAGCTCTCGTAGCTTCACGGAGCTGACAATTCAAGATAAAAGTAAAAAACAAATAAAGTCTTTCAAGATCCTCAAAGCAGCATCACAAAAAAGTGAACTTGATATCTGCGTAAGATTTTAGAGAGGACGCTTTCTGGAATTGCTCGCAATCCAAGTCACATTTGGCCAAAAATCGAGTTTCTGGAATTGCTAGAAAGCACCAAAAGCACAGATTTTGCACATGAAGAAACAGCGAATATATCCCTCCCGATCGACATATTGCAAAATCCCGTCGGTGAGATCTTGAGGAATGGATGGAGACAATCGATGGCCATTGCTGCAAGCGTCAAGTATCGTCTTGGTAATGTCAGCACCGGAGCAAGCACACTTATGTGGTGCTTTTCAACGGAAATAAAAAGCACCCGACCGAAGCAGTTTGATAAGCAGTTCAGTACGTAACCAGAACGTGCGGACACGACACGGCTCGATGATTTGGAGCGTCCGTGCTTCCGTGCTCGTATAATGATTTTATGTTCTTAAATTGTGAAATTTCTAGAGAGGAAAGCTGACCGGAGATGAAGAAGGATAAGCGACGACGGAGACTTCGCCGTTCCCGTATTGGGATGCGGCTCGGAACACGGTGCGGGCTTCGTCGGAGCCGTCGTCCCCCCACCACTCCGACGCGTACAACCAATCGCCGTCGTCGACTATTTTACGACGTACGGCGGAGGTCAGCCGCCGGATTGTTCCCCTTTTCCCTACGCTTCCCGCTCCTCTCCATCTCCACATTTCTTTTTCTCTCTCTCTCGCTTTTTGGGGGATGATCGCGAACCCTAAAACCCCTTACTGGTCTTTTTGCAGACACGGTCTGATATGAACCCGGTCTGATTTTTTGGGTTAGAGAGACATCGAGAGAGGGGAAAATGTTAACTCTAGTGTCAAATTTTTACAAGCTTCTTACTGCCTCTCTTTCTCTCCCACCCCCTTACACATGGGTGCCACTGCGTCCCACCTCCACTTAGGGGTGAGCATTCGGTTAATTCGGTTTAAACCGAACCGAATAACCCAAAAATCGAATTGGACCGAAACCGAATAAGCAAAACCGAAACGAATTGGCCCAAAACCGAATCAAACCGAACCGAATTAAATCGGTTCGATTTTCGGTTTATTCGGTTTATTCATTTGTTTTGGTTTTTTTGCATTTTTTTTGTTAATATATATAGTAACTAAATATACATAGATATATTTATTATATACCTATAGTATATACCTATATATTTAGTATATAACTATATATATTAATACTTATATACACACACACATACACACACACATATATATATATATATAGTAATTAAAATTTCTTATTCGGTTTTCGGTTTTGGACCGAAACCGAAACCCAAAACCGAAACCGAAACCGAATAAGAAAATTTAGTATTTTCAAAACCGAAACCGAACCGAATTTTTTTAAAACCGAACCGAACCTCTTATTCGGTTCGGTTCGGTTTTCGGTCCAAAACCGAATAATGCTCACCCCTACCTCCACTCTCTCTCTCACCCTTTACACATGCATCCCACCTCATCCCATCTCCACTCTCACCCTCTGCTACATGTGCTCCATTCGACCCCACCATTTTTCCTCTCCTCCAATCGAAGTCCGACAAATGACGGTTGTAAACATTTGGTTGTAGGCATAGCAAAGCTTAGACCAAAACCGTAAAATATATATATATATATATATATATATATATATATATATATATATATATATATATATATATATATATATATATATATATTTAGTAATAGGGTCTCATATAATATTTAGGAATATTCTCAACTATTTCAGTTTATCAACTTGATACTATAATTTTTGATCAAAATATCCATGTTTAAAACTTAAAACTACCCCTCCTCCCCCACCTCCCCCTCCCCTCCCGCCACCTCCAGCCACGCTTGCCCCCCACCTCTCCCATACCACAACTAAGAGGAGGGGGGGGGGGGGGGGGGGGGGGGGAGGGTGGGGAGGGGGAGGGAGATGGTTGGATTTTGGGAAGACATAGGCAGGGCTGGCCATGAGTTCATGGGGACCCTCTACAAACTTTCAAAATATCACTCACATATAATATGAAAAAAATTAAAATAAAAGTAAAATTTTAAAAAATTACAACCAAGAATTGAAGCTAGAACCAACTAAAAACTACACCACAATTATTTTATGATAAAAAATGGTCATGTTACATATTAGTGCTATTTAGATACAGGATTATATATATATATATATATATATATTTTTTTTTTTTTTTTTTTTTTTTAACCACACATTTATTTCAATCATGTGGTTATAAAGCATTCCATAAAGTTGTTGCCACATCAGCATGCTTTATAACCACATGATTGAAATAAATGTGTGGTTGAGATTGTTTGTTACAATAATTGATGCAACAAGTTTGGTGCAATATCCCTTCCCATATATATATATATATATATATATATATATATATATATATATATATATATATATTATTATTATTATTATTATTTTTTGGGTTCTATATTCCATGGGGTCCTGGGCGGTCACCCTCGCCGCCCTGGTCCAGGGCCATCCCTGGACATAGGTAATTTTATCTTTTTAAAATTTTTGGGTATCAACTTAAAAATATTAAATAGTTGATTGTATCAAGTTGTCGAGTAAAAAAGTTCATATGTCTAAGTATAGAATTTGGATCTCATATTTACTATTCACGTCCAAATCTGTTACCAATTTGAAGACCAAAATTTTGTATTATGAGACCTAAATCCTATACATGGACATATGGAGACCCAACCTCTAATATCAAATATTATATAAGACCATTTTACTAAATAACCAAAAAAGTATTTAATTTCCAACAATTTATCTTTTCACCCTAAAAATTAAACAAAAATTAGAAACAATATGTTTGCATTTCAGCCTTTTTAGTTTTCATGATAAAATATGACCGAAAATGATAAACACTAAATCGTTTTCAATGACACAATTTGGTGTTTGTCAATTTAAATACATGTTCTGTCATTTGAAGGGAACCAAAGTATCGGAAGTTTTTATCTTTAGACATCGTTCTTATATGATGTCAACCCCTCTAACTTTGTTCCAATTTTATAATATGATTCATCGTGTGCATGAGTGCATAATAAACGTAAAACCTAGCTTCAAGAAGGGTAAATCAACCTTTTGGTTGTACAATTAAAATTAGAACCAAAAGTAGTCTCCGAATTTGAGGAGACTAATATAAATAATTCTTTTAAGAGATATAAGATAAAGATTTACAATTTGTTATTCGAAATCATATTTTCTTTTTCGGAGCTACTACGTTGTCTGCAGTTTGTAACCATCGGCATGACCGTTGGCCAACATACGTGACGGCCGGCCATTGGCCCTCTGGTCCAAGTGGGACCCAGAGATAGCAGAGGGAGGCCAATGGCCGGCCGCCACGTCGGCCGACGTTCACGTTCGCTGTTACAAATCGCGGACAAAATATCATTTTTTTTATTGGGTAGAAAAGAGATGAAATTTGTTCTCTTCTTTTATGCATATTCTTTTTACGGTTAAATCTCTATCCATATTGCATGAATAAGAACATAAATACAAATAGGAACACAATAGCAATATAGGGTATATATATTTCAAAATACAATATTAGAGCATCTCCAACCCTATTGTGAGTTTAGAAAAAATGCTTGCCACATAGGAATGACAAACTTTCATTCCAAAAATTCTTCTCCAACGCAAATGTAGAATAAAACATGAAGTTGACATGGCAATGACATGGCAAGGAGAATGTGAAGTTGGTTGTCTAGATCTAGACAATGCACTTCACAATGACTTTGTCTCCACATCATCAATTATGAATAGAAATATTTATAAAAAAGTTGAAGAAGTGGAGGAGTTGCCTTGGAAGTTGGAAAAAATATTTTTATTGTCTCCTCAATACTTTTGCATTGGAGAGAGTTTTTCTATCTCATTGTCTTTTGAAATATAATTTTGCTACATAAACAAAACATTGTCTTGTGGCTCATGCCACATAGGAGTCACCTAAGACTCACAACACTTAACAAGACAATAGGGTTGGAGATGCTCTTAGCCACTGGTCATTCGGTTGCATTGCATGCGTACAAACGTACATAAAGATTAGATGATGCACATACACATTGTTTTCACGTCCGTGCGACGAAGGTCACCATAATAAACGAGCATCATCCTTCCTCACAGCCAAAGAGGGGGAAAGGAATGACATTTCATCTTCAACAGATAATGGTGGTTGTCAATTAGAGCATTTTCATGTGGAATTTAGAGAGGTACCAATATGGCAGAATAAGTACTATTTTCATCAGAAGTGCATAAATTTAGGAGAAAATTGCAATGTGTATGAACTTCTTTGATTCTCTGTCCACAACACTCCATGAAAATGCACAGACAGCAGGAATTGTTTTTGCCACTCAAACCTGCAATCTTCTAAATCCATCCTACTGTCACGCCACTTGACACCCCCTTAATAATCTGAACAATGTAAAATAAACGAAAATGATATTTGGCCCCCCAATTGTGTGTGTGCGTGTGATTTCAAAAAAAAGATATTTGGCCTGCCGGCGGGCTAGCCCGCACGCCGGCGTGGCACTCCTCCATTGGCTCCCCCCTATTCGCGTGGGGCCCATGCCGACGTCCTGCTAATGGAGGAGCGCCGCGTGGCCGCGGGCTAGCCCGCGTGCGGGCCATATAGCACCGCCGTAAAATAAAATCCAACAATAGCCTCAATCGATCATAATCTCTCTTCCCACATTCTTCACATATGGATCATGCATCGTCTCCTCGCATTCATCTCTCACAGTCATGTATATGTGAAATGATAAGTGCACCATACAACTATATATTGTTCTAAACATAAAAAGAGAAATTAAAAATAAAATTTTAGATTAGATTTTGATAGACTTGAAGTACCACACATTCATTCATTCATCATGCTCGCATTCATATTCGTAGCATCCGCATCTACCTTGCATTCATCTGTAATCAATCGGTACCCGCATCTGCATCGTCGTCGTCGTCCCGGTTCGGATCGAGAACGATGCTCGGGAGACGAGTGGCATCCCAGCCGAGAACCCGGCAGACCGCCCTCCCGTAGCCGCGGTGCGCCGCCCTACGGGCCGTCTTCGATATCCCGTTGGAGTGCTGCACGACCCCTACGCAGTCCCCGTACTTCCTCCACACCTTCACCCCCGTACCGCCGCAAACCAAACACCAGAACTCTCCCTTCTCGTAGTTCTTCCTGTAGTAGCCCCTCAATTCCCCGTCCTTCTTGAACAGCTCCCGGAAGAATTCGAACGACTCTTTCTCCTCGTCGTCCTCGCAGGAGTCGCTATCGCTGGTACTCTTCTTGGAAAGGAAGTCCGCGGAGGCACGAAGTCCGTTCCGCTGAAAGCGAACGGCAGCGTTTGCTTCGGCGGACGTCGTCGAAGTACCGTTTCTTGGCGTCGTCGTCGTTGTTTGTTTGATCGGCCACGATGGCCACTTGCCGATGGTCTCGTCGTGCAATGGATCCGGCGATGGGGCCGGCCATGGAATCGCCGGCGATGGAGGGATTTCCGTCTCCTCATTGTTCTTCTTCTTCTTGGTTTGCTTCTTGAACGGATCAGCGGAGGAGCTGATGGCGTGGATATTAGGGTTAGGGTTCGATCGGGTGGCGGCTTGGTGCCAGAGAGAGTGGAGGTAGCGGACCTCGTCGGCGAGGAGGATGTGATCATACGGAGGAGGAATATTCCGGCGGCCGGGAGCCATGGAGAGAGAGAGAGGAGTTAACAGAAGTTTCTGATTGCTGCTGCTGCTGCAAGTGCAGGAAGCTGGATAGTCTCAGTCTGGGATGAGGTACTAAAGAAACAAATTATATTAAAAATAATAATTTTGGGTGGGCTACACGTGGAAGTGACTTAACCTAACCTAGCCCACGAAGCCCACTTTGCTAAGTTCGGCGCGGAAATGGATACAAGTGTGAAATCGGTGTTAAAATAAATAAATAATAAATAATAGTAAGAAAATGGTTATTTGTTTTTCCGTTTCTTCCTCTCCACCATGGAATGGAATCCTCCTCTCTCTCTCTCTCTCTCTCTTCTCTCTGCCATTCTCTATGTTTGTTTCTGTGATTTGCTTCCTCTTCTCGCTGAATGTCTCGATTCCTCTCCTCCTCAACCCCCCAATACTTATGTGTTTTCTCTTTCTTCTGCATCTTTTCTCCATCCTCCTCTACAAATCAAGGCAACTTCATTCGAGAAGGGGATTTGGGCACTAATTAATGGCGCCGCAACGCACGAAGAGCCCTAAGGTGAGGGCGTCGCCGGCGTCCGCTGCGGCGGACACCGACGACCATCATCCGCCGCCGCACGGGTGCCTGCACGGCCTGTTCCACTTGCTAGACGTCAACCAGCGCCTCCATCTCAGGAAGATGCTCCCCTACAAAAGACACATCTATGGTCCGTACGTCTATACACACACTACTCGCTACTACTTTTATAATTTATTATTATTCATATGAGATCATGTCTGCACGATACGTGCACGCGGACACGGACACCGTGACAAACATTATGCCGTGTCCTAGTACGCGTCTTGTCAGACACACTACAAAGACATGACCTAACCCGACTACTAATATTGACATCCAGCAAAATGTACGTAGACATGGACATGGCACATACATACGTTTGTGTGTCATAGTGTATTCTGCGGTTTCTAGGTTGATACGCAACACTGCATACATTTTGGAGCGTCCTTGCTTGTAGTTAGTTTGTATGATAACATATGACATCATACAAACTACACCAAATTTCTTCTTGTGAGATGACATACGTACTTGTAGTTTATGTATTATACTATCACTCTATCAGCATAACGACACTTACGTTTCCTAGATTTCTTATTTTGCTAACGTGTAATCATTGAATTTCTTCTTGTATAGGAACTAAATCTCGGAAAGTGAAACAAATTTCTAGTTTAAGTTGCGAAGGGAAGGAGTCTATGGATACAGATGGAAACATACTGGTAACAACTTCACAGACTTGATGCCCACTTCATTTCTTGTAATTTTCTTTGCGGTCATAGCAATTCGGGTTCCTACTTTCTTCAAAAATACAAGACAAGAACAACTTACTTTCTTCTTATGTTCCCTCCAGCCATGATCTGTACTTATTAATAGTTCTCGTTGTAACTTCAAGTTGTCAAGTTTTATCATATTACGAAAAGAAAAGTGAGAATATAATTGAGACATCAACCTACAGTGGTTAATGCATCTTGCACATTCTGATATAAGGTTAACTCTGCAAGAGCCAATTTGAGATTGTATGTTCATTGCACATGTCAGAAGCAGGACAAATTAGGAGAAAGCTGTGGAGATATAAGAGGTCATGTTCAGCATAAAGAACATATGAAAGAGCTTCTATTATGGCTCATCTCTCAGATGCCTTTCTTTTAGGTTCATTGTAGGAGAGAAAAAGGGAATCGTGTTTGAACAATTATTGCTTGCAGAGTGTTCTCTACATGCTTCGAATATTTCTTGAGAGAAGTCCGAAAGCATCATTAACGAGAAGGGTTAGTGTAGAGTCCTTGGATCTTAGGCAATTCTCTGTATGAAATAGATGTCCAGTAGAAGATAGCATATGCATTTACATAACAAGGCTTTATTTTCAATGTAGTATGAGTAAGTTAATCTATTTTCACAAGCAAATAAGATGATTCAGCAGTCCGCTAGTCCGCATTTCAAACACTGTCGAATCCTGTGGAGCAACAAAACGAGAGTTTAAATTTCTATATTTGTAGAGTCTAGACCTGTTAACGGATGCTTATCGATACGGATATGGCAATATCGGTATCCGTATCCGAATTTTTTTTGTAATATCCTGTATAGAGGTGGTGGCCATATCATCTACTTTGTAAATAATAATTAATATCTTGGAAAGTGAAATGACCTTTCATCTTTTCTGTAGACACTAGTTAATACATGTTACTTATTACTTGTATATACTTAATGCCAGGGAATTGGAAAGTGGAATGGTCTTTCATCTTCTTTGTAAAAACTAATTAATATATTCTCTAATTACTATTGTATATATATAATGCCTGGAAATTGGGAAGTATAATGGCCGAACACACACACACGAAATCTAAAATCGGATCGGATATTAACAGATTCGAATATCTTAATATCCGAATTCGTATCCGAAAAAGCAATAATATCCGAAAATTATTCGGATATCCGAATCCGATATCCGAAATTTCGAATAATATTTGAAAGTTCGGATACGGAATCGAATCGGATTCGAATTTTCGACTATCCATTGTCAGGCCTAGCAGAGTCCCGTTTGTTCAACTATTCAAGTAGATAAAAAGAGTCTTAAGTGCACTCTAGTGTAGTTAGCGATGGTTCTTGCTTGCTGGATAAATGTATATTCCAAAGCAGGCCTAGACCTTTTTCTCATGACTGTCCTAAATCATCGTCTTGCCAAATAGGTAAGTATTGATGCAAATCTCTTTGATCTATTTCATGCCAAGTTATGTTTCTGATCTATTAGATAACCACAAAGAACAGACGTCCAATGAACAGGGTGTGGGAGAAATGAATAGAGTAGTTCAAGTTTATGGCTTAGAGATATCCAGGAGTGATCATTTTCGTTATTTGGAATCAATCAAGAATGATATCCACAGAATTAGAGTAAGATGGTTGAAGTGGAGAAGTGTTTTTTTTTTTGAAACATGCTTATGGGTGATAATATTGGGCAATCACAGACATGTTAAGAAAATTGTGGTAGCAGAAAATAGATGTTCATAACTTCAGATGGACCAGCAAAAATACAACAAAAGAGACAATTAAGAAAAATGGGAGCATTCATGAGAAGGGAAAATATGAGGAAAATCATCCAGTCCCTAACTCAACCTCGTTAAAAATTTGGAATGGTCTTTCTCCAGTAGTTAGTTCGAATTACTATTCTTTACGTTACTTACACCTTCTCTACACTTCCACTTTAACTTTCATTAACAGTGAATATCTATCAGTACTTTGCCTGCAGAACTTCGTGTCAACCGTGAATATGGCTTCCTACCAATACTATACTGCAGTGTGATCGGTTCTTCACCTAGCCTACGTCATGTTGTTTATATATCAATTATGCAAGACCAACGTGGATCTTGCTTCTTCTCGTCTAATTCTAATGCTAAGTTGTTACACCCAGATTGTACCATATGTGTGCTGAGTGTTTATTAAGTATGTACACTTCTGCAGATGGAAGACAGAGCCAGTATCACAAATGAAAGTTCAGGCAAGGCACTCATGAGCTCTCAAAATTCTAAAGGATCTACAGATCTGGAGAACAAACGGAGTAATTCTCTGAAGGCATCACGATTGCTGCGGACCATTTCCATACATCATCATTTGGAAGGCAATGGTTATGTTGATAGCATGGCTCCTCAGACCGAGAATCCAACTGATGGACAGAAACCGCATGATGATAGCTTTCCTGCTGACAGAGAGAACATACCTCTCTCGTCCAAAACCTCTGATGAACCTACTTTTCACAAGTCATGCGAAGAACCATGTGGGAGCCAAACCACCACTGATAATGCGAGTCAATCTCAGCTTGACGGACCTTCAAATCATTTGCAGGAGAAGCAATCACTTCTCGAGGAAAGTTCAAATGAAGCAAGGGAGACTTTGTCAAAGCAAAATGGTAAAGATGCCAAAGAAATGGAAAGTGGTGTTCCATTCCAACAATCCAAAGAATTTTTGGATATGATGTTGTTACTTAATAGTAACAGGGAGTTGTTTTTGAAACTTCTCAATGATCCAAGCGTTATTGCCAATTACCTACAAACTCAGCAGATTTCCACACCGGATCGAATGCTAGGAAGGCTTCGTTCATTCACCGTGATGGGTTCTCCATCTAGAAAGTTTGACGGAAGTAAGCCACAGAAAACTGAATCACCGATTGATCGAAGCCAGGACTTCCAAACTGGGACCTCATCTTCGAGTCCAGACAATAGCGAGAAATCGACTGTTGGTGATAGACACGGTCCTAGATTCTTGGAAGGGCAGAGGAAAAGCCAGAAGGACGACGGAACTTCTCCAGATCGTTTCAAGGTCATTAAGAAGAGGATAAAAGACGTAATCAAAGATGACAGAAAAGAAGGCATTCGTATTTCTATGGATGGAGTCATCGACAAGATCCCTTGTGGAACAAAATTATCCAAGGATGTGAAGAAAGCAAACCAGGCCCGGCTGGAAAGACCGGCTAGTGCCAGATATGACACTGAGAAGAGCAAGAGCCTGAAAAGATGTCACTCTCTGCACGAATCCATGGACAAGTATTGCCGTTTGTTTCAGTCTATATCAAGCAGAGATTTGAAAAGGGTCCCTGATAGTTCAAAGTCGAACCAAGAAGCTACTCGTGCTTCACAGCGTCCTAAATCCTTTGCAAGAATTTTGTCCCTTCCTTCGTTTGAGTCGTATTCTTCGCAAACAAATGTCAAATTCAGAGCACCTGATGCTACTACTATCCCGCGTAAATTATATGAGCCGGCTAACCTCTATAATTTTGGCGAGACAGAGAGTGTAGATACATCGGTAAGTACTGAAGAAAACATGGAGGCAGATAAATCAGTTCAAGTTGCAACAGACTCCGATGCTACTAAGACGGTTTATGAAGATCAAGAACACCCAGTACTGTGCAATGAGCAAGATACATGTGACATATACGATGTTTCAATCGCGGCCAAAGATGAAGTTGACCTCAGTGAGGAACCAACTACACAAACCCCATTCTCTGAATCTGAAGGTAAATATTCCAAAATTTCCAAGTTATTTATGTTCACCCCAGGTTACATGTCGTGTAAGAAACATAACACTACTGCATATGTAGTACGAAGGCCTTGGTCTCGTGTAACCCTCATTTTCCTCTCACATGCAAGTATTAAGTGATATATGTTGACTATAATGTGCATTTTTACTGAATTATATGCAAGGACAGTCTATGATGTTTATATTTCATGCCACTACTACTAATTATTTGACTTTTGTTATTTCTTTCTTTCAAATCTTATTTCTGGGTGTTAATAATATTAATAAGATTTTTTCATAATATTATTTTTAATATTAGTATCATTAATCTAAATTGGGAAATTCTGAAATTAAATTACCAAGTATGGAGAGTGACAAAATTTTAATTATCATTAATATTTGTACATGTAGTAATTTGAAAAACCGGGCATCGCCCGGGTACTATGTGATATATGTCGACTATAATGTGTATTTTTAGTGAATTATATGCAAGGACAGTCTATGATGTTTATATTTCATGCCACTACCACTGATTATTTGACTTTTTTATTTCTTTCTTTCAAATCTTATTTCTGGGTGCTAATAATATTAATAAGATCTTTTTCATAATATTATTTTTAATATTAGTATCGTTAATCTAAATTGGGAAATTCTGAAATTAAATTACTAAGTATGGAGAGTGACAAAATTTTAATTATCGTTAATATTTGTACATGTAGTAATTTGAAAAACCGGGCATCGCCCGGGTACTATGTGATATATGTTGACTATAATGTGTATTTTAAGTGAATTATATGCAAGGACAGTCTATGATGTTTATATTTCATGCAGGGTCCATTGTCCCCTCCCCTCTTGTAGATCCAGAGCTGGAAGCTAGACACATCCATCATGATGAGATGGCTCCGTTCACCGATCAACAAAACCAGTTGGACATTGATGCCTGTTACGGACAGGAAGGTAGCGTCGCAGGCTCTGATAGATCGCAAATGCTTTCTGACCTCGACGATAAACATTTGCATGTTCAAGTGGACGAGAAGGAGGAAGCCGAGTTCAATTATGTCAGGGATATATTGTGGAAATCTGGATTTGGTGGCGAAGAATCTCCCGGCACCTGGTGTTCTCCTGACCGGCCAGTGGACCCTCTGCTGTATGAAGAAACGGAGCACACTCTGATAGAACCCGACTCGTCCCTTGAGCACCAGCTTCTGTTTGATCTAACCAACGAGGTTCTGTTGGACGTCTACGACGCCTCCTTCGCCTTCTGCCCCTGGGTGTCGTGCTTCGACCCTCGCGTCAGACCAATGCCTGTGGATCACCATGTCCTGGAGGAGGTGTGGGCGAATGTGCGCTGGTACCTGAGATACCAGCCGAACCTCGGTCTGGATCATGTCGTGGCTCGAGATTTCGCAAAGAATGATGGCTGGATGGAACTCCAGTACGATTCTGAATATGTGGGGTTAGAATTGGAGGAGTTGGTACTAGATGAACTGTTAGATGAACTCGTTCTTCAGCTAGACACTCGTTAGTCCCCCTAACCGCTCTCTAATCTCTTGTATATTTGCAGTTAGTACATATATTGTTGTACACATTATTCACAATTTACATTTATTGTTGTACAGTTTATGAAATAAAATTCTGGGGCTTGTTAGTTTGCCCCCCTTTTTTTTAGAAAAAAAATGTATTGTCTATGGTGAATTGAACTGATTAGCTTCTGTTACATCTCTCAACTAATTTGATTTGGAAGTGTACATTCATATAAATACACTTTGAACATTTGATATATTTACGATATTAACAATAAAGAAGAATTTTGGGATTGTCCATCTTTTGATTGAGGGAATAAATTCAGAGTTATTATATATAAGGTTGCTTTGATTGGAGGGAGGGTTAAGTGGAGTATGTTTAATAAGTCTTGATTGGTTTGGAGGTTTTGAGTGAAAATACTATTAATACAAAAACGCAGTATTTACGAAAATATTCTTATTACATATGACATAGAAGTAGATTAATTTGATTGAATTTTTAATTAAAACTTGTCAAAACATCTTCACAAAAAATAATAGCTAAAAATCTGATACATATATAAAGAAAATAACTAGAATCCAAACACAATAAAATTAAGTAACATGTTATAATAAGCTAACAGAGCAGCATGTTGAAATAAACAAAAAAAGAAGAAGAAAGTCATAACATTTTATAGGACAAATAAGAAGTATTTATGTCTTACAAAATCCATCTTTTCCTATCGTTAATCCTCGATTAGAAAAAAAAAGAAGGTTAAACAAATCCTTATTTAACCCTATATGACTCTCCCTCTCCCACCCCTCCACCTCAAACCAAACAAGTTAACTAGAATCACTTAAACTTTCCACCACTTAACTTTATCTCGTTACTCTTTTAGTTCTATCCAAGGCTCAAAAAAATTTCCTATTTCGTGTAATCAAGTGTTCAATAAAAATGTTAGTTAAAACTGTGTTGCAGAAATATTATTCTGCAATGTAAATATTTGAGCCCCAAATTCTTCTAGTACTATTTCATGGCCTAATTTACATCTATAAATACATGCCAGAACTCTTACTGCTAAGTGGTTCGTGACTTGTTGTCATGTACATGAGGTTGGTTTTCATTTGAAGCAAGCATCCATCATTCAAACAAGACTTCAGTTCAAGGCTCAAGTGGACGTTTTTGAAACGCTGAACCAACAAGCGCTCTAGAAAATGGATGGACGCTTGAACAAATATGAAAGAAAATTAAGGATGAACTTTTAGCATTAATTATGGATTACCAATACTTTCAACCATGAACAACCTGCAAAAAATCAGTGACATAATTTTCTCACACCAAATGATTTAAATTAATTCCAACTATAATATTACAATGAAATTTTTTTTTACATAATTTGGGAGTAACATCACAACAAAAGGTCTTTTTAATATATAGTTTAGTCACTGTTGTAAAGTTCAAACATGTATAGTTTGGGAGTAACATCGCTGTAAATTGCCTTCTTTTTTTTTACTGAAGCACTACACAACCATTAAGTCATTCCAAGTTTTATTAAATCTGATTAATAAGATAAATTCGCAGTCAATGTGACCCATTGGAGAGTTTTGAATGACATCTAGCTGCTACTTTCAAATTTCATAACTGATCTCACTATATCAAATGCCATTTTTTTAATTTCTAAAGTTTTTGCCATTAACCCAAATGATAATGGTTTCTTCCTGTGTCATTGCTTGTTGTACTACTCATTTTTTTTTACATTGTACTAGAAGAAGTTGTACTATTCATTTCTTCCTAGTTTCCATTGTACTAGAAAAGTTGTACTACTCATTTATGTATAGTTCCCTGTGTACTAGAAAAAGGGCACAATTTTAAATTGTTATTGTAGTTTTCTAAGTGCTGACCTAGAAAAAAAAAACAATTTTATTAGAATACTTCTCCTCGTGTATTTACATAATTTTTCTATTATAACTTGACAAGCACACAGAGAGAATGACCACTCACTTCTTTTTTTCCACATTATATACTGTTGGGGTTGGTCTCCCACTATTTTATTTTGGGACACTTCAATTATATGCAATTTAATATTCGAAAAGCTCTGTCAGCCCGAAAATTTGGACCGGAAAAAAAATTCGTCTGACACGTGATTGGATGGAAACAAAACCATTATACCCCTGCTAACTCTGGCCAATGGAAAACCGACACATGGCGTCGGTTTACGTGTCGATTTTTTTTGGACGGTCTCGAAAGAAGCGTTGTTTAATATTTGAGCATTTATTTATTAACTTCACACATGTAGTGTGTTAGCTAAAATGGTTAGTATGGTAGAAAATTTTTAGTGGGTTAAGTTCAAATCTCAGGGTCAATATTTATTTTTCTCATCATTTATTGAAAAAAAGAAAATTGGTTTTACTGGGAAGCGGACGAAGGACACAAAGTGATGCATTTTGTATTTCACACGTTCACGTCGGAAACGAAGGGCTACGTGGCACAATGAGTGGCTCCTCCTTTTCAGCTACCATTTATAGGACTGTTTAGTTTCTATAACTGATTAAGGAGTGGTTGCTCTCCTAGAGCACCACCTCTTGGCATATCACATAGTGACCAAGAAGGATTAAAAAAAAATTCATAAGAGAAAGAAGAAGAAAACATCCCAGAAGTTCAAGTAGTTTATCAGTGCATCGACGCTAAATCCGTGAAGTGAGGTTTCAAGAAAGATGTTCTAGAAATTCGTTTGTAACTCGGTAATATCGATATTGTAGGTTTCCTAGGAGCAAAAGGACAACTAAACTCATACTGGTTATTAGTGGGACAAATGACATATCTGTCTAGAAAAATATATATACACACATTCATAATTGGGTTATAAAGGAACTAGTAGAGGATAGTAAGACCATCTCCAATGGTGATTTCTAAAATTGAGTTCTTATCCTACTTGGCATTGTACTTTTAGGAGATTTCTATCCTAGTTGAAAGAGTTTCTACATAAAAATTGTACACATACAAAAATACTCTCTCCAATAGTTCTCCATTTCTATCCTATGTGTCACATAGTAAAAGGACCAATTTAATGGTGTGGGACCCAATAATAATTGTCATGAGAGATAGGAAAATTTCTATGAGAGTTTCTACATGTAGAAACCCTCTTAGAAAGTTTTTATCCTACATCATTGCCACCTAGGATAGAAATGGTGATAGAAACTACCATTGGGAGAAATTTTTTCTAAAGTAGATTTCTTCCATAGAAATAGGGAAGATAGAAACCCCCATTGGAGATGGTCTAAGGGAGTTGAGCGGACCAAGGTAGGAACGAGTAAAACTTTGATACAGAAGGGGTATCAAAGTTTTGATACCCCTTATGCATGACAGGTGGGCCCATTTCAAAGTTTATGTATATACTTATGTGTACACGTTTTACGAAGAGGGAGGGGAGCCACCTGTCATACATAGATCAAAACTTTGATACCCCCTTCTGTATCAAAAGTTTTTCCGGTAGGAACGGTGGTTAAGTGGATGGGTAGTCCACGGATCTGACGTGGACGGTGGATATGGAGCAGTGCACCCTTGCTTCGGCTATAAATAGGACCTCCATCCATCCATCAATGGCATCAACATCTCTCTATTTCCTTTTCCATCATAAAAGATTCAAGAAGAAGAAGATGTCTTGCTGTGGTGGAAGCTGTGGCTGTGGGTCAGGCTGCAAATGCGGCAGCGGCTGCGGAGGGTATCAAACTCTCTCCATTTCTCACTACACTTCCTTCAAATTTAATTGTACCATTACATAGATATATAAGCATTTTTTAAGTGAGCCTTTATAGGCCTAAATAATGACATTATTATTTTTTTGTTTAGTGTTATATGAAGGGAAGAAAATAATTCAAATAGACAACCCAAAAAAATTCATCCAAAGGCTGTTTAATTTGGTGACAAGAAGTATTAGATAAGTTGGAAACCATGCATATCAAGACATTTTTGTTTTCTTTTTAAGATTCTGTGTATGTGTTTGTGTCAGACATCACTGCTGTTATTGATGCTATTATTGTTGTGTTTATTGAAGAATGTTGAATTTTGATAGAAGGATGAAAATTTGCTCATTGTTTTCCGATGTAGCAGACAGATTGTCGCTAATCCATTGATTTGTTGTATCTCGAAAATAGATCGTCGTTTACCTGCTGCACTGTCCTTAGGCGCAAAATATATTCCAAGGATCCGTCAGTTCTTCAGAAAATTGTGAAAAAAGCATTAGACTTAGGTGAAATTCTAAAAAAAAAAACATCAAGTATGTAGAAATTGCAGATGCAGCATCTGGTCGGACTTTTGAAGTCCGGATGCTGACTTCATCCCCCTCATCCTTACTTAGTGGTTAATTGGCCGGGGTTAAGATAGTGGCCAGACATCCAAAGTCCGGTTGGTGACGTAAAATGGTAGCCGGACTTTAAAAGTCCGGTTGGTGCCCAATAATTGTGGTTGGTGGTAGGTAGATTGTGCGGGTGAGTGAACAGGTGAGTTTACAGCAAAGAATGATATATATATATATATAGGTTTCAAAAAAATATAGTCGTTGTCAAAATATTATCAGTAAAACTATCCAACAGTTGGAAAGTCAGAAATAGCCGTTGGATGAGAACCTTCGAAAAAATTAAACATAAACTCCAAAAACATAAACTCCGGACTTTGGAAGTCCGGCCCACGCTGCTGACATCAGCAACCGGACTTCAAAAATCCGGTTTCTCCTAATCTCCTGCCCTCCTATTCTAATCTAGATTTAAATCGATTTAAATCTGGTGACGTCACCAAACGGACATTTAAAGTCCGGGTGTATGCCCCTTCCACAATTTCATGAAACTTAATGCTATATGTGGAATTACACTAAAGTTTAGTGCTATATTTGAAATTTTCTGTTAGTTCTTTAACATGCCTTGAATCCCATACTCTCGGTTCTTACTTTTAGTTTTTTCGGTTTTCATGATTGCTTCCTTTAGGAATTTTTCCAACCCAACCTTCTGTTGGAAAATGTGAATGTATATTTGTTATAATAATAATAATATCATTTTTTTCTATCAACGAATCTATGAAAAGGTGTACGAATCTTTTCATTGGAAAAGGTGTACGAATCTATTTATTGGAAAGGTGTCCCCTTTCCATCGTGTCTCTTTATTTCTATAAATACAAATATGTTTGGATCATTCAATTCATCCATATTGCATTAGTTAGTCTAAGAGAGAGAGACAACCAACGTTGCTTCGACGAGTTCCTATGGTGTGAAGTGCTGCTACCGAAGGAAACAACCGTTGTATCCTGGGAGACTAATCGCCATTAAACCGTAAGCACCAGTGCGGGACGAATATTGTCTTAAGGACATTGAACCAAGTTCAAGCCTCGGTATCATTTATTTATTTATGTTTATATTTTAATTTCAGAGTCTGAATACAGAGTTGGAAATATTTCAAATAACATCTTCTGATGAGTTATATCGTAGATCCAAGATGAATCCATTTTGTGTCTTGGTTGGAATAATAGTTTGTAACGTCAGCTTTTGTTTTTCAATAAAATTTACCTTCTTCGGAAAAAAAACAAACAAAAAGCTCTTGCTTTATGGAGGCATGACAGAAGTGTTTGGTTATATATGTCATGAATTCTGTGTTCTGAAAATACAATTCAAATAACCAAAGCACTACTTATGGGTGCAGGTGCAAGATGTTTGCTGACATTGCCGAGGAGAAGACCACCTCTATGACCATGATCCTGGGTGTTGCACCTCAAAAGGGGTATGAACCATATTAATGTCAACACAAACATGTCCCATGAACTCTCTCTCTCTCTCTCTCTCTCTCTCTCTCTCTCTCTCTCTATATATATATATATATATATATATATATATATCTTAGGTTTGATGGTAAAGCTTGTTGATAATTTGGATTTGGCTGTTGATGCAGAGGCTTTGAGGGATTTGAGATGGCTGAAGGTTCTGAGAATGGCTGCAAGTGTGGAGCCAACTGCACTTGTGACCCCTGCAAATGCAAATGAAACCCCCAGCCAGATGCCCAAGAATAATAAGTCTATGTTGTGATCTTGTGTGCTATATATATATATGTTGTGGTGTGTGAATCTTGCGTTTCTATATGGGCTTGGGAAAGTCTAATGCTATATAAATAAGAGGCCGTCGTGGCTTCACTAGTTGTCTCCATGGCAGCTCTCTGTCGCTCTGTACTGTGTTGGTTTTATGTAAGCTCTATTGCAATGTGAAAAAAAAGTGCTTTTAGTAAGAGTAATTCTATTAATTCCAAAATTTCCATGACATATTATTGTTCAAATTTATGGAATTCTATAAGTTTTCAAAGTGCAGTCTCAAGAAATCTGCTGAATTTTTTTACTCTCGTATTCCAGTAGTATCATAACTTAACAAACAGCAAGGTGTATACATATGTTTTAAACAGCAAAATTACAAATACATGAGTAATCATAAAACTGATGCCAAGTCCAGAGCTTCGAAAACATTCAACATGAATATTACAACCCTACCCAAAGAAATTGGGCATATAACATGTCTGGGAGATTACTTCTTAATAGTTGTTAACTTGTTTCGAAAATATTGGGTAAATAGCAACCCAATTGTTGCTTCCCCCTATCAGCATAAATACCCAGATTTTCTCACATTACATTTTGATAAGATGCTGGTTGGTCGTTCCAGGAATTTTCAATCTTAAACTAATTGAAACAGGGACATCTCAAGCGAAAATTCCTCCGGGAACATCTCATGCATGCACTCAGCAAGTAAATTGACAAATAATCATTCTTCGGAACATGTAGCACCTGGAAATAAGAAGACATAATAGCTCATTAGTTCTTCTTGATCAAGAGGACATCACACAATAAACGAAATAGGCAACCTAACTATTTTACTGTTTCTTGATCGAGAGGATATATAAGATAACAAGGCTGCATGCGGCCCAAGTGGTTGGAGTTCGAGCCCTAGTGGAGGCGAGTTCGCCACAATTACCATGTAAAATTATCATGTAAAATTGAACCGGCCAATTTTGATTTTTTTTTAAATCAAAATAAATTATCATGTAAAATTTGGACCATTTGATTATTGATTTGGTTTTAATCGACCTTATAGTTGTAAAATTAAACCAAGCTAACATACTTATGACCAAACCAAACTAAACCAATAAGTAAATATGAATATTTTACCTATTTGAACCAAACCAAACCAAATCTATTGAACTTCAATTGAACCCCGGTTGAACCGGTTGAACCCCGGTCCGACCTATACCAAAAAAATTCGGTTCGATTATCGGTCCGGTTTTTAAAACATTAAAATTTACAAACGTAACATATAGGATTGCCTAAGAGCGTTTAAGCCAAATTATTTTATTGGAATATTTAGTCAAACAAGTGGAGTACACATAAAGATACATAAAAACATCTCAGCCCACACTCACTATGATACATAAAAACATCTCAGCCCACAGCCCACAGCCCACAGATCATGTAAAGGTGGGAAGTGGACGAAAAAAGTGGAGATGAAGAATCTTTTGACGATGAAGAGGGACGATAGAGGGGTTGAGAGAAGGAAAAAATAAAATAAAAGGTCTCATTAGGAATTGAGAGGAAATGCTCAAGACTGACAGACAAAATCGTAGGCACTAATTTTTTTTATAAGTTTAATCCTATGGCCAATATCACTCCGCCCATAGTTGGCTGAACCTAGCCAATAAAATCAACTTAAACTTAATCCAATGGTCCATATCCCATTCGCTCATTTGCTGAACAAGGACCCATGCTGAATATGATAAGCACTCTATTTTTTATTTTTATTTTTATTTTTTGCACTCTGTTTATATATATATATATATATATATATATATATATATATATATATATATATATATATATATATATATATATATATATATATGCTTATACCTTAGCTTGTTGTTCTTTACCTGGATACGAATCCAAGTTCCACACATTTCTGAATTCTTTAATGTAATAAGACCATCTCTAATGGTGATTTTTAAAATTGAGTTCTTATCCTACTTGTCAATGTACTTTAAGGAAATTTCTATCTTTTTTTTTTGAAAAGGAAAAGCTTCATTCAATTACTTCAAAGGATTACAAACAGGCATATCACGTAGGATATGGTCATATATACAATCTGGACATACATCATGAACTAAAAGAGAGTTCATTACATGGTGAGAAAGAGCCTGAGAGGCAAGACTGTGAGCACAATGGTTGGCAGTCCTATTGACATAGGAGAAGATAACATCATTGCTTGAAGAGAGAAGTTTTCTTGCATCAATGATAACATGACGAGCCTGCCATATAGTTGAAACCAATTGCGAATTGATAGAATCAATAATTGCTTTGCAATCACCTTCAACAATGACATGTTGTAGTTGTCTCCTTTCGATTAGAATGAGACTTAGGTGTACTCCAAGAGCTTCAGCTTCAACAGGCGAACCTCCATCTTGTGTTTTAGATAATGCACCAAGGAAGATGCCATCCCCATTACGCAAGATGGCTGATGCAGCCATTTTTCCATCAAGGTAAGCACCATCAAAATTGATTTTGCATACAGGATCATTAGGTGGAGTCCAACCTGCATAACTCATGTTCCTGTTGAATATCATTTCATTAGACCAGTTAGACTGATTGTAGAACTCATATTTCTCTTTCAGGATAGACACTTCATGTAAGATACGATTGATGTTGATTCCCTGGTGATTGAAGATTACTTTGTTCCTGGCCTTCCACATAGTCCACATCAAATATAGGCAGGTCGACACATCTTCATGGTCTCCCCATTTCAGAAGAGATGAAATGAGAGAGGAGACAGTGGTATGGGGATGAAGATGTCTTGTAATAGACTGTCTAGATTGCCAAATTATACCTGAAATTGGACAATGAAGAAGAAGGTGATCAATTGTTTCATCACATACCTTGCAGAGAGGGCATGTAGCTTCGATATCATTGATTCTTCGGTGAATGTTGACATTGGTTGGAAGTGAATTAGTGATGACTCGCCAGGCAAAAATCAGAACTCTCGGCCAAATGTTTTGGATTTTCCAGAGCTTCTTCCAATCAGAGAATGCAGAGTCATTAGAGCATTGAGAGTCTTTGAATAAGGATTCATGGATGGTTCGATAAGCTGATTTTGTAGTAAGACACCCATCACGAGTATGCTTCCAGACCAACTGATCAGTAGTACAGTTAGAAGATAAGGGAATCTGCAATATTGCTGTGGCTTCATGAGGAGGAAATAGTAGGAATATAAGATTCTCTTTCCAGGTATAAGAAATATCATTGATAAGCTCACTGACGTAGGTTACTCTGCTGTTCGAGGACTGGAATCCCAATACTCTGTTATTAGGAATGTTTGGAACCCATGGTTCATTCCAGATATTAATCAGAGAACCATTTCCAACAGACCATATGACATTACCATGAAGAAACATTCTACTGCTCAATATACTTGACCAAATGCACGATAAAGATGGAGTTTGTTTGGCCGACCAAAAGGATGAGGAGTGTAGATATTTACTTCGTAACAGTTTGCCCCAGATAGAACCATCATCCATTATGAATCTCCAAGTCCATTTAAGCAAGAGGGACTGATTAGAAATATATGGATCACGAATACCAAGTCCACCTTGATACTTTGGTTTAGTAAACTTGTTCCAAGCAGTGAAGTGAAGTTTCTTTTTGTTCAAGCCATTATTCCACCAGAAATCTCTTTGTAGTTTGGATAAGGAGTCAGTGACGGTCTTTGGAATTGAATATGAGGACATATAATAAGTAGGAATTGATGATAAAGATGATTTGATAAGGACTGTTCGGGCAGCATGGGATAAACAACGACTCTTCCAACCAGTTAGCTTAGAATTGCTGGAAATGTGGAGATCAGAGAAGGTTGAAACTCTATTTTTCGAAAGAAGAAGTTTGTGACCAAGGTATTTATCTGTTGCATTCATAGAGCTAACACCAAGTAGATGTTGAAAGATTTGGCGCATATGAGGATCGGTTTTTTTAGAGAAGAAGATCGATGACTTTGTAAAATTAATTCTTTGGCCAGACCAATGTTCAAAGGATTGAATGATGTATTTTGCTTGGGTGATATTGTGAAGTGAACATTTCCCAAAGATTAACAAATCATCAGCAAAAGCAAGATGAGAGAAAGGAATAGAACATCGAGGAAGCTTTATTCCCTCATAAAGCATATTTCTCTCCATAATCATAATAAAGGTTGACAATATTTCCATACTCATGATAAAAAGATATGGTGATAGGGGGCAACCCTGTCTGATACCACAGCTTGGTATAAAAGAATTTGTAGGGGAACCATTAACGAGAACATCAAAGGAAGTAGAAGATATGCATGACATGATGAGATCATATGATTTGCCAATAATTCCAAAGCCAAGGAGGGCTTGACTAATAATATTCCAGTTTAGCCTATCATAGGCTTTTGACATATCAAGTTTTAGAGCAAAGGAACTGTTGGAAGCACTGAATTTTGAAATGGAATGTAATAACTCCTGAGCAATAATCACATTATCACCAATAAATCTACCTGGTACAAATGCATTTTGAAGGGGACTGATAAGAACATGGAGATGTGGGCGGATACGATTAGCAAGAATTTTTGTGATCACTTTATAAAGAACATTACACAATGCAATTGGTCTGAAATCCGAAGGTGTTTGTGGTGAAGGTGTTTTAGGAATGAGAGTAATGTACGTATGATTCAAAAGATTAGGCATAACAACAGATATGAAAAAACTTTGGACAAGTTGAATTACCTCCGAACCGATTAAACTCCAATATTTTTGATAGAAGGCAGCTGGGAAACCATCAGGACCAGGGGATTTGTAGGATTTCATATGCATAATAACTTGTTTAATCTCCTCATCAGCAGGTACTTTAAAGATGCCTTCATTATCTGTTTTTGATATCATGTGTAGTTCATGTAATATATGATCAGGTGCTGGAGAATACTTGGCCACCTTGAATCGTTCAGAGAAATGATGTTCAAAAGTCTTTGCAATTTCACTCTGAGAAGTGAGAAGATCACCATTGTCATTTTGAATATGGTGGATCACATTCCTTTGCTTCCTAGCAGTAGCTGATAAGTGAAAAAATCGAGTGTTCTTATCCCCTTCTCGCAACCAAGAGTTACAAGACCTCTGTTTCCAATACAATTCCTTTTGCAGATGGAGTTTGTTTAACAAAATCTCGACTTGTCGTTCTTCTTCATATGTGGCACTAGTAGGAGATTGATCTTGGAGGGATTGTAGCTTATCTTCATAGGATTTGATATCCAAGTCCAGATTGCGAATGTGTTGTTTTCCCCAGCTATTCAATTTAGGAAGTAAACTTCGAAGCTTAGACATGAGACCTGGTACTTTAATATTACTCCAGAAATTAGTAAGAACTGTATCAAATTCTTTTTCGTATGTCCAAGCAACCTCAAATCGAACAGGGTATTTCAATTTAGGAATAGAGATATTTAGCTGTAAAAGGATTGGATTATGGTCACTGTTGAGCCTGGGTAAATGCAAAAAACCTGCTTTGGGTTGAAGGGAGCGCCACTTGGTATCCACCATAGCTCTATCAAGCCGTTCAGCTACATTATTTATGGCTACTCGACGATTTGTCCAGGTGAAGGCAGGGCCAGAATAACCAATATCCACGGCTGCTACATTGTTGAACCATCTAATAAAGGACTGGTGATGAAGGTGATTGAAAGTATTCCCACCACGCTTTTCTTCTGGACAGAGGATTGAATTGCAATCTCCAATACATATCCATGGATCATTGATAGAAGTAATGATTGATTCCAAATGAGACCAGAACTGATTCCTCTCAATCAATTTTGGAGGGCCATAAATAAACAGAATATGCCAAGGTTGAGTGCTATCCCTTTGATAAAAAGTTGAATGAAAATAATTCTGAGAATATGAAATGATTTGCAAAGTAATATCATTTCGCCAACATAACAGTAGGCCTCCTGATAGCCCATTAGATGAAACTGCATGGTACTGAGCAAAACCAAGATCTTTGGCAATTAAAATTGCTGAATTTGACGAGCATCTCGTTTCTGATAGAAAGGTAAATGTAGGAGAAGATGCACGGAGAAATGATTTCAAAGTACGAATTGTCGGGTCATTTCTCAAATCCCGACAATTCCAGGATAAAATTATTGATGTGTAGGCTGTTCAAGGCCAGCCGCGCCTATCTCATTGCCATCTTGTATAGCTAATCTCTTGTTTGGTCTAACAAGATCACAATCCAAATTATCCTCATCTGAATTTGATCGAGATCTTTTAGCAAAATTCATAGAGGAAGGTGTAACAATCATTGGGATTTCATCAGATACCAAAGGACTGCTTGACAAAGGATTATATGGTGCTAAGGAAGCTAACAGGGAAGTGAAAGTATCAGAAACTGAAGGAAAACATTGTTGTGGGATATGTTTAGAAGGAATCTCTTTGACTGGATAATTGGAAGAGGTACTAAAAGTTGGTGGGATTGAAGGATTACCACTGTCAAAGTAAGTAGGAGAGATGATAGGACAAGTGGCATGAATAGCTTGAACATAAGAGACTGCATGTTTAGGATTTTTCATAGTATCAGTAATCTGATACGAGCAAGGAACAGTATCAGTGGATATGTGGTGGATATCAGGTATAGACTTTGTGGTCGAATAAGTATTTGGGAATGTAACAATAGGATGACGATCCGAAGTAATGGTAGGTGTGGAAACAGACGAGGACATGATATTTGTTTTAGAATTAATAATTATTGGGGAGGTGGCAGGAGTGATTGTGGTGACATGGGGTATAGTAGTGACAGGATCATTGGCAGTTGTAGGAAAAGTAGTTACTGATGACTGGATGACAAGTGGTACTGTAGTGGGCAAAATAATCGGAGTGACAGGGAAAGTTGTAAGCCCCCTGAATTTCAGGATTTATTTTTATTTTTCTTAATGAATTATTTTCGATAAATATTCTATTATTTAATTGTTTAGATCATTAATGTACCTTTCCATGATTTTGATTTCTGGAGCGTCAGGGATACCAATCTCTGTAAACTCTCTTCATGGGTTTTGAAGTAGACAAGATTATCTTCGTTTTGATATATCCTGTCCCACTTAAATTCGTTCCCTTGTGCTCTTTTTGTATCGCACAACTTTCGGGTCAATTTAGGCCGATTTATTATCTACCGTAAAAATCTGATTTATTGTCCAATTTAATTTCGGGACCCGACATCGACCCAACCTAGCCGACCCAAAGTATGGACGTGGCCCACATGAAGCCTACTACCCACATGACGCTTGTGTCCCATTTATTGGAGTCCCCGCATATTATTTATTTTCCCATGATTATAAATACCCATTTTTAATTCAATTATTGCCCCTGTTTGATTTTGACCCGACCCGGCTCGACCGAACCCGAATCCAAGCCCCATGTTGTTCTTCCATGACTGCCCAAAAACCCCACATAATTTTCCCTATTTTTTTCCTATTTTAAATATTTATTTTTCTCTCTCCACTTTACAAAATATTCTATATATATATATATATATATATATATATATATATATATATATATATATATATATATATATATATATATATATAACTCTCTCACTCTCCCTTTATTAATACAAACACACACACACTCACCCCTCTCCACCTCACAGCACAGCCAACACCCTCCCCCTATTCCTAGCCGAACATCCCCCCTCTCTCTATACTATTTCTCTCTCTATCTATCTTATATATATATATATATATACCTACATATATATATATATATATTATATATAAATATCACTCTCTCTCTCTCTACTCACCCACACACCTTACCCCTCCTTTACAGCAAGAAACCCCCCCCATCATTGGCCGACTTCTCTCTCTCCCTCTCTCTCTCTAGTCCTACACTCTCTCTCTTATTATATATTACACAAATATATCACTCTCTCTCCTCCTCTCCACACAACTCACACACAACACCACTACCACAACCGACAGCCCCATGCCGAACTCCCCTCCCCCTTACTGTCGACCACCCTCTCCTCCTTCCTCCTCCTCATTAACATCATCACCCCCACCATCACAACACCATCAACACCATCTCCATCACCATTAATATCACCATCATCACCACCAAGCAAACCACCACCATAACCAACACCACCTTCCACCACCCCGCACCCTCGCCGGGACTACGCCACCGCACGCCTCCACCACCCTCGTCGGGCAGTAGCGCCGCTCGCCGTCGCGCGCGCGCGTGCGCAGCAGGCGGCAGCAGCGGCAGTGCGCTTGCATGCGCGCGCACACGCGCGTTGCCGCGTGGCCGTGCGCCACTATGTGGCCGGCCCACCACCGTGGATGACCCCCCCACCACTCCAGCGAACTCCGGCGAACTCCCCCGGGCCAGCGCCTCCTTCTCCGATGCGACGCATAGGCTATTCGTGCGTTTACGTCGAAATCCCGTCGTGACGCGCGCGTTTTGAACTCAGAAAGTGCGCTCCGTCGCAGCAACTTCGCGCATATTTTCTGGGAGATCCGACTGTTGGATCGGCGAACTCCTTGCTCCGTCGCAATCTCGGTATATCCATCTTCACTTCCCTCAATTTTCGTCAGTTAATTTCGTCGTTTGATACATCAAAACTGGCCACCAAGTTGACGTTTTAAATTGCACTATTTTTGGACAGTTTCGTGACGCCAACTTCGCGGGTTCGTATCTTCGACGTCGCAGCTCCGTTTTGTGCGCCGTCAGTTCCGGTGCACAGCTGGTATAACCCTCTTCCTGCCTCCTTTAGGTTTTGTTTCTTTATAAGCACGTTTGGTCGGTCGAATTCGACGCCAAAGTTGGCCGTCCGAATTCTTTAATTTGCACTTGTTAAATTCCATTTTTGAACCCGGGACTCCGGATTCAATTTCTGACACCACCAGTAGACTCATGGTGTCGTTCTGGCATGTTTTCATATAAAGTTTGCTTGATTTGGAGAACGTGGGCCCTGGCACGCATTTCGGTGCAAAGCGGATCCTACTTTTCGAGTCAACGGGTCACTTTGAGATCGGCTCATCGGAATCCAATTCCGGATATACCGTTGAGTTCGTATCGTCATTCTGGACTCGTTGACATATAATTTGCTAAGTTTGGAAGACATTTGCTCCGGCACGCATTTCCGTGCAAACCGGATACCAAGTGTCGCGTCAACGTATCATTTTGAGATCGGCACATCGGAATCATATTTCGGATATACCGTTGGGTTCGTATCATCATTCTGGATTCGTGGACATATAATTTGCGAGGTTTTGTAGACTTCTATCCTGACACGCTTTTCGGTACAAAGTGTGTCCAACGGCGGACATCATTTTGATCCGAAATTATCGTTTTGCCCCTGTGTCTAAATTGGACTTATGGGTAGGCTATCCTAGCTAATTTGACCATTCTAGACACGTTGGTGATATTTATTTTATCATCCGACAACATCTGTAGATTTTGATTATGTATCATCCTTAATTTATAATTAATTATTTTTCTAGATATTGTTACTTTCTGGTTTTGAATTTATATATATATTTTAATTGATATAAAAATCTTGAAAAAATTGTATTTAAATACTATATTAATTTAGATATTTTATTATAATTTTTCCAGTATTTAATAAGTACTTTTGGTATTTTATAAAAATAGGAAAATAGAACTCATTTTCAGGATACATGTGTTTGTTGATTTTTAATAAATATTTATGAAGGTTTATAAATCTCAGAAAAATTAGTATAAATTTCTATAATTAACAAGGATCATTTTGGTACTTTATTTTATGTATATTTGAGCTTTTTGTCTATCTCAAAAATTGTTGGAACTTAGTGTACAGTTTGATTTAATTATTGAATAATTAAGACTTGCAACTTTTTGAGTTGTTTTGAGTTATTATAGTATTGGACCTCACCCTACACTAGTGTAAAGACCCTAGGAAGTTAGTTTGTGTATAGTGGCACTCTACAATAGACTTTTATGCTAGGTCCCCACTTGGCTAGTATCCAGTCAGGAGTCGTGTCACACCACTAGTGTATTATTGAACATAGCTTAGAACTGAGTTTGTATATCATTATTGACAGGACACCGGACATCTATATCTTCATACTAGTATTCTTGCTTTGCTCGAGGCAAGTACATCTACAAACTCATTTACTGTCTTTTAATGCTAGAACATGTATTAACCCTGTTAAAATACTGATCCTTGAGGTAGTAAGTTAAATCTTCACATGTTGTATTACTTTCAGTACCTACCATGCTTAGAACAATTCTTATATCTTCACATGCTTCCTATTGATTCTCAGTACATGTTTCACTATGCTTTATACTACTCGGATTATTCACATATTTTATACTGCTCCCAGTACCTGCCATACTGCTCCCAGTATCTCTCTCATGCTTTATATCGTTCTCGTATCTCCCACATGATTTTACTATTCTCGTATCTCTCACATGTTAAATAACGGGTTAAGGAGAAACTGCTAGTAGTGTACGTGAACATGACCCCCTTCTCCGTATGTACTTACCGCGCTCGGTGACATTCTATATGTGACCTTGCCGTATGTTTCTGAATCTCGCGTTTGTGTATGGATATACACCGATGCCGTTCGTGCACGTATGTGCATACCAGAAAAACTTGACATGTACCACAGTACATCCTACTACCTATTGACCGATTCACGTACATGCTACGGTTTTAAACTTTTAAACTATATGTGGTCATTTGTAGAAATGACCAATTAAACCATGATATGCCATGTTCCCTATGTTACCATGATATTGTGATCCCAGTTGTACCATGAGGCCACGTTCCCAGCATTTTCTGTTTTATAGACTTATCACACCATGTTTCTTATTGTACATCTCTTTCATTATATGTTCAGTATTTTAGTTGTAGAGGTTGTACTTGCTCCCGTCCTGACAGGATAACGTTGTAGGTTCACTTTTCGAGGATGAAATGATATGTGTTACATATTATGGCACTGATTTTGAGGACCTGGCCTTTGCTCCAGTAGAGGTCCCAGCGGGAAACCTTGCTTAGTTATCTTTCTTGTGTTTTGGGACTTAGACTTTGTCTGTACTTATATTTGGATACTGGACTTTGTCTCCAGTTAGATACTTTGGTTATGTATTATTAAGTCTGTGCTTATTTACCTTCGCTTATAGATGCTGTGTTGTGATAAACTTTAAATATGGTTTTAGAACTGTTAGCTGCTTAGATTCTTTATTGTCTATTCTTAGAACAACTTACTACGCTTTGACCAAGCGTAGGCTGGACATGGCTCGGCCCGGCCCAACAATTTGGGTAACGGGTCGTGACATGTTTTTTTGGCGGCCCACGCAGGTCTCGACTTAAGTTGTTTGGTTACGTTATTGTACCAAACATGCCTGCAATTAGGATCTAGGACAACTTGTTAACACTAGGGATAAACATTTAGAACACCTAGAGGATTACTAGGATTGCAACATAGGAGAACTCATCACAGCATAGGACCGTTAGCTATAATTAGCCTCTTATTTGTATTTCAGTGGGTCAATTTAGACCAAGTTTGTACCCTTGGGATGACCCCTAAGGATCTCACTCTAATCTTATCTCGAAATCTGTTTTTACCTGTTTCCATTTGCTATTCCTTAATTTGTTGTTGAAATCGATTTCTGATTTTCGTTGTTGACTTTGATCTTGCATCGTGATAAATTTTGTGGATTGAATTATGATATGTCCTGATAAGGTAAACGTCTGCTTTAGTTATGGAGTTTAGAATTTATCGCAGCCATATTAGCTGGTATGACAAAAACATAGAGCCTGATTTTGGATATATTATCCTATTCATAGAATTTAGACTTTCTCGCAGCCATACCGGTTGGCGTGACGAGGATTCTAGATAATATGATTTTAGGGAGTATACCTTAGTTATGGACTCCCTCGTTTATTGCATATAAGCTTACTGGTGTGGCGAGAGTTCTGGCAACATAATTTCAGGAAGACGTGTATGGTTATCAGATCATATCTCAACTTGGTTCACTTCGTTATGACCGATTGAGCAAGAATAAATTCTTATCATCATTTTTTTCCCGTCTTGATTAACTCTGTTCTATCTACATCTACAACTAGGATTATAGGTTCTCTAGGATTCTCCAACAGGGTTGCCTTCATGATTTCTTTTTGGACATAATTATTTTTATGTTCCATTTTTCCTATGACTTGACTAAACTCTTCTTTGTTAACCTCTTGGATAATTCTTCTCGTTATGAATCCCGTTGTCTTCGTACCATTCTTGGAGATTTTTCAATAAACTTTCCTGTCTTGCTTGACCCTTTAACTTGTTTGGACACTGTTATGGATTACTTGACCCAGTCTTAGACCTTGTTACCTTCTACTTGATAGATGACCGAAATAGCCAAACCTTGTTGACTGATCCTGTAGTATAACTATAAATGTATTGTGTGATTGTGATAAGTACTTTTCCTAGGGATTGGTTAGATTAAGCTTATAGGACAAGTATAAGCGACTGACTGTAGTAGACTTGGAAACCATTAAGAACGATTGTATTGATAGTATGACTTGATGATAGGGTATCTAAGATGGAGAAATGAGATATTATATTGTTATGACTATGGATTGAGGATTAGAATCTTGTGCTTAGCAGACGTTTGAGGATTTAGCATTTGTAGAATTTTGGTTGGTTACCTATAGCTAATTACATGTGATTAGAGGGTAGATCGATATGTGGATTGATATAGAATAAGTTAGAATGAGTTATCGTATTGCGTACGAGATCGGGAAAATATCAGTTAAAAAGACAAGGAACAAGACAAAGACATATGTACATTGGTAATTAATAAATCGGGAGTTTGAAATCGAGAATTTATATTCGGAGGACTTGTTGAGTAAAATGAAGAAGGCTCTACGCCAAGGATAAGAATTGAACGTATAATTTCAAGAAAAAATTGTAGGAAAGGATTGACGATAAATGATGCCAAGGAACTATGGATTGATGAAATAAGGATACTTAGGATATGATAAGGAAATCCAGAATTTACAATTGAGGTTGGAAATATGGTTGATGATTAAGCATTATAGGTTTATAAACATACCCAGAGAATGACCTATAGTTTAGGGTATACATAAATGTTTCATGTTAGTGTGGAAGATTCTAAAGGATATATGACGTAGTTATGATAGAAGGACTTTGTTGAGCCTGAACCAAAAAGATTGTAAGGAGAAACGGAAGAGATGATTACAAGGGCAGCAGATTGAGTATCATAGCCAGAGCAGCTACGTGTTATAGACTGACCTATTGGATGATTTTTAATTTCGAGGACGAAATTTTTGTAAGTTGGGTAGGATGTAAGCCCCCTGAATTTCAGGGTTTATTTTTATTTTTCTTAATGAATTATTTTCGATAAATATTCTATTATTTAATTGTTTAGATCATTAATGTACATTTCCATAATTTTGATTTCTGGAGCGTCAGGGATACCAATCTCTGTAAACTCTCTTCATAGGTTTTGAAGTAGACAAGATTATCTTCGTTTTGATATCTCCTGTCCCACTTAAATTCGTTCCCTTGTGCTCTTTTTGTATCGCACAACTTTCGGATCAATTTAGGCCGATTTATTATCTACCGTAAAAATCTGATTTATTGTCCAATTTAATTTTGGGACCCGACATCGACCCAACCTAGCCGACCCAAAGTATGGACGTGGCCCACATGAAGCCTACTACCCACATGACGCTTGTGTCCCATTTATTGGAGTCCCCGTATATTATTTATTTTCCCATGATTATAAATACCCATTTTTAATTCAATTATTGCCCCTGTTCGATTTTGACCCGACCAGGCTCGACCGAACCCGAACCCAAGCCCCATGTTGTTCTCCCATGACTGCCCAAAAACTCCACATAATTTTCCCTATTTTTTTTCCCTATTTTAAATATTTATTTTTCTCTCTCCACTTTACAAAATATTATATATATATATATATATATATATATATATATATATATATATATATATATATATATATATAACTCTCTCACTCTCTCTTTATTAATACAAACACACACACACTCACCCCTCTCCACCTCACAGCACAGCCAACACCCTCCCCCTATTCCTAGCCGAACATCCCCCCCTCTCTCTATACTATTTCTCTCTCTATCTATCTTTATATATATATATATATATACCTACAAAATATATATATATATATATATATATATATATATATATATATATATATATATATATATATATATATATACCTACAAAATATATATATATATATATATATATATATATATATATATATATATATATATATATATATATATATAATATAAATATCACTCTCTCTCTCTCTACTCACCCACACACCTTACCCCTCCTTTACAGCAAGAAACCCCCCCCCCCCCCCCCCCATCATTGGCCGACTTCTCTCTCTCCCTCTCTCTCTCTAGTCCTACACTCTCTCTCTTATTATATATTACACAAATATATCACTCTCTCTCTTCCCCTCCACACAACTCACACACAACACCACTACCACAACCGACAGCCCCATGCCGAACTCCCCTCCCCCTTACTGTCGACCACCCTCTCTTCCTTCCTCCTCCTCATTAACATCATCACCCCCACCATCACAACACCATCAACACCATCTCCATCACCATTAATATCACCATCATCACCACCAAGCAAACCACCACCATAACCAACACCACCTTCCACCACCCCGCACCCTCGCCGGGACTACGCCACCGCACACCTCCACCACCCTCGCCGTGCAGCAGCGCCGCTCGCCGTCGCGCGCGCGCGTGCGCAGCAGGCGGCAGCAGCGGCAGTGCGCATGCATGCGCGCGCACACCCGCGTTGCCGCGTGGCCGTGCGCCACTATGTGGCCAGCCCACCACCGTGGATGACCCCCCCACCACTCCAGCGAACTCCGGTGAACTCCCCCGGGCCAGCGCATCCTTCTCCGATGCGACGCATAGGCTATTCGTACGTTTACGTCGAAATCCCGTCGTGACGCGTGCGTTTTGAACTCAGAAAGTGCGCTCCGTCACAGCAACTTCGCGCTTGTTTTCTGGGAGATCCGACCGTTGGATCGGCGAACTCCTTGCTCCGTCGCAATCTCGGTATATCCATCTTCACTCCCCTCAATTTTCGTCCGTTAATTTCGTCGTTTGATACATCAAAATTGGCCACCAAGTTGACGTTTTAAATTGAACTATTTTTGGACAGTTTCGTGACGCCAACTTCGCGGGTTCGTATCTTCATCGTCGCAGCTCCGTTTTGCACGCCGTCAGTTCCGATGCACAGCTGGTATAACCCTCTTCCTGTCTCCTTTAGGTTTCGTTTCATTATAAGCACGTTTGGTCGGTCGAATTCGACGCCAAAGTTGGCCGTCCGAATTCTTTAATTTGCACTTGTTAAATTCCATTTTGAATCCGGGACTCCGTATTCAATTTCTGACACGACCAGTAGACTCGTGGCGTCGTTCTGGCATGTTTTCATGTAAAGTTTGCTTGATTTGGAGAACGTGGACCCTGGCACGCATTTCGGTGCAAAGCGGATCCCACTTTTCGAGTCAACGGGTCACTTTGAGATCGGTTCATCGGAATCCAATTCCGGATATACCGTTGAGTTCGTATCGTCATTCTGGACTCGTTGACATATAATTTGCTGAGTTTGGAAGACATTTGCTCTGGCACGCATTTCCGTGCAAACCGGATACCAAGTGTCGCGTCAACGTATCATTTTGAGATCGACACATCGGAATCCTATTTCGGATATACCGTTGGGTTCGTATCATCATTCTAGATTCGTGGACATATAATTTGCTCAGTTTTGTAGACTTCTATCTCGACACGCTTTTCGGTGCAAAGTGTGTCCAACGGCGGACATTATTTTGATCCGAAATTACCGTTTTGTCCCTGTGTCTAAATTGGACTTATGGGTAGGCTATCCTAGCTAATTTGACCGTTCTGGACACGTTGGTGATATTTATTTTATCATCCGACAACATCTGTAGATTTTGATTATGTATCATCCTTAATTTATAATTAATTATTTTTCTAGATATTGTTACTTTCTGGTTTTGAATTTATATATATATTTTAATTGCTATAAAAATCTTGGAAAAATTGTATTTAAATACTATATTAATTTAGATATTTTATTATAATTTTTCCAGTATTTAATAAGTACTTTTGGTATTTTATAAAAATAGGAAAACAGAACTCATTTTCAGGATACATGTGTTTGTTGATTTTTAATAAATATTTATGAAGGTTATAAATTCCAGAAAAATTAGTATAAATTTCTATAATTAACAAGGATCATTTTGGTACTTTATTTTATGTATATTTGAGCTTTTTGTCTATCTCAAAAATTGTTGGAACTTAGTGTACAGTTTGATTTAATTATTGAATAATTACGACTTGCAACTTTTTGAGTTGTTTTGAGTTATTATAGTATTGGACCTCACCCTACACTAGTGTAAAGATCCTAGGAAGTTAGTTTGTGTATAGTGGCACTCTACAATGGACTTTTATGCTAGGTCCCCACTTGGCTAGTATCCAGTCAGGAGTCGTGTCACACCACTAGTGTATTATTGAACATAGCTTAGAACTGAGTTTGTATATCATTATTGACAGGACACCGGACATCTATATCTTCGTACTAGTATTCTTGCTTTGCTCGAGGTAAGTACATCTACAAACTCATTTACTGTCTTTTAATGCTAGAACATGTATTAACCCTGTTAAAATACTGATCCTTGAGGTAGTAAGTTAAATCTTCACATGTTGTATTACTTTCAGTACCTACCATGCTTAGAATAATTCTTATATCTTCACATGCTTCCTATTGATTCTCAGTACATGTTTCACTATGCTTTATACTACTCGGATTATTCACATGTTTTATACTGCTCCCAGTACCTGCCATACTGCTCCCAGTATCTCTCTCATGCTTTATATCGTTCTCGTATCTCCCACATGATTTTACTGTTCTCGTATCTCTCACATGTTAAATAACGGGTTAAGGAAAAACTGCTAGTAGTGTACGTGAACATGACCCCCTTCTCCGTATGTACTTACCGCGCTCGGTGACATTCTATATGTGACCTTGCCGTATGTTTCTGAATCTCGCATTTGTGTATGGATATACACCGATGCCGTTCGTGCACGTATGTGCAAACCAGAAAAACTTGACATGTACCACAGTACATCCTACTACCTATTGACCGATTCACGTGCATGCTACGATTTTAAACTTTTAAACTATATGTGGTCATTTATAGAAATGACCAATTAAACCATGATATGCCATGTTCCCTATGTTACCATGATATTGTGATCCCAGTTGTACCATGAGGCCACGTTCCCAGTATTTCCTGTTTTATAGACTTATCACGCCATGTTTCTTATTGTACATCTCTTTCATTATATGTTCAGTATTTTAGTTGTAGAGGTTGTACTTGCTCCCGTCCTGACAGGATAACGTTGTAGGTTCACTTTTCGAGGATGAAATGCTATGTGTTACATATTATGGCACTGATTTTGAGGACCTGGCCTTTGCTCCAGTAGAGGCCCCAGCGGGGAACCTTGCTTAGTTATCTTTCTTGTGTTTTGGGACTTAGACTTTGTCTGTACTTATATTTGGATACTGGACTTTGTCTCCAGTTAGATACTTTGGTTATGTATTATTAAGTCTGTGCTTATTTACCTTCGCTTATAGATGCTGTGTTGTGATGAACTTTAAATATGATTTTAGAACTGTTAGCTGCTTAGATTCTTTATTGTCTATTCTTAGAACAGCTTACTACGCTTTGACCAAGCGTAGGCTGGACATGGCTCGGCCCGGCCCAACAATTTGGGTAACGGGTCGTGACAAAAGTGGATGTAGTTGGGGTGAGATTGATAACTGTCGCCGGAGAGGGAAACTTCGATGATCTGGTTGACTGAACTAAGGATGGATTGATAGTATCAGTATTAGAAATGGTGGAATTCATTGGCAGATCAAAATCAGAGGTATTAGACTTGTGAGAAGATGATCCTCTATCAGACTTCTTGAACTTTGAAGCATGGTTAACACATATGGAATTATCTAACCTCCTCTGTAGTAATTCAGTGAATTGCAGCTTTTGATCCTCTGACCAAGAATCATTTAACATAGATGAAAATTCCTTGTGAGAAGGACATTTCCCAACACTATGTCCCAATATACCACAGAAAAGACAAAATTTAGTAAGCCTTTCATACCTGATACTGACATTGCAAAATGAATGATTACCCATAGATACACGAAGGCTTCTTGTTAAAGGAACAGAGATATCCACCTTGATTTTTGCTCTAGCAAATAAGCTCCAATTAGTGGCATCAGAGGCTGAAAGAGGCTTCACTGTACCAATTCTTGATGCCAATGTTGAAATGAAATCAATGGTTAACAAGTTAACCGGAAGACCATGGAACTGAACCCAAAATTCAGCTGTCTTGAAGGAATATTCACTGGGAAGCTTATTGGGAAGACACCGTTCAATGAGAATGAGATGTTTGTTGAACTTCCAGGGGCCATTATCCAGAATAGTATCAATGTCTTCATGATTATCAAACTTTGCTGAAAAGGAATCATTATGGTATTCAGAAACCTTGACTTGTCCTTTCCTCTTCCACATTTTTGAGACTGTAGAGTTGATAATGTGGGCAGGATATTGTTTTGTTGTCAGGATCTTGAAGAAGAGATAGAATTGCCATTCTGCTTGGGGATTGGATGGGGAATTTGTAGTTGGTTCATGAGAGGAGTATGAGGATGAGGAGAGAAGATTACCCAGTTTTTCCAAAACTTCAGAGAATGTTGAAGCAGTATTAGAATCCATGGGTGATTTGAGATTGAAAGGAGAGGAAATAAATGAAGGAGCATTGCAAAAGGAGAAGGAATCCTGATGGGTGAGCAATCAGGAAGAGGAAGCAGGGGAGCAGAGAATCCTTGGGAGGAAGTTGAAAATCGCCATCACAGAGGAGACGAGGCTGATCTGTTCTAGGAAATTTCTATCTAGTTGGAAGAGTTTCTACATAGAAATTGTAGACATATAAAAATGCTCTCCAATGGTTCTCCATTTCTATCCTATGTGTCACATAGTAAAAGGACCAATTTAATGGTGTGAGACCCAATAATAATTGTCATGAGAGATAGGAGAATTTCTATGAGAGTTTCTACATGTAGAAACCCTCCTATAAAGTTTTCATACTACATCATTACCATATAGGATAGAAATGGTGATATAAATTAATATTGGGAGAAGTTTTTTCTAAAATGAATTTATTCTATAGAAATAGGGAAGATAGAAACCCCCATTGGATATGGTCTAAGAACATACAATTTTAGTAAGATGATCGTCAAAACATCTACTAGGTATTCATGTCTATTCTGCTGACTATTAAACTTTGTCTTGATAAGCAAGCAAGTAGTTGAAGGTTATTCATCAAGGACTATACATAGTTTTTACACGTTTATCAAGATATAGACACTTCTATGTCCTAAAATTTTGCACTTGTCTTATTTCCAATCTAACTTAAACATCGGCACTGCATAATTATCTCGCTCTTCTGATCACGCACTACAAGAAAAAGCATATTTTACGGCAACGTCTTACGGCAACATAAAATGTTGCCATATAACATAGTCATAAAACGTCTTACGCAACCATAATATTGCCTTAATACACAAGTTTGTTTATGGCAACAAATAATGTTGCCTATAATTGTCACATTTTATATGGCAATAAGGACGCACGCCATAATTAATGGAAACGTTTATGGCAACAATAACGTGTGCCATATTTGATCGTAATATATTATGGCAAGCTGGATTTGTGACATAATATATTACAATCAAATATGGCAATATTTTACATTGCCATAAAATAATTAATTTATGGAAAAAATGTTGCCCCAAAATATGTAATATATTTTTCCTCCATGAACAAAATAAATATGATAATATTTTATTTGTTTACTTATGGAAACTTTTTTGTGGTTTAATGAGAATAAAAAAAATTCGTGTCTATACATAAGACCGGCGGGAACATAAAAAGTTGAAATATTTTCCCTCCTTTATTATTTTTCCAAATCCTAATTCATATTCTCTCTCAATCTAGGTCTATCTTTAAACTTTGGTTCTCTTTACCCCTTCAACCTAGATCTCTCTTCTCCTTCTTCAACCTAGGTATTTCTTTAACCTCTATTTCTATTTTGTTATTTTTTTGTTTCTTTCATTTGTGGATTTATTTTAGGAACGAGAAGTTTTGGATTTTGGGTTCTGAGCGCCTCTAATAGAAGGTCTATGCTGCCTTTGAGTCCGAGTGATCGACGACTAATCGGTATGGATAATTATTTAAAATGTTGCTTTATTTTGTGTTCTAATTTTTGGTTAATAAATGCGTTTGATCAAATTGTGAAATTTTTCTCCAACTAAATTACTCCGGAACACACGATAAAATTTTTCTCCTTAGTTTTCTACATTATTCATGGACCCTGAACCTTCAAATCTTCTATTATCACTTCTTCTAAAAAGATTTAGAGAAAATAAGATTTGATAAATTTTTTGATAATGAGTTTGTAAATATTTTTTTAAATATTAATTAGGTTTGTTTTTGACTTGATTATCATCATAATAGTTCTACAATATACTATTGAATATTTTACCATATATTTATGAAGATAAAATAAATCTTTTCTTTGTTTAGGATTCGATTCACTAGAATCAGAATATTCTTTTAATTATCTATGGAAGGTTAAGATTTTTTTTACAGCCATATATGAAAGGTTGAGAACCATATATGCATATAATATTCTTTAATTATCTATGGAAGATTTTTTTAGAGCCATCTTTGGAAGGTTGAGAACCATATATCCATAGAATATTATTTTAATTATCTATGGAAGATTTTTTTTATAGCCACCTGTAGAAGGTTGAGAACCATATATGCATGTAATATTATTTTAATTATCTATGGAAGATTGTTTTAAAACCATCTATGGAAGGTTGAGAAGCATATATGCACATAATATTCTTTTAATTATTCTATGGAAGATTTTTTTACAACCATCTATGGAAGGTTGAGAACCATATATGCATGCATGAGAATAAACTTGAAAAGTATTTATAATGATGAAATTGTATATATTTCATAAACATATTTTTATAAATATGAGGTTGTCATTGCAAATAGAACAATTTTAGGCCAATGAATGAGTTTGGTTGTAAATAGATTATTTCTATTAGTTTTTATCCTTAAAATAAAAAATTTATACAAGTTTCATCTGTTGTAACCATTCATATAAAACAAATGAAACATAAAAATTTGCACTACCTTAAAATATAATTTTTTATTAGCATTTTTTGGTCTATAGGCTAATTTTATTGTTTATCCATACCATGGTATATAAAGATTGTATAGCTGTGAATTGGCGCACCACAACTGTCAAAGAAATCTTTGCAGACATGTTATATATATGGAGGGAACAAGGAGGCAATAAATTTAAGTTTAAGTTGGGGGTGTCAAGTACCTATTTGAATTTTGAACCTCATATAAAAGAGGAATTGTGCCTCATAATGTTGGATATAATAAGTATGGATTCCTGGCGTAGTTGGTTTTATGTAATATTAATGATGTAGTATTGAATCTACCATATTTAATTAGAAGTTATTTTTTTATTTGAAGTGTACAAATTGAATTATTATCTATATTTAATATTTGGTTAATGATCTACTTAAATTTTGGCAATTGAATTTAGTTGATATTTCAAATATTGGCATCTATTAATTGTCATATTTTGTCGATCATGGCAATAAATAGTAAAAATTAATTTTTCAAATATGGAATCCGGTAGTTGCCTTACGTTCTCAAACATGACAATAAAGACATGCCTAACGAAGAATTACCATATGGGATTGCAATATATGGCAATATATAATGCCATATAATACTAGTAGTTTACGACAACAAAATATTGCCATTAAAATAAATACAATATTTTGCAACATAATATTGCCATTTATGGATTGATGATATATGACAATAATATATTTTCATATATTGTTCGAAATTACGGCAACTAAATATTGCCATTAATAATAATCTTTAAAGGCAACAAAAAGATTTCTTATAAGGCAACAATTAATTGCTGTAAATTAGTTCCCTTTTACGGCAATAATTGGAAGATGCTGTAAATAAGCAATACTGACGCAACCTTTTACGGCACGCTATGGCAACTTCAAATTGTTGCCATATTTGTGTTTTTGTGGTAACAATTTCATTATTAACGGCATTTGAAGGTTGCCATATAATGGATTATTTCTAGTAGTGACGTATGTTCATCTTTACAGAGAAACACGATATCAGAAATAAAAAACCATTGTTTCGTATTGGATTGTATCTCGATTATGGTTGAGCGTTCAAATGGGAGATAATAATGGAGTTGGTAATTTATTCACATATTGATTAGGAGGTAGAATTATGTGATGTAGATAATTGAAATTGGTTCAGACCTTGAAAATGTTCTTTTAAGACATTGGTCCAATTTAATATCGTACTTCATTGACGGTTCGGATTATATCGCATTCTAGGGGTGAGCATTATTCGGTTTTGAACCGAAAATCGAACCGAACCGAACCGAATAAGAGATTCGGTTCGGTTTTGAAAAAAATCGGCTCGGATTCGGTTTTGAAAATATTAAATTTTCTTATTCGGTTTCGGTTTTGGGTTTCGGTTTCGGTTCAAAACCGAAAACCGAATAAGAAATTTTAGTTTATATATATATATATATATATATATATATATATATATATATATAGAGAGAGAGAGAGAGAGAGAGAGAGAGAGAGGTATATACTATATGTATATAATAAATATATCTAGGTATATTTAGTTATTATATATATTAACAAAAAAAACACAAAAAAATCAAAAAAATCGAATAAATCGAAAACCGAACCGATTTAATTCGGTTCGGTTCGGTTCGGTTATTGACCAATTCGGTTCGGTTTCGGTTTTGCTTATTCGGTTTCGGTCGAATTCGGTTTTGCTTATTCGGTTCGGTTTTAAACCGAATAAACCGAATGCTCACCCCTATCGCATTCCCAACATCCAGATCCACAATTTTTTATTGAAAGCTTGGAGGATGTAAGTAGTACAATTAAGTAAATTTACTTGGTATATTACATACATAGTCACGTCAAGAGGAGTAGACTAGAACACACGCACTACTCCGATAGATACATTCATAGAGTCGCAACCACAAGTAGCCATTTGGTCCACATGTGTGGTGTCGCTACATAGACTGTCACATGTGTGCTATATAATTATTGGAGTAATAAACGAGTGGTGATAAACCAAAAGCAATCTACGGTGCTGATATTTGTGTAGGATTTGTATGCGACTGAAAGTTTTTTTTTTTTTTTTTCCCTTTCTAAGATGTCCGACGAGACATACCCATCTATAAATTCACTATCTTCAATTTCTACTATTATTATAAATAGAATAAATAATACGTTTCTGTAGCTAGATCTACTGATTTTTTGTTATTCAACTATAATCTTATACCTTTTCTCGATAACCATAAAAATTATTCGAGTTGGGTTTTGCCACTGAAAGTGAAACCACGTTGTATAAACAGAAAGTCTATTTTGCCGCCCACAGAATGGACAACCATTAGTCCTCCTGCTAACTTGAGTCTACCCAAGACAGAGAAGCCAATAACTATCTGCCATGCAGGCGTAGGCCAGTACGGACCAGTTCTACGAGTGGACAACCTAGCAGCGCTCTTGTATAAATGTGGCATGCCCTTTTGTTCGGTAAACAGCTGTAACCATCATATCATTCCAAAGGTGTTTCGTCGCTTTGAGCACACACAGGCACACACACACAAAAAGTGGCTTAGCCTATGCAGTGCATTGCAAGGGGACCTTGGCCAGTTGGCCCCTCTTAAGTTGCTAGCCCCTCCCCACCTTTTTGTCAGTTACATGAATCTGTGTCAAATTAGTAACTACTCATAGTTTCAATTTATAGATTCTAGATTGATCTAGAATTTAGAAGCACATTTAAAATAGTAAAAATTTAATTTGAGTCCCATAATATATGAGTGGAATCAGACATACTCTTGAAAACAAAAATGCAAAACGAAAACAAATTTGAAATGAGAAACAATTTTTTGGGGATGGACTAGAGCCCAACATAGCCCTTAAGGTGTTAGGTTGTATCTCGTTTCAGGTTAAGCGCTCAAAAAGAGGGAGGGGGGGGGGGAGGGGGGGGGGGGGGGTGTAAATGGAGTTGGTAATTTAGTCTCACATTGGTTAAAAGGTGTGATCATGTGGTATAGATAATTGGAATTGGTTCAGGTCTTACATGAGAATTCTCTTTTAACATATAAGCCCAATTCAGTATCGCACCTTATGGACCAACTCCAATTCGGATCACACCGCGTTCCCAACAAGTGATATCAGAGCCCATGGTTACGGGACTAGTTTGAGCGGCTCTAATTGGTTCGAGACAGATGGTGCGGAACATTTATGTGTATAATCAGATTATACAGGCTCTTCTCAAGGTGGAGTAGGAGCATCAGCTACACGAATTGGCTTCAAAGGTTGGTTTGACGAGCCCAAGGGGGAGCAAGACGTTGTGGTTGGCACATAATTGTGGTGTGGAGGAACGTGTCGGTTTGGTTATTTGGTCGAACGAATTGTCACTCCCCGTTCCCAGAATGCGTATTTTTATACATGTACAACTCATGAGTATTTATTTAATATTTATCATGTATTATTCTGTATTTAAATTTCTTTAATTTCATGTTAATCAATTAATCTGCTCTTTAAATTTTATGTTAATTTATTTCCTGCAATTATATTTCTGCAATTTTATTTCTGCACTTTATTTTCTGCTTTTATTCTCTGCTTTAGCTAGGCTTTGGGTTCGGGTTGGCTTTGGTTGGATCCCCTACAACCCGACCCATTGGACCCATTGGACCCGGCCCAACTCCCACCTACCACCCCCTTTTTTATTTAAAGCTTACATCTCTTTCTCTCTCCTCATAAACTCACATTCTCACCATTACTGTCACGACCCGATCCCAATTTAATGGGTCGAACCGGACCATGCCCAGCCTGCACCGTGGTGAGACGGCGGCAGTAAGCTGTTCCATTGCAGGTATTCACAACAACACAAGTACATTTGCCACAACTGTTCTATTCGGAATTGAAACTTTATTTGATAAAAAATATTCAGAGATACAACTGGAAGGAAAATGCTGAAAATAAAACTACAAACTCCAAATAAAAGAAAGATGCAGGAAAGGGAAACTATCTAAGCATCAGGTTCAGTGGTCCCAGGATCAGCGTCCTCCAGAGACGGCTCCGGTACCGTCGCAGGGTAGAGAACCGGGTCATAGTAGCTATTATAGTATAGCTCGTCATCCTCAGTGTTACCTAAAATGTTGTCTCCAGTCAGGAGGGAGCAAAGTACAATTCATGCTAATTAAACAGTTAAATAAGAAATAGAATCATGCAGTTCTAAACAGTTTTAAAACATGTTTGTTACAGTAGAAAACAGTGATTTGAATAGGTAATGACATATGACCGGCTTGGGTTTGTTACAGGAGGGATAATGGGTTTTGTTACAGTAGTGGTCATAATCATTATACTATTCCTCAGTCCCCAGTAGTTACAGTACAGTACTCTCGGTGAGAGTGTCACTTCCCGTTCCCAGAATACGTATTTATTTAATAGTTACCATGTATTATTCTGTATTTAAATTTCTGTAAATTTATGTTAGTTAATTAATCTGCTCTTTAAATTTTCATGTTAATTTATTTCCTGCAATTTTATTTCTGCACTTTATTTCCTGCTTTTATTCCTGCATTTATTTTCGGCTTTTACCTCTTTGCTTTGCTTGCGGGTTGGCCTTGGATGAACCCATTGGATCCGGCCCAATACTCCCACCTACCACCACCCCTTCATTTAAAGCCCAAAACCATTTCTCTCTCTTCATTACTTCTTTCCATTTTACTTCTTCTTCCTCATAACTCTCCCACCAACCTAGAAGAGATAGGCAAGTGCCAACTTGCTTCTTGATCGATCCCCATTTTTATTGTTCCATCATCTTCCTCATTTGATTCTAAGTCTCTTTAGTACTTAGCATTTTCAATTTCCATGGCTTATTTGTTGTAGATCTAAGTTTGATACATTTTCGGATTTCTTAGGTTTTGATCTAGTAAACTTTGTTATCTTCAAGTTTCGATGGTTCCATGTTGTAGAGAATTTCGTTCTACCCAATTTTGGCCTATGGAAGTCCATATTTGGGCTTGGGATGAAGGATTTATGGAGCTTGGAAGCAATGGCTTCCATGGTTTCCATGGTTCTGTTCTCAGAAATTCGGAGAAGAAGAACAGTCACAGCCGCATCAAATCTTCATTCCTCAGCGCATGGAAATCTTTATTCCCACAGCCGCATCAAATCTTCATTCCTCAGCGCATGGAAATCTTTATTCCCACAGCGCATCAAATCATTTCCACAGCGCATGAGTTATTTATTTCCCACAGATTCCCCCAGGCGCATGAATTTATTTATTTCCCAATCACTCCTCACAGCCAAGGCGCATGAATTTATTTATTTCTCAATCCTTTCCCTCAGGCGCATGAGTTTATTTATTTCTCAATCCTTTCCCTCAGGCGCATGAGTTTATTTATTTCCCACAGATTCTCTCAGGCGCATGAGTTTATTTATTTCCCATAGCTTCCCTGAGTTTATTTATTTCTCACAGCCACCTTCCTCAGGCGCATGAATTTATTTATTTCAAATCAAGCTGGGACGTCCACTTACCGTTGGCGGAATTTGCATATAACAATAGCTACCAGTCCAGCATCCAAATGGCGCCGTATGAAGCTTTGTACGGCCGGAAGTGCAGATCGCCCATTTGCTGGGATGAAGTCGGGGAACGGCAGATACTCGGCCCAGAACTGGTGGAACAGACCGTGGAGAAGGTCAAGCTCATTCGGGAAAGACTGAAGATTGCACAGAGTCGACAAAAGAGCTACGCCGACACCCATCGAAGACCGCTTGAGTTCCAGGTGGGCGACCATGTGTTCCTGAAGGTGTCGCCTATGCGAGGAGTTACTCGGTTCGGCGTGAAGGGGAAGCTGAGTCCGAGATTTGTTGGGCCGTTCGAAATACTTGAGCGGGTCGCCCCAGTAGCCTATAGGATTGCCCTACCGCCGGCGCTTGAAGGTGTCCACAATGTCTTCCACGTCTCCCAACTGCGGAAGTACGTGCACGACCCTAGCCACGTGGTAGACTTTGGCCAGCTAGAGTTGAAGTCTGACTTATCCTACGTTGAAGCGCCTGTTCAAATCTTGGAACGCAAGGATAAGCTATTGCGGAATCGGACGATCCCTCTCGTTCGCGTACTCTGGAAGAACCATGCGGCGGAAGAGTCGACATGGGAACTTGAGTCGGAGATGAGGGAAAGGTTTCCTTCATTATTTTCATAGAGGTAGGTTCTGTTCTTAAGTTTCGAGGACGAAACTTTTTCTTAGTTGGTTATGGTGTAGTGCCCCGTCCCTACATCGTGCCCCGTTGCCCGTCCACGGGGTGCGCGAGAAAGGAACACTGTCGCTATCGACTCGGTCGGGACCGATAGGTCGGGAACGATCGAATCGATCGAACGGGAACGGTTGAATTAAGATCCATTCCACGTTATGGAATGGCTTCTTCGGAACCAAGTCCCATATTCAGCGGGTTGCGTCTCGAGGATTGACTTTGCGGCTGAGTCGGGAGAGACCTCCCGTTGCTCTGCTTTTCACGCCGCTTGCGTTGGTTTTGGTTTTGGTTTTCCGAATGCGTTTTCGTGAATGTTTTCGATGGTTTTCATGGTTTACATTTCGAGCTCGCATTTCCTATCGAACTCTTGCATAAATACAGTGTTCTAATCGGTTGCTTGTGCGATTTCAGGTGATCGCGTAGGCGACGTCTAGCGCAGCCAACAAGTCCCTCGCCTCAAGTAAAAGCTCAAGGTGAGTGGCTGACCTCCTTCGTCTCGACCCTCTATTTCAAAATGTGAACTCAGGTAATGACATCGTAATTGAATGAATTGCTTAAAGAATACAAGTCCTATGGGTTAGAGGAGAAAAAGATGTGTTGCGTAGAAAAGAGATAGAATTATTACAAGCCTGCAAAACAAACAAGTAAATGAATCGATTACGGTCTTGGACAACTTGTCGACAAGGGCGATGGTTTCTTCGAGCGGCAACCCGGGGCCACGGGACCGACTCGGCCTAGGAAGAAACAGGTTATAGCCGAGCTGGGTATGAAGCAACCGGTAAGACGGGGACTTGCATCGGAGCTCGCTACTTGCGTTGCAAGGGTCCCGTATTACCAGGCTATGTCCAAATGGCTAGTTATTGCCAGTGACCTTCACATCAAACACTTGGTATAATTGTTAACAACGAGCGTGGAAGGTAACGATAACGTCAAAATGCTTTGTATAAAATGTTTAGGGTGGCTAGAAAGATCATCAAAAAGGAAGTCATATGATTTTTATCTATTCTTGAACCAAATGAGAGCCCGGAAATTAATTAGTCACTCGCCAGTACATGTTGATTGTACTGATCCTCGCTCTCTCCACAGGTACGCTAAATCAGGAGGAGCGTGCCACGTGAAAGAAGGAAACGCTCGTGTGTTTTGAAGCTTCGTTCGTGCGGTCGAAGCTTGGATCCAATCTCTTTTGAAGACTCTGCTGTTGAAAGCTAGAAGACAGATGGAGCGACTGCCCACTATCCCAGGTGGTTTTGAAATCCTGGTTGTAATCAGGGATGAAATGTATGGAATGGCTATCTCATCGGCCTTCATTTTGTAATGGAGTCAGTTTGTAAAAAAGCCCGCGCGGCGTCCTTATATCGAGTCTGTAACATGATGTTCATTATCAATAAAGCTTGAGTTTTCCTTCTATATGAATGTGTTCAATTTCTCTGCGTACTCTTATATGTATATGCTGTTGTATCGGATGACCTTATGAACCGCCTTGTGCAAGCGCAACTTAGGCTTGCACGGCATCACGCCCGGGGGACGACTATCGATTCTACCGAATCGGGGCGTGACATAATGGTATCAGAGCACGGCTTTACGTCCTTGGCCTCCAGTGTCGAGTTTCTAGTCTCAAAACCGTTGGTCTCGTGTCGATGAGATATGTCATTCCATATGAGTGAGTCCGTGATAAGTATTATGACTAATGTATTTTTGTCTTCAAATTTCCAGAAAGTGCGGCGGTGAACGAAGAAAGTGCTTCGAGCGGCTCGAGTAGCTCGAGGCCTGGACCCTCTAACGGTGCCATGGAGCGGATGTTGCGCATGCTGGAAGCGCAACAACAGCAAGCTCAGGAGAATCAACGCCTGAATGAGCAACATCGACGGGAGACTGAGGCACATCGACGGGAGGTAGAGGCACGCCAGACCCAGTTCGAGGCCCGATTCGATGCACAATTCAAGTTGCAGCAGAAGCAGCTTGATACTCTTCAGCAGATTGTACAGACTGTGGTGGCCAACAACAACAACTCTACGACGACTCCTGCCGTGACCGAGCCTGCGGCCAGACAAAGCGAAATCGAACCGGAGGTACCCGAGCTTATGCCTGCGGCACCGAGAAGTTCCAACTTCGACGTGTCAAAATTCACAAAAAGCTTCCGTACTTCCTTTTGCGGTACTGAAGACCCTTCGTTGGTAATCGATTGGCTGGAGGAGTTGGAAGACCGGTTCGAGCTTCTGGGCGTCGATGAGTCCAAGAAAGTCGCTTGCGCTCAACTTCTACTCCGATTGAACGCGCACGACTGGTGGGCCGTGCAAAAGCGAGCAATCAGACACGACAACGAGGCAGCGACGATATCTTGGACTACCTTCCGAGAGGCGTTCGAGATCGAGTACCTTCCCGATGCCATTCGACAAGAGAAGGAGAATGAGTTTATGCAGCTAAAGCAAGGGAATATGACGGTGCGGCAGTATGCAGCAGAGTTCAACAAGTTAGCCAAGTTTGCTGGACAATACCTGCCTTCCATGGCGAGTCGTGCACGACGGTTCGAAGTGGGCCTACGACCATCTATCGCCGCCCATGTGTCTGTTCCTAAATACCAAACGATGGGGGAGTCTCTCAACCACGCCCTCCGCCTTGAAAGCCAATACCCTCCAAGTGCTGCCGGCGCTGTGCATACCTACAATCACAAACGCCCTAGCCACGCGGGAGGAAACAATGGGACCAAGCGTCCAAACAATGGGCAACAAGGCGGGTACCAAGGGCGTAACCCATGGCCATATTGCATCCGCTGCCGCCGGAACGGTCATACTATCGTCGATTGTCCGATACCAGTGGATGGATGCTGGAACTGTGGCAAGAAGGGCCACATTCGTGCTGAGTGTCCAAGCAGAAGGCCGAACCCAACGGCGCCCCAACAGCACCGTCCAGCGGTGCCTCAGCAACACCGTCCAGGGAATCAAGTTCCAGCGCCTCGAGCCCAGCAACCTGTACCGCAAAATGGCCAAGACCGTCGCCCCAATGCCCAGGGCCGCGTCTACGCCATGACTCGAGATGAAGCACTGGCATCAGACACGGTCGTGACAGGTATACTTAGTTTTAATAATGTGCCTGCTCGCGTACTATTTGATTCAGGTGCTTCGCATAGTTTTATAGCGGCGGACTTTGTCGCCGAGCACAAATTTCCATTAGTATCATTAGACCTCGACCTTAGCGTGAGCACACCTTCGGGCACACCTATACTCACTAATTCAGCCTGCACCGACGGGATTATCTGTATCGGCGGTCAAAAGATCGGTCTGGACGTGATGGTCCTAGACATGAATGACTTCGATATCATTCTGGGAATGGATTGGCTCGGGCCGTGCAACGCAACCATAGACTGTGCCAGGAAGACGGTCACTTTCCGTATACCAGGAGTGCCTGAATTCTGCTTTTCGTGTGGTGAGGCGTCGTCGACCTGCATGTTGATCTCGGCAATCTCTGCTCGGAGGATGCTGCATTCTGGGTGCGAAGGCTACTTGGCGTCCGTCCGAGACATGCGACAGGATGGTGCACACGTAGGTCAGACCGACGTTGTGGCAGAATTCCCCGATGTGTTTCCGGACGAGCTACCCGGCATGCCCCCCGACCGAGAGATCGAGTTCAGCATCGATACATTTCCCGATACTCGACCGATTTCTAAGGCCCCGTACAGAATGGCTCCCGCCGAGCTTAAGGAACTCAAGGTCCAGCTACAAGAGTTACTCGATAAAGGGTTTATTCGGCCTAGTGTTTCACCGTGGGGAGCGCCCGTATTGTTCGTAAAGAAGAAGGATGGGTCCCTGCGTCTGTGCGTCGATTACCGAGAGCTGAACAAAGCCACCATCCGGAACAAGTACCCATTGCCCCGCATAGACGACTTATTCGATCAACTGCAAGGTGCCTCGGTATTTTCGAAGATTGATCTCCGCTCAGGTTATCATCAACTCAAGATCAAGTCAGACGACGTGCAAAAGTCCGCCTTTCGCACTCGTTACGGCCACTACGAGTTCCTGGTGATGCCATTCGGCCTGACGAACGCCCCTGCCGCCTTCATGGATCTGATGAATCGGGTATTTCGACCCTTCCTTGATAAATTTGTCGTAGTCTTTATTGACGATATTCTGGTCTACTCGAAAGACAGGGCGCAGCATGCAGAACATCTGCGGACCGTGCTCCAGACACTTCGAGAAAATCAGCTATATGCAAAGCAGAGCAAGTGCGAATTTTGGCTCAGCAGCGTATCCTTTCTGGGTCACATCATTTCGTCCGAAGGTATTGCAGTCGATCCGAAGAAGGTGGAAGCCGTTGCTGATTGGAGGCGGCCTGCGTCTGCTAGTGAGATTCGAAGCTTTCTTGGTTTGGCGGGATACTATCGACGCTTCGTGAAAGACTTCGCGAAGATTGCATCGCCTTTGACTCGCCTCACTCAAAAGGGAGTCGCGTATGAGTGGTCGGATGACTGTGAAGCTTCATTCCAGGAGCTAAAACGGCGATTGATTTCGGCACCTATACTCGCGCTTCCGGATGGGCCAGAGGGTTTTCAGATATTCAGCGATGCTTCAGGCCAGGGCTTGGGATGTGTGCTCATGCAGCGGAACAAGGTGATATCATTCGCCTCCAGACAGTTGAAGCCGCACGAGAAGAACTATCCTACGCACGACTTGGAGTTAGCGGCGATTGTGTTCGCGTTGAAATTGTGGCGTCACTATCTATATGGCGTGGCGTGCGCGATCTATACCGACCACAAGAGCCTCAAGTATCTCTTCACCCAGAAGGAACTGAACTTACGACAGCGGCGCTGGCTCGAACTAATCAAGGACTATGACTTGACGATCGACTACACTCCGGGCAAGGGAAATGTGGTGGCGGACGCTCTGAGTCGGAAATACCTTGCCTCGCTATCCATCGACCGCAGACTACTACAAGATCTTGAAGAAATGGGCATCGATCTCCGGGTTCGATTCAGGGATATACGGTTGGCGCAGCTGCAGTTAGAGCCGAGTTTGCTGGAAAAGATCATGGCCGCTCAGAAGGATGATCCGTACCTGAAGAAAGTGCGCGAGCGAATTTCGACAGGTAGTGCGACCGACTTTGCGGAAGACAAGACCGGCGCGCTGCGATTGAATGGCCGACTATGTGTTCCGGATGATTCTGAACTACGAAAGGAGATTATGTCGGAGGCGCATCACGCGAAATACACTTTGCATCCAGGCAGTACCAAGATGTACAAAGACCTCCGCACGACCTTCTGGTGGCACGGGATGAAGAGAGATGTGGCGCTCTTCGTGTCACAATGCATGGCCTGTCAGCAGGTGAAAGCTGAGCATCAGCGACCGGGCGGGGAGATGCAGAACCTTGCCATCCCGGAGTGGAAATGGGATCATGTCACGATGGACTTTATTGTTGGCCTGCCGAAGACACCACGGGGGAGCGACGCCATCTGGGTCATCGTCGATCGATTAACCAAGTCAGCGCACTTCATTGCCATTAAAGTTACTTGGAGCGTTGATCGGCTGGCGCAGATTTATCTTGACGAGATCGTACGGCTGCACGGAGTTCCAGTATCCATCGTCTCTGATCGGGATTCACGGTTCATGTCGCGATTCTGGAGTAGCCTTCAGTCGGCGCTGGGTACCAAGTTGCAGTTCAGTTCAGCTTACCATCCACAGACCGACGGCCAAACGGAGCGCGTTAATCAGATTCTCGAAGACATGCTACGGCTCTGCGCAATCGACTTCAAATCAAGCTGGGACGTCCACTTACCGTTGGCGGAATTTGCATATAACAATAGCTACCAGTCCAGCATCCAAATGGCGCCGTATGAAGCTTTGTACGGCCGGAAGTGCAGATCGCCCATTTGCTGGGATGAAGTCGGGGAACGGCAGATACTCGGCCCAGAACTGGTGGAACAGACCGTGGAGAAGGTCAAGCTCATTCGGGAAAGACTGAAGATTGCACAGAGTCGACAAAAGAGCTACGCCGACACCCATCGAAGACCGCTTGAGTTCCAGGTGGGCGACCATGTGTTCCTGAAGGTGTCGCCTATGCGAGGAGTTACTCGGTTCGGCGTGAAGGGGAAGCTGAGTCCGAGATTTGTTGGGCCGTTCGAAATACTTGAGCGGGTCGCCCCAGTAGCCTATAGGATTGCCCTACCGCCGGCGCTTGAAGGTGTCCACAATGTCTTCCACGTCTCCCAACTGCGGAAGTACGTGCACGACCCTAGCCACGTGGTAGACTTTGGCCAGCTAGAGTTGAAGTCTGACTTATCCTACGTTGAAGCGCCTGTTCAAATCTTGGAACGCAAGGATAAGCTATTGCGGAATCGGACGATCCCTCTCGTTCGCGTACTCTGGAAGAACCATGCGGCGGAAGAGTCGACATGGGAACTTGAGTCGGAGATGAGGGAAAGGTTTCCTTCATTATTTTCATAGAGGTAGGTTCTGTTCTTAAGTTTCGAGGACGAAACTTTTTCTTAGTTGGTTATGGTGTAGTGCCCCGTCCCTACATCGTGCCCCGTTGCCCGTCCACGGGGTGCGCGAGAAAGGAACACTGTCGCTATCGACTCGGTCGGGACCGATAGGTCGGGAACGATCGAATCGATCGAACGGGAACGGTTGAATTAAGATCCATTCCACGTTATGGAATGGCTTCTTCGGAACCAAGTCCCATATTCAGCGGGTTGCGTCTCGAGGATTGACTTTGCGGCTGAGTCGGGAGAGACCTCCCGTTGCTCTGCTTTTCACGCCGCTTGCGTTGGTTTTGGTTTTGGTTTTCCGAATGCGTTTTCGTGAATGTTTTCGATGGTTTTCATGGTTTACATTTCGAGCTCGCATTTCCTATCGAACTCTTGCATAAATACAGTGTTCTAATCGGTTGCTTGTGCGATTTCAGGTGATCGCGTAGGCGACGTCTAGCGCAGCCAACAAGTCCCTCGCCTCAAGTAAAAGCTCAAGGTGAGTGGCTGACCTCCTTCGTCTCGACCCTCTATTTCAAAATGTGAACTCAGGTAATGACATCGTAATTGAATGAATTGCTTAAAGAATACAAGTCCTATGGGTTAGAGGAGAAAAAGATGTGTTGCGTAGAAAAGAGATAGAATTATTACAAGCCTGCAAAACAAACAAGTAAATGAATCGATTACGGTCTTGGACAACTTGTCGACAAGGGCGATGGTTTCTTCGAGCGGCAACCCGGGGCCACGGGACCGACTCGGCCTAGGAAGAAACAGGTTATAGCCGAGCTGGGTATGAAGCAACCGGTAAGACGGGGACTTGCATCGGAGCTCGCTACTTGCGTTGCAAGGGTCCCGTATTACCAGGCTATGTCCAAATGGCTAGTTATTGCCAGTGACCTTCACATCAAACACTTGGTATAATTGTTAACAACGAGCGTGGAAGGTAACGATAACGTCAAAATGCTTTGTATAAAATGTTTAGGGTGGCTAGAAAGATCATCAAAAAGGAAGTCATATGATTTTTATCTATTCTTGAACCAAATGAGAGCCCGGAAATTAATTAGTCACTCGCCAGTACATGTTGATTGTACTGATCCTCGCTCTCTCCACAGGTACGCTAAATCAGGAGGAGCGTGCCACGTGAAAGAAGGAAACGCTCGTGTGTTTTGAAGCTTCGTTCGTGCGGTCGAAGCTTGGATCCAATCTCTTTTGAAGACTCTGCTGTTGAAAGCTAGAAGACAGATGGAGCGACTGCCCACTATCCCAGGTGGTTTTGAAATCCTGGTTGTAATCAGGGATGAAATGTATGGAATGGCTATCTCATCGGCCTTCATTTTGTAATGGAGTCAGTTTGTAAAAAAGCCCGCGCGGCGTCCTTATATCGAGTCTGTAACATGATGTTCATTATCAATAAAGCTTGAGTTTTCCTTCTATATGAATGTGTTCAATTTCTCTGCGTACTCTTATATGTATATGCTGTTGTATCGGATGACCTTATGAACCGCCTTGTGCAAGCGCAACTTAGGCTTGCACGGCATCACGCCCGGGGGACGACTATCGATTCTACCGAATCGGGGCGTGACAGTACAACCTCAAGAGGCTATTCAAGAAGAGGTGATAGTGGAACCAGCAGTTGGACCGCAGTATCCGAAGGTTCCAACACCACCAATAGTTCCACCTACCCCAGTGGAAGTGGACACACCAGCCCTTCTGGAGATCATGAGAGGGATGATGGCTACTCAGCAACATCAGATGTTGGCCCAGCAGCGCATGCACACTCAGTTGCAAGAGCAGAATGTGTTGCTCAACCAAGGATTGCAGACGGCTTTGGAAAGAGGAGTGAGAACAGATTCCGGAGCATCAGCCAGGTTTTGCAAGTACAACCCCCGCCGTTTCGAGGGCACGGAAGATGCCATTTCAGCAGATGCATGGCTTAAGGATATGGAGGCTATTCTGACAGCAGCTAAGGTGCCAGCAGAAGAACGTGTGGATCTAGTGAAGCTGTTACTTCAAGATCTCGCACGTGATTGGTGGGAATCAGAGGAGGTAGGCATCAGACGTCCTGTGGCTTGGGACGATTTTACAGCAAGATTCAAGACGAAGTACTATGGAGTTGTGGCGCAATTTGAGCTGCAACAGAAGTTTATCAACCTCAGACAGGCTGGCAAGACTGTAGATGCTTATGCAGCAGAGTTCTGCAGATTGAGTAGGTTCGCCCCAGAGATGGTAGCAACAGAGAGCCAGAGGGCTATGAGGTTTCAGCAAGGGTTTCATCTTGAACTTTTGCAATTGATAGAGGGGCACAATTACCAAACTTTTGATGAAGTATTGACAGCAACTCGAAGGTATGAGATCACCATTCAGAGGCTTGCGGCAAGGACTGGGGGTCAGAAGAGATCCGACAGTCAGATTGAAGGAGAAGGGGGAGCAGCACCCCGAACAACAACACCATCCACTGGCATTCGTATCCACGATGTGGCGATACGAGGACCAGTACCACCAAGGCAGCAGCAACAGCATCAGAGAAAGAACCAGCAACCCCCAGCAGGCTGCACTTATTGTGGGAAGATAGGGCACACTAGAGATGTGTGTCGGACATTGAACGGGCAGTGTTTGATATGTGGAAACCCAGATCATCGGGTTACCACATGTCCCATGAATTCGAGGTCAGGAGGACCAGTACAACAGTTTCCTGCTCTGCCAGCACCAGGGGCAGGACAGTATCGAGGACCAGCGGTAGCAGTGAGGCCGTTGGCACAGCGCCCGTTCATGATGCAGGCTCAGTTGTTTCGGCAGCAGGGACCGCCGATGCAACAACACCAGCATAGACCACCCCAGCATCACCAAGGCAGGGGCCAGCGGCAGCACCACGCTAGGCCGCAGCATAGGAACCAGCAAGGAGGTCGAGGGCAGGCATTCACTCTGTCCTTGGAAGAGGCATTGGCATCGGGAGATGTTGTGGCAGGTAACATTCTCGTCGCCTCTTATCCCGCAGTAGCATTGTTTGATTCGGGAGCATCACACTCATTTATATCTGCACAATTTGCAACACGGCTAGGTATGGAGTTCGAGACATTGCCAGGGAGGTTGAATATACTCACTGGTAATGGGCTCGTAGGAGTTAGTAGAGTTATTCTAGCATGTAGCGTTGTAGTTTGCGGGCATTCCTTACCCGCCCGGTTGATAGAATTTTCTGTTGGAAATTTCGACGTTATCTTAGGCATGGACTGGCTGAAAGACAGTCATGCGACAATAGATTGTCGTAGAGGGAGTGTATCTTTTGATATTCCAGGCATGAAGCGGTTCACCTTAGTCAGATCAGTAGCAACTCAACAAGAGCAGGGAGTAGTGACGGCAATGGAAGAAGTTCAAGTTCCGAAGGTAGTTGAAGAATTTCTGGACGTATTTTCCGAAGAACTTCCAGGTCTACCACCAGTTAGAGATATTGAGTTCAGTATAGAATTGGCACCTGGAACTAAACCGATATCAGATCGGGTTTACAGAATGGCGGATTCAGAGCAGGCCAAGGTATATCAGCACATAGAGGAACTGAAGGAGAAGAAGTTCATCCAAGCTAGCGTGTCACCATGGGCAGCACCAGTGGTACTTGTGGGAAAGAAGGATGGATCATCCAGATTGTGCATTGATTACAGGAAGCTTAACGCAGCAACAGTGAAGAACAAGTACCCACTACCCAGGATCGACGACTTATTTGATCAGTTGAGCAGAGCTAGAATTTTCTCCAAGATAGATCTTCGTTCAGGGTATCATCAAGTGAGGGTTCGGAAGGAGGACATTCCCAAGACAGCATTCAGGTCGAAGTATGGGCATTATGAATTCTTAGTAATGCCGTTTGGTTTGACCAATGCTCCAGCAATCTTTATGGATTTGATGAATCGCATCTTTATGCCGTACTTGGATCAATTTGTCGTTGTGTTTCTCGACGACATTCTTGTATATTCAACTAGTGAAGAGGAGCATGAAGACCACCTCCGGAAGGTGTTACAGGTTCTGAGAGAGAACCAGTTGTATGCCAAGCTCAGCAAATGTGAGTTTTGGTCGGATCACATTTCATTTTTGGGTCATATCATATCAGGAGCTGGAGTAGCAGTGGATCCCAAGAAGGTAGAAGCAGTAGAAAGTTGGCCAGTACCCAAGACCGTAGCAGATGTGCAGAGTTTCTTGGGATTGGCAGGATATTACAGAAGGTTTGTATCAGACTTTGCAAGGCTTTCAGCACCCATGACTCGCTTGACACGGAAGGACGTGCCATTCGTCTGATCGGCAGAATGCCAGGCATCATTTGAGAATCTGAAGCAGAAGTTGATATCAGCGCCTATTCTTACATTGCCAGTTGGACCCGGAGGTTTTACCGTTTATTGTGATGCGTCAGGTAAAGGACTTGGATGTGTCCTCATACAACATGGGAAGGTGATAGCGTATGCATCTAGGCAGCTTCGAGACCACGAGAAGAATTACCCAACTCATGATTTTGAGTTGGCGGCAGTAGTATTCGCTTTGAAGCTATGGAGGCATTACTTATATGGTGACCGAGTGGAGATGTACACGGACCACAAAAGTCTGAAGTACATCTTTACTCAGAAGGAACTGAACATGAGGCAGAGAAGATGGTTGGAGTTGATCAAGGATTACGACGTGGAGCTTCAGTATCATCCAGGCAAGGCTAATGTGGTAGCAGACGCTCTTAGCAGGAGAGGCGGCGCATTTATGTTGACAACACAGAAGCACATTTTAGAAGACCTTCAGGAGATGGGCATCGAGGTTATACTTCCTAGTGATGTAGGAGTTCTGGAGAGTCTACAAGTTCAATCCGACTTGGTAGATAGGATCAAGGCAGCTCAGGCACAAGACCCAAGGATTCAGAAGCTTAGGGAAGAATGTGAGTCAGGACTCAGGAAGGAGATGCAAATCCATGAAGATGGTACGCTTAGGTTTGGGTCACGTCTATGTGTGCCTAGTGGAGATATCAGACAGGAGGTTATGACTGAAGCTCACAGTTCCCAATATTCTGTACACCCTGGAGGGACCAAGATGTACCAAGATATCAAGCAGCACTTCTGGTGGAATGGGATGAAAAGGGAGATAGCTAGATTTGTTTCCCGTTGCTTGGTATGTCAGCAAGTGAAGGCAGAGCAGCAGAGGCCAGCTGGATTATTGCAACCGCTTCCTATCCCGGAATGGAAGTGGGAGCATATTACAATGGACTTTGTGACCGGTTTATCGAGATCCCCAAGTGGTAAGGATGCTATTTGGGTAATCGTAGATCGGCTTACGAAGGTGGCACATTTTCTTCCTTTTAGAGTAGGTCAATCTACGGAGAAGTTGGCAGAATTATATATGCAGCAGATAGTCAGACAGCATGGGGTCCCAGTCAGTATCGTGTCAGACAGAGATACCCGTTTTACATCACATTTTTGGAAGAGCTTACATCATAGCTTGGGTACCAAGTTAAGATTTAGCACGGCTTACCATCCACAAACGGATGGGCAATCAGAAAGAACAATTCAGACTTTAGAAGACATGTTGCGAGCTTGCACCCTAGATTTTGGAAGATCTTGGGAGAGCCACCTACACTTGGTCGAGTTCTCATATAACAACAGTTATCAAGCCAGTATCCAGATGGCGCCATTTGAAGCACTATATGGTAAGAAGTGTAGGTCGCCACTAGCGTGGGACGATATTGGGGAGAGAAAGATGCTAGGCCCAGAATTGATTGTTCAGACGGTTGAAGTGGTTAAAGGAATTAGAGAGCGACTTCGAGTTGCGCAGGATCGGCATCGTCATTGGGCAGACCAGTATCGTAGGCCGTTAGAGTTTTCTGTTGGGGACCACGTATTCTTGCGGATCTCACCTACCCGTGGGGTCATTAGATTTGGCATTCGCGGGAAGTTGAGTCCTCGATACGTGGGCCCGTTTGTTATTCTTGATCGGGTAGGCGATGTTGCTTATCGTTTATCCCTTCCACCTTCGTTACGAGAGGTGCATGATGTGTTTCATGTATCTCAATTGCGAAGGTGTGTATCAGACCCAAGCCATGTCCTTGATCATTCTGAGCTGGTTGTTGGTACCAACCTGTCTTACGAGGAACAACCTGTGTCTATTTTGGACCGAAGAGAGAATGTACTCAAGAACCGAACAATTAACCTTGTCCGGGTTGCTTGGGGTCATCACTCTTTGGGGGAGTCAACGTGGGAACGTGAGGATGATATCCGATCACGGTATCCGCACCTGTTTGACTCACAAGGTATATCTCTTTCTGTATACCTTGATTGTCTTAACCCCTCATGCTTGTCACGTTGTAAGTAGAATTGCTTGGTGTCGTAGAATATTCAGCATGGATATGTTTCTACTGTTAATATTGTAGAATGATTGCTTACTCAATTGTTTATACTTAGATTAGTTTAGCTTCGATATTTCTATCATGCTTAGATCTGAAATTCCGAGGACGGAATTTTTCTAAGGAGGGTAGAGATGTCACTTCCCGTTCCCAGAATACGTATTTATTTAATAGTTACCATGTATTATTCTGTATTTAAATTTCTGTAAATTTATGTTAGTTAATTAATCTGCTCTTTAAATTTTCATGTTAATTTATTTCCTGCAATTTTATTTCTGCACTTTATTTCCTGCTTTTATTCCTGCATTTATTTTCGGCTTTTACCTCTTTGCTTTGCTTGCGGGTTGGCCTTGGATGAACCCATTGGATCCGGCCCAATACTCCCACCTACCACCACCCCTTCATTTAAAGCCCAAAACCATTTCTCTCTCTTCATTACTTCTTTCCATTTCACTTCTTCTTCCTCATAACTCTCCCACCAACCTAGAAGAGATAGGCAAGTGCCAACTCGCTTCTTGATGGATCCCCATTTTTATTGTTCCATCATCTTCCTCATTTGATTCTAAGTCTCTTTAGTACTTAGCATTTTCAATTTTCATGGCTTATTTGCTGTAGATCTAAGTTTGATACATTTTCAGATTTCTTAGGTTTTGATCTAGTAAACTTTGTTATCTTCAAGTTTCGATGGTTCCATGTTGTAGAGAATTTCGTTCTACCCAATTTTGGCCTATGGAAGTCCATATTTGGGCTTGGGATGAAGGATTTATGGAGCTTGGAAGCAATGGCTTCCATGGTTTCCATGGTTCTGTTCTCAGAAATTCGGAGAAGAAGAACAGTCACAGCCGCATCAAATCTTCATTCCTCAGCGCATGGAAATCTTTATTCCCACAGCCGCATCAAATCTTCATTCCTCAGCGCATGGAAATCTTTATTCCCACAGCGCATCAAATCATTTCCACAGCGCATGAGTCATTTATTTCCCACAGATTCCCCGCATGAATTTATTTATTTCCCAATCACTCCTCACAGCCAAGGCGCATGAATTTATTTATTTCTCAATCATTTCCCTCAGGCGCATGAGTTTATTTATTTCTCAATCCTTTCCCTCAGGCGCATGAGTTTATTTATTTCCCACAGATTCTCTCAGGCGCATGAGTTTATTTATTTTCCATAGCTTCCCTGAGTTTATTTATTTCTCACAGCCACCTTCCTCAGGCGCATGAATTTATTTATTTCCCAATTATTTTCCACAGTGCGTGAGATTGTTTATTTCCCAATCATTTTTCACAGCGCACGAGATTTATTTCCCACAGCCGCATTCCTCAGGCGCATGAGATTTATTTATTTCCCAATCATTCCTCAGGCGCATGAATTTATTTATTTCCCAATTATTTCCCACAGTGCGTGAGATTGTTTATTTCCCAATCATTTCCCACAGCGCACGAGATTTATTTCCCACAGCCGCATTCCTCAGGCGCATGAGATTTATTTATTTCCCAATCATTCCTCAGGCGCATGAATTTATTTATTTCTCAATTATTTCCCACAGTGCGTGAGATTGTTTATTTCCCAATCATTTCCCACAGCGCACGAGATTTATTTCCCACAGCCGCATTCCTCAGGCGCATGAGATTTATTTATTTCCCAATCATTCCTCAGGCGCATGAGATTATTTATTTCCCAATCATTTTACACAGCCGCATGAATCTTTATTCCTCAGGCGCATGAGATCATTTATTTTCCAATTATTATTTATCTCCCAATTTTATTTTCCGAATTTGGCATTAGTTAACATTGATTGTTATCTTGATTAATTATCGATCATGCGTTCCTAGATGGAACTAAGAGGCTGGCTAGTCGTCTTATTGAATTGAATGGAATAAGACACGTTCATATTAACTATGAACTATTGAAATCGATTAGCCAAACCCAAATATTGACATATAGATACATGCAGGCTACAAATTTATTTATTTATTGTTACGAAAGCAGCATGTGTACTTTATGGCCAAGGCATGATTATTCCGTGGTTAGTTTTGATTGTTGCATTACGCTATGTAAGACCTACAACCTAACCGCACTGGTATCGTTGTAGAAATGCATATCGTACCCCGTACGAGAGTACTCATTTGAATGACCATGATCCACGGCATGGAATTTCACTTAACCTAGAAGCTACTAAGTTAAATAAAATAATGATTGCATGGAGAGTATGGATTTCCGAGTTCTTACATGGCAGCCCTCTTGGGACTATTAGTGCCCGACAGGCCGGCTGGTTCCCACAGAAACTGCAAATCTGTCACACGGGCAGGGAGCAGTATCTGCTTATATTATTGTATATTGTATATTGATGACGGGCGTCCCGCTGGGACTCGTCTAATTCATGATTGGCGCAATTGATTGATTGGATAGACTAGCCTTGCTTGCCCATAGTAAGAACTGAGAAATCCTTTATTGCATAATTCCAGGATAACTTGGGACTCACAGTAGCAAGCCGTAGTAGTTGCATGGCCGGTTAAACTGATTTGTTTGTGTACTGTGCCTACTCTGTTAACTAACTAAGATAATCAGAATGTCAGGATATGACGGGCCAACTTCTGTCCTTGTTTGGTTGGGAGGTTGGTTCGAAGTGTCGTGACATTATGTGAATCCTAGTAGCAAGCAGAGATCTATATATCTTATTCTCTTATTACTGGTTTTAACTCCTCATATCGTGCTTCCTTGCGGTACTTGCTATTAGAGGTCTAACCTCTCTGGTTTTGCATGGCAAGATTTAGAGCCGGTTCCCGAGGACTCAGCTTACTTCCACCTCCAAGATGGTCAATACTAGAGGAATGATCGCAGGAGGACTCGAGTGGGTTTCTTACTTCCCCGCTCGTTTTGTTATTTACCTTATACTTTGCCGTTTGGCACCGACATGTTAGTCGGATCGTCTTGTACTTACTTTTACATAATTGTAACTAAAGTCAGACTGCAGCTGATAACAATTGTGTATATTTTTGCTACATCAGATCTGGCTATGTTTTGTAAAGCCAGATATCAAGAACATTTTGACAGAGCGTTTGGGACGCCTTACTGCTTTATCTTACATGTTCTCTATTATTGTTTCTTGTTCGAATGATTGAGACAATAGATGTGAAGTGACCATAGTGCGACCTTTATGTAGTATGCACCCCCTCGTCTGGTTAGACAGCATTGATCGTATTATACGGTATTCATCTACCCGTAATACGTAGCTGGCTGAGTCATTCCCCCGCTCTCCAGTATTCTGGTTCTGGGGCGTGACAGAGAGTTTCGTGTTTGAGTCGTGGTTTAGACATGCAGTAAAACGATTAAATAAATAACTGTAAACTAATATAAACTATACTTGCCTCAATTGAATGACTGGAGAGACGGGTTGATACCGAGGAGGAACGTCAGGTGAATCTTCGAATTCCTACAGTTGAGAACTCGACTTAGATTCCTGAATAACCAGACTAAGTGTGCTAGTTGCAATCTCTAGTAGTCATGTCCTAGTCAGGTTTTAAGTTGTATTAATCTACAGCTAACGTTTACGTCGCAACTACGTGCGTTTGATTAGGCCGGTTAATTGGATTATTTGGAAATAACAACGAGAATCAATTAACTTTGGAAAACTTTGTGTTTTTGTAATATATTTATAAAAATATAGTTTTCTTTTAATGATAAATCATGAACTAGTCATTTACTAATTTTTCATCCAATTAATTAATTCTTAATTAATTATAAAATTACGCTCTAACTACGATTTTAACGTCTAATCAAAACCACCCAAGATCACATCCACCCAGAAAAGAAAGTAAAATCTACGCTACACAATACAAGGGCACAGCTAAACATCCTAGAGTGGGCTTATGCCCTGTACAATCTTTTTTTTTTACATCAAATAAGAGGAAATGATTTAATTACTAAATAAAGTGCAGTAAATAAATACTATAATAAATAGCCTAAATATTAAATAAAATAATTTAAAATAAATGTTAAGAGTCTCAGACTCGGTCCATCATCAAAATCCAGCTAATACCACAACGTCCGGTCGGACCGGTGCGTTTGCATTTCGCCAGGGCCCACAGACCGGTACGGTCATCGTCCGAAAAATCAGTTTTAAAATTCATTTCCGAAAACCGATTTTGAAATCAAATTAAATATAGTTTTGTAAAAATTTGGGCAGCACTTCCTCTATTACGGGACAAACCCAAAACTGGGAAATGCGCCACAAAACCTGCAATTGTACCAACCAAATAATAATCCCGAAAATATAACCACCAAATAATTTCCAACCAAAATAATAATCCCGAAAATATAACCACCGAATAATTTCCAACACCACCAGAAATAATTTCCAATCCACAGACCTTCCCGAAATATCCGGGAATCCCACAATCAAACCAAACCACACAAAACCCAGCAGATAAAAAAACACAGAAATATGCTCACGCAGTTAACCGAATAAAATACGCAGCTAACCGGATTTCCCAAAGGGAAACCGGGGACCGATTCTCATCACCGACTCTACGGGAGGGACGAACTACTGTGATTAACAAGGGTTTGCCAGATTCCGTTGGCGGGGAGCCGCGGGAAAAACTTGGGAAAAAACCGAAACGGAGTTCGGACAGCAGGTCGCGGATCCGGACAGCAAAGAACCTTGCGGATCCGAACAGCAAAACTCCACGAAGCACTGGACAGCAGAAGAGGGTCCGCGGAAGAGGGGCTCGCGCGCTGGACAGCGCGGAGAGGACCACGGCAGATCTGGCCCGCTGGAAACGGGCACGGCCAAAGGGCGAAGGGGGTCGGGACGCACAGGGGCTGCGCCGAGGGAGCCCGCCGGACTTCGGTCGGCCGAGCTAGGGCTCGGGGGCGCACGCGGGGCAGAGGGGCGCTGGGGGCGGAGATCGCCGGAGGGGAGCTCGGCCGCGGGGTGCAGCCTCGAGAGAATACACGTGCGCCGGAGGGTTTGCTCGGGTAGGGTTAGGGTTTTTCTCCAGGAAGGAGATGGGAGGAGATGTGAACCAGAGAGAAGAGGGTTCTGTGAGGTGGGGGGGGGGAGAGAGAGAGAAAGAGAGGAATTTTAGTTCTCCTCTAAAGAAGAGCTCGTGAGTGGTTGGGTACGGGAGAGAGTGGGAGTTACGTGGGGAAAACGTGTGGTGGAGAGAAAAATGTTAGGGGGAAATTAGGAATAGTTTACCAATTCATAGGGTACCTAAGACCAAGCATTTTATTTATTAAAAAATATATTATATATATATATATATATTTTTTTTTATAAACAGATTAATCCAGAATCAGAATTGAAAAGAAAATAGAAAGAATGGGCTCGGGCCTGGGTCTGGGCTCGGACTCGGGTCTGGGTCCGAAAATCAAAAAGCCAAGTTATATTAATTTTGAAATTACTTTCCACTCAAATAATATTTCATAGTAATAGTAATATTAATAATTCTAGAAACACAAATATTAATACTAAATCACTACTAATAATTATTTACGAGATAAGGGTTTCACAATTACTCCTCTTCTTCTTCTTCATTACTCTCTCCACCTACCAAACCGTAGGCAAGTACAACTTGCTCCACATGAGAACCCATGTTTTTATGGTTCATTTATCTTCCTCTCGTGATCCTAAGAGAGTTTAGAACTTGACATTTTTCATTTCGAAGTCTTAATTTTTGTAGATCTAGAAATGAGTTATTTTCGGAGTTTGGTGGTTTTGATCTATCAAACTTCTTTGTTTTCAAGTTTTGATGGTTCTATGTTGTAGAGAGTTTTATTCTACCCAATTTTGACCTTTGGAAAGTTGAATTTGGACTTGTTTTGACCAAGTTATGGACCTTTGAAGCTTTGGGGTGCAACCATGGAAGTTCTTGCTGTTTGGAGAAGACAGTGAGCAGTGTACACTAGCTTTTTAGCTTGCGTCACTGAGCTGTGCGCGCTCTTTAGCGCAGCGCAGTCCGGAGTCCATACGCTACCTTTTTAGGAAGCGTGTGTCTTACATACGCTATCTTTTGGAAGCGTATATCGTATGGAGTTCATACGCTACCTTTTGGAAGCGTATATCGTATGGAGTTCATACGCTATCTTTTGGGAGCGTATGACTTGCATACGCTGACTTGAATGGTCAGGAGTCGTATGGAGTTCATACGCTACCTTTTGGGAGCGTATGACTTGCATACGCTGACTTGAATGGTCAGGAGTCGTATGGAGTCCATACGCTGCCTTTGGGGAGCGTATGACTTGCATACGCTCACTTGGATGGTGAGGAGTCGTATGGAGCCCATACGCTGCCTCTTTGACCTGAGCGTACGCTGACTTCAGCGTAGCCTGACTTGAGCGTACGCTGACCTTACTTACCCTGATCTTCTATAGCCCTGTATATTGATATTTTATTAGATATTTAACGTCCATTTTATATCCTTACGCCTTTTTGGCATAAACTCGATAAAATCATGATATGATAATATTGTTAATATCAATTGTTATGTGGAATGTGCCTTGTGTCCCGATTGATTTTTGGGATACCCAGTATGACTGGGACTTGACCATGAGAGTTATAGACTCGACCCCCGTTTAATGCTAATTGACTTTCATGCCTTGTCACCATTGATAATAATGGTTATCTTGACTAAATTAATCATGCGTTCCCAGTCGGAACTAAGAGACTGGCTAGTCGTCTTATTGAATTAAATGAATGAGACACGTTCATGTTATGGACTATTGTAATCGACTAGCTGATCCCGAATATTGACTTACATGCACATGCAGGCTTCAATCTATTTATTTATTTATTTATTTACTTATTTATTTTCTACAAAAGAAGCATGTGTACTTTATGGTCAAGGCATGATTACCGTGGTTAGATTTGATTGTTGCATTACGCTATGTAAAACCTGCAACCTAACCGCACTGGTATCGTTGTAGAGTTGTGCATATCGTACCCCGTACGAAAGTACTCATTTGAATGACCATGATCCACGGCATGGGATTTCACTCAACGTAGGGACTATTAAGTTAAATAAAATAATGATGGCATGGAGAGAATGGATTCCCGAGTTCTTATATGGCAGCCCCCTTGGGACAAGTAATACCCGACGGGCCGGCTGGTTCCCACAGATACTGTAAAACTGCCACACGGGCAGGGAACAGTATCTGCTTTTATTATTATTATATATTGTATATTGACGGGCGTCCTGCTAGGACTCGTCTAATTTATGCATGGCGCACATTATTCACTGGATAGACTAGCCTTGCTTGCACATAGTAAGAACTGAGGAATCCCTAATTGCATAATTCCAGGATAACTTGGGACTCACAATAGCAAGCCATAGGAGTTGATTGGCCGTTCAAGATGATTTGTTTGTGTACTGTAACTACTCTGTTACCTAACTGGGATGATCAGAATGTCAGGACATGACGGGCCAACTTCTGTCCTTGTTTGGTTGGGAGGTTGGTTCGAAGTGTCGTGATGTGATGTGAATCCTAGTGGAAAGCAGAGATCTATTATTATATTCTCTTACTAACTGGTTTTAGTTCTCATGTCGTGCTTCCTTGTGGTGCTTGCTATTAGAGGTCTAACCTCTCTGGTTTTGCATGGCCAGATTTAGAGCCGGTCCCCGAGGATCCAGCTTACTTCTACCTCCAAGATGGTCAACACTAGAAGGATGATCGCAGGAGGACTCGAGTGGGTTTCTTACTTCACCGCTCGTTTTGTCACTTACTTTATACTTAGCCGTTTGGCACCGACATGTTAGTCGGATTGTCTAGTACTTACTTTTACATAATTGTAATTAAAGTCAGACTGCAGCTGATAACAATTGTGTATACTTTTGCTACATTAATCTGGCTATGTTTTGTAAAGCCAGATATCAAGAACATTTTGACAGAGCGTTTGGGACGCCTTACTGCTTTATCTCACATGTTCTCTATTACTGTTTCTTGTTTGAATGATTGAGACAATAGATGTGAAGTGACCATAGTGAGACTTTCATGTAGTATGCATCCCCTCGTCTTTTAGACAGCATTGATCGTATTATACGGTATTCATCTACCCGTAATACGTAGCTGGCAGAGTCATTCCCCCGCTCTCCAGTATTCTGGTTCTGGGGCGTGACACGAATCGAGATAACAATATGTTGGATCTCCTGGGTGCTCGGCTGACGGAAACGAATCAAAAGGTAGCAAGGAGTGCTAAGGTTGTTCGGCTAGCAGGAATGGGTAGCAAAGAATGCTAAGGTTGTTCGGCTAGCAGGAACGAACAAAAGGTAGCAGGGGTGCTAAGGTTATTCGGCTAGCGGGAACGGACAAATGTAGCAAGGTGTCACGCCCCAGAACCAGAATACTGGAGAGCGGGGGCAGACATAGCCAGCTACGTATATTGAAATAGAATACATCTCAACTATACGGTCACGGCTGTCTAGATATGAGGGTTTACTAAAAGCCAACAGTCTTCTTAAGGTCAAGCCTACTGTCTCAATCTCAAGCAAATAATATAATTACAAGATGTTTGACCACCAAATATACAATAAAAGGCATCCCAAATATTACATATTCAGCTGATCATGAAGCTAGTCGTTACAAAATGTTAGGACTAGCAAGAGTTTAGTCATACATGATCAACCCTAGGATTTGTTAATCATGTTTACAGCCCGTAGGCAGACAGTAAGTAAAGTGCATCGAGCTAACAGGTGCTCGTCGGCTAAACGCCTCAAAAGAATAATTTACAATAGAGTGAGCGAAACAAAATAGAAAACCCACTCGTAGCCCGGGTTCCTTCTAGTCGCCACCATCGGGCTGGAAGCTTGGTAGATCCTCGGAAGCTGCTCCGAAATCTGGCCACACAAAACCAGCTGGGTCAACCCCAGAAAGAGCAAGTGCCACAAGGGGGCAACGAAATAAGAACAAAAGTCAGCAATCAGCACAGAAAGATATAATATTTAAAACTAGAATTTATGAAAACATGGCAGGGTGATATACGACGAGATAACCATGGAACTATTCCGATAGCCAGGTTACAACCCGTAAACCAAACAAGGACCGGGGTTGTAACCCTTCATCTGAACAGAACTTGGTTTCCCACCATTTATCGGCAAGATAAAATGCAAGGAATCAAAACAGGGAGCAATCTTGTACTGGATCAAGACATGACTAGACTGGTTATACTTCATTCAATCAATCACGGCCAAGCAGATACTACGGCTTACTACTTTAACTAACTAGGGCTATCACAGGCCTAATTACTAACAAGATGCAGTGAGATTGTTCCACAGCCACAAGCCCTGCAGACCATCCAGGCTACCCAGGACGAAAGATTAGGGTTGAATTCAGGTGGGTACATTGTCCAGGAGACAAATGTACCCTTAGGTGACTTAGAGGGTGCAACACTCGACGGTGCGCTGGAAATGTGCCCTACTCGACGGCAGGCTACAGATCCTAAGAGCGCCCAGGTAACGGGATTGCCTGTAGCTGTGTCATCTCTTCATGACTACTGTGTTATTCTAGTTATTAACCTTAATCCATTTTAGTAGGGGCTCCTGACCGTGGTACTCAGGAGTCCCATCCTAGACATGATGCAAGACAGGACAAGTGGATTAACAAGCAAGCAAGAAAGAACCACCCACGGTGTCAAGACAGGTCAAGTTAGGTTATCAAGTCATGTCAAGTCAGGAGTGCGCCGCCACGGGCCACTATCAAGTCATGTTGGTCATGTCAGGAGTGCACCACTACGGGTCAATGTAGTGTTATGCTAGTTCCTTGTCATACCGTGCCATGTACAATAGTCATTCCAAACTCCAAGAGCCAAAGGGTTAAGCAAGGGGTCAGGGGAGCAGCGTACGAAAAGTCACGCACGCTACAGGGAGCAGCAGCGTGAAGTCACGCACGCTCAATGGAGCAGCTGCGTGAAAAGTCACGCACGCTCAAAGGAGCAGCTGCGTGAAAAGTCATGCACGCTCAGGGAGCAGCAGCGTGAAAGTCACGCACGCTCAAGGGAGCAGCTGCGTGAAAAGTCACGCACGTTCAGGGAGCAGCAGCGTGAAAGTCACGCACGCTCAAGGGAGCAGTGTGTGAAAGTCACGCACGCTCAAGGGAGCAGTGCGTGAAAAGTCACGCACGCTCAAGGGAGCAGTGCGTGAAAAGTCACGCACGCTCAATGGAGCAGTGTGTGAAAAGTCACGCACGCTCAAGGGAGCAGTGTGCGTGAAAGTCACGCACGCTCAAGGAGACACGCTTCCAACAGGAAGCGTACTCAAGCCTGCGTACGCAGCGCTAAAGAGCGCGCGTAGCTCAGTGTGCGTAGCTAAACAGCTCTGCACACTGCTCACTGTCTTCTCCAAACAGCAAGAACACCAAGGAAGAACCCAAAGCTTCTCAAGTTCATAACTTGGCCATCCGAACTCCAAATCCGGATTTCCAAGGCTCCAACTGGAGTGAAACTGAAAGCTCTTCCACATAGAAACATCAGAACTCAAAAAAAACCAACCAAAATGGATCAAAACATGTAAAATCCGAAAATAGCAATAACTTAGATCTACATCAACAGAGACTCCAAATCATAAAAATCCAAGAACTAATGTTGATCTCCATGTCCTAAACTAGCAAATGGACAAAGAAAAGAGGGTCCTCATGTAGTGGCAAGATGCACTTGTCTAGGGTTGGGAAAGTTGTGTTGAGGAAGGAGAAGAAGAAGAAGGAAATAAATGGTGGAAATTATGAGGAGAGAGAGTGGTAGGTGGAGATATAAAGAGGGGAGTTGTGGTGGGGATGAGGGTGTAGCATAGGGCTAGGGTGTTCCAACACATAAAACCGAACCAAACCGAACCATCCCCAATAAAACCGAGCCAAGCCAAAACCCAAAATACGAAAAATACCGAAATTCCACAAGCTGAGAAAAAAATAAAAATACATGCCAAAATCCAGATACGATTATAAATACGAAATACGGGAAATACGAAAAATGAGGGTGACACAAGGTACTAAGGTTATTCAGCTAGCGGAAACGAGCTAAGGTAGAGATTGTTAGATTGTATCTCGTTTCTGGTCGAGCGCTCAAATGGGGGGTGTCAATAGAGTTCGTAATTTAGTCCCACATCGATTAGGAGGTGTAATCATGTGGTGTAGATAATTGAAATTGGTTCAGGTCTTACATGAGAATTCACTTTTAAGACATATGGACCCAATTCAATATCGCACCTCGTAGGCTAACTCCGATTCGGATCACACCGCATTCCCAACGCAAGATGGGTCCGTCCTTACTATAGTGGTCTATGTCTCAACCACAAGAATTATAGTATATATTTTAGGAGTTAATTTATTGAATAATAATATTCAATTATGCTATTTGGCTCTCAAATTTTTTGGGTGATGTCATCTTCCATTACGTGGCATCTGACATGGCAGCTGACATGTCATATTTTAACCAAAAAAATTACTTATCCAAAAATTTTTTGTTGTTAATGTTAATGCTAATTTTAATTTAATATTAATTTTAATTTTAATATTAATGTTGAAATTAATGTTAATGTTAGTTAATTTTAATTTTAATTTTATTTTTACCATGTCAACTATCATGTTATTAGCCATGTCATATGCCATATAATAGAAAATGACATCAAATTTTTTTGAAAGTCGAATAACATTTTTCCAACGGATAAGATCACCAATGGTTCAGGTCGACCGCACGTTACAAATTGTCGCACGCAGAAAACCTGGCTTCAACTTGACGGAAAGTCGTAACAATATAGTTGTACTTTTGTAACACCACTTCATTACATGCAAACAAAAGTCGCATGATATTTTCTTTTATTTACTAGAACAAGCAAAGAAAGAGTTTATGGGTCACTCTTCTTCTTCCTGATCCTGACCATCCATCCGTTCTTCATATGGAGAATAATGGAAGGCCTAGGCTGGACTGCATGGCCACCCGCCGCTGCTTCCACGTCGAAGTTGCAGACAATGGCAGCCGCCACCGCCTTCATCTGAGTGAAAGCAATGTCCTTCCCTAGACAAGTCCTCGGCCCGCAGTTGAACGCCAGAAACTTGCACGACGGCTCGTGCCGCAGCCTCCCCTGCTCCGAAATCCACCTCTCCGGCCTGAACTCCGCGCAGTCCTCCCCCCACACTCCTTCCATCCTCGCTGTGGAGTACGCCGAGAACAGCACCTTCCCTCCCGGAGGAACCTCGTCCCCGCTGGGGAGGACGTCCGCCCGGACCGACCCCTTGTGCTCGAACGGCACCGGCGGATAGAGCCTCAGCGCCTCGCACAGCGCCGCGTGCAAGTAGACCAGGCCCGCGAGCTCCTCCGCGTCGAACAGGACCGGAAACATCGTCGGACGACAATGCTGCGCTTTCTCAATCCTGTCCAGCTCTTCGAGAATCTTCGACTCGGCTGCCGGGTTCTCCGACAGGAGCCAGAAGAACCACGCGAGCCCCGCCGCGGTGGTGTCCCTCCCCGCGAGCATGAAGTTGACCGTCGTGTCCCTGATGTACTTGTAGCTGTCCTGATCGTCATTCGATTGCTCACTGTCGTTGATATAGGACGTTAACAAGCTTCCTTCGTAGTTCTTCTCCTCCTTGCTCTTGGCTATGCTTTGTGCTACGAATTCGTCCATCACTCCCCAAGCCGCCGCCAGTTTCTTCTCCGTCCCTATCCTCAGCCACTTCATCAGCTTCCAACAAGGAGGCGGCACGACGTGCCGGATGAACAACGCCTCCATCGCGTCGTCCATCGCCCGAGCGAAAGGAACCGCAGGGAACTCGGGCGACAGGCAGCCGGGGTCGACGCCGAAGACCAGGTTGCAGGTCATGTCGAAGGTCAGCCTGAGGAGCACGTCCTGCAGGTCCACGACCGCTCCCCGCTCGGCGAGCCGGCTCAGGAGGGGGACCAGCCCGTGCTCCACCTTGTCCCGGCTGTAGTTCGCGACGAAGGACCGGAACTGCGGGCGGCCGGTCAGGAGCTGCGCCTTCCTCCTCTGGCTCCGCCACGACTCGTCGTCGGCGTTGAAGATGCCGTCGCCGAGGATGTCGAATATCTCCGAGAACTCCCCGCCCTTGGGGTAGTTCGCGAAGTTCGCGGTGAAGATGTGGTTGACGTTGGCGGGGTCGCACGTTGTGAGGAAGTCCATGCCGAGGAACCATGGCCCCCGGAAGTAGAAGGTGCAACCGGACCCTCTGAACGATTCGGTGAGCCAGTCGTGGAACCTGTGGAGGTTGAGGAGAAGGTTCGGTAACATGCCTAGGAGTGGCCAATTTGTGGGAATCTTGGAGGACTTTTTGTTGAGGAGGAGGTAGAATAGGAAGAGGAAGAAGAAGCAGGAGGCATAAGCTAAGAGGAACTCGGGAGTAAGTAAGGAGTGGAGAAGGCCTAGCGAGAGCTCCAAGAAGCTTGAAGAAGCCATTGTTTTAACTTGGTTTGGAGATCATCAACAGCTGGGAAGTACGCTGCATATATAGTGGTTCTTGGTATAAAGAATTGAAGGAAAATGGAGGCAAAATTGAATGGTTTGGAGAAGACGTGAATAAAGCACTTTGGATCCTCTCTCTCTCTCTCTCTCTCTCTACTCTGGCAATTCGCGCTGGCAATTCGTGGAGGCGACAACAAATCAACTATGACGCAATTGTGGTCTGCTAGAATTTAACAAATAATTATGGGACAACCGACTAAGGCTAACCGTATTAATTAGTTGAAAACCTCTTGGTGGATTTTTGGAGAGAGGGACGAGTTCTAATTTAGGAAACTTTGGAAAAGAGGTATAAGATTTCGATTACGAGGTATAAGATCTTGACTGGATGGCAGAAGATTACTAGATTGAATCATGGCGACTTATGATTCCTTTCATTTAAAATAATAAAAGTTTGAGACAGTATGTAATGTTCCATCTCGTTCATTTCAACTGGAGAAATCAAAACGTCAACAATGTTTGGACTTAGTCATCTTGTATGAGTCACTATTTGCAGTTTACGTACTAGTAATCTTGTATTAGTCATTAATTTTCAAATTATGCAAGTATTGTGTTAGTCATTTAATTCATGTTTCATATAGAAAATTAATTGTGCAAATTTTCTAAATTTTATTATATATGTAGATATGTTTTTATGGAAATTTTCTAAACATTAATAGAAATATTTTTTAAATATACTAATTTAAATTGTACTAATTTTTATTTTTTAAATTTGATTACATTTCTAGTCTTATTATACTAATTTAATTTTTAAATGATATATTTTTAAATTATACTAATTTAATTTTTTTTTAAGAAAACTCTTTTTTTAGATTTTTTTTTTTTCATTTTTGAAGTTTTTTTAATATAAAAAATTTGGTTTTCTTAAACCAAACAAGACCGAGCGGTCCAACCCTAAACCAGCCCAACCCGATAAAACCGAGCCCTGAGATCGAGTTGGATTCGTCGTTCATCAAATCGGACCGATCCGAACCGGCCCGTCCTCCAATCCGGACTGAGCCCGACCCGGCCCAGGCCCGGTCAAACCCGGATCTGGGTTGGCCCAGCCCGTCCAAGTTACACCTTGAGGATAAGATCACCAATGGATCAGGTCGACCGCTTGTTACAAATATTTTGTTGCACGCAAAAACAATTATGCTATTTGGCTCCCAAAATTTTTGGGTGATACCATCTTCCATTATGTGGTATCTGATATCGCAGCTGACATGTCATATTTTAACCAAAAAATTAATTACCAATTTTTTTATTGTTAATGTTAATGTTAATGCTAATTTTAATTTAATGTTAATTTTTAATGCTAATGTTAAAACTAATGTTAATGTTAGTTAATATTAATATTCATGTTAATTAGATATTAATTTAATGTTAATGTTAATGCTAATTTTAATTTAATGTAAATATTAATTTTAATGTTAATGTTAATTTTAATATTAATGTTCATGTTAATATGATATTAATTTTAATGTTTAATTTTATTTTGCCATGTCAGCTGTCATGTCATAAGCTATATCATATGCCATATAATGGAAGATGGTATTACCCGAAAAATTTGGGAGCCAAAAAATATTTTTGACGCAGAAAATCTGGCTTGAACTTTGACGGAAAGTCGTAACAATATATTTATACTTTTGTAACACAATTCATTACATGCAAACAAATATATATCACCATGATAATGCTATTTGTCCTTTCAAATTGTACCTTCAAACCGTCCCTTCTTACGTGACAGCTGACGTGACATGTTGATGTGGCAGCTGACGTGACAAATTTTAAAATTAAAATTAACATTAACATAAAATTAATATTAAAATTAATGTTAACATTAACATTAAAATTAATATTAACGTTAACATTAATAATAATATTAATATTAATATTAACGTTAACATTAAAATCAATATTAATATTAATTAATATTAATATTATTAACATTAATATTAAATAACATTAATACTAAAATTAATTAATATTAACATTAAATTAACATGTACAAAATTGGATAATTAACTTTTTGGGTTAGAATTTGTGATGTTATCGGCAATGTCAGATGACATATAATATTATTTAACATGTCACTTCAGCTGTCACATAGGAAATGATGTATTAGAGGAACAATTTGGAGGTGCAAATAGCATTACTCTTTCTTTTATTTACTAAAACAAGCAGAGAGTTTATGGGTCACTCTTCTTCTTCTTCTTGATCCTGACCATCCATCCGTTCTTCATATGGAGGATAACGGAAGGCCTAGGCTGCACTGCATGGCCATCCGCCGCTGCTTCCACGTCGAAGTTGCAAACAATGGCAGCCGCCACCGCCTTCATCTGAGTGAAAGCAATGTCCTTCCCTAGACAAGTCCTCGGCCCGCAGTTGAACGCCAGAAACTTGCACGATGGCTCGTGCCGCAGCTTCCCTTGCTCCGAAATCCACCTCTCCGGCCTGAACTCCGCGCAGTCCTCCCCCCACACTCCTTCCATCCTCGCTGTGGAGTACACCGAGAACAGGATCTTCCCTCCCGGAGGAACCTCGTCCCCGCTGGGGAGGACGTCCGCTCGGACCGACCCCTTGTGCTCGGTCGGCACAGGCGGATAGAGCCTCAGCGCCTCGCACAGCGCCGCGTGCAAGTAAACCAGACCCGCAAGCTCCTCCGCGTCGAACAGGACCGGAAACGTCGTCGGACGACAATGCTGCGCTTTCTTAATCCTACCCAGCTCTTCGAGAATCTTCGACTCGGCTGCCGGGTTTTTCGACAGGAGCCAGAAGAACCACGCGAGCCCCGCCGCGGTGGTGTCCCTCCCCGCGAGCATGAAGTTGACCGTCGTGTCCCTGATGTACTTGTAGCTGTCCTGATCATTCCATTGCTCAATTTCATTGACATAGGACGTTAACAAGCTTCCTTCGTAGTTCTTCTCCTCCTTGCTCTTGGCTATGCTTTGTGCTACAAATTCGTCCATCACCTCCCAAGCCGCCGCCAGTTTCTTCTCCGTCCCTATCCTCAGCCACTTCATCAGCCTCCACCAACCGCGAGGCACGAAGTGCCGGATGAACAACGCCTCCATCGCGTCGTCCATCGCCCGAGCGAAAGGAACCGCAGGGAACTCGGGAGACAGGCAGCCGGGGTCGACGCCGAAGACCAGGTTGCAGGTCATGTCGAAGGTCAGCCTGAGGAGCACGTCCTGCAGGTCCACGACCGCTCCCCGCTCGGCGAGCCGGCTCAGGAGGGGGACCAGTCCGTTCTCCACCTTGTCCCGGCTGTACTTCGCGACGAAGGACCGGAACTGCGGGTGGCCGGTCAGGAGCTGCGCCTTCCTCCTCTGGCTCCGCCACGACTCGTCGTCGGCGTTGAAGATGCCGTCGCCGAGGATGTCGAATATCTCCGAGAACTCCCCGCCCTTGGGATAATTCGCGAAGTTCGCGGTGAAGATATGGTTGACGTTGGCGGGGTCGCATGTTATGAAGAAGTTCATGCCGAGGAACCATGGCCCCCGGAAGTAGAAGGTGCAACCGCCCTCTCTGAACAATTCGGTGAGCCAGTCATGGAACCTGTGGAGGTTGAGGAGAAGGTTCGGTAACATGCCTAGGAGTGGCCAATTTGTGGGAATTTTGGAGGACTTTTTGTTGAGGAGGAGGTAGTATAGGTATAGGAAGAAGAAGCAGGAGGCATAGGCTAAGAGGAACTCGGGAGTATATAATGAGTGGAGAAGGCCTAGCGAGAGCTCTAAGAAGCTTGAAGAAGCCATTGTTCTACTTGGTTTGGAGATGCTCATCAGCTGGGAAGTACGCTACATATATAGTGGTTCTTGTATTATTCTTTTCATTTAAAAAGATACAAGTTTGAGACACTGGATCATGTACGTTCTTTACTACACTATACATTCATAACAAATAATTATGCGACAACCGTCTGGTCCAGACTTTCTTTATCAAAAATAATTATGAGACAACCGACTAGCTAACCGTAATAATTAGTTGAAAACCTCTTGGTATATTTGAGGGAGATGGGACGAGTTATAATCTAGGTACCTTTATGACTGGAAGGTATAAGATCATGGCTGGATAACAGAAGATCGGTAGATTGAGTTACGAAAACGTATTATTTCTTTCATTTAAAATGATAAAATTTTGAAACAATGGACCCAAAAATTATGCAATACAGCGTATACAAAGTTTGTATTATTTCTTATAGAAAGCTTGAAACAGGCTCAAACAGTGGATCCTCTAAATTCTTTTCTACTGTACATTCATAAAAAATAATTATGCGACAACCGTCTAGTCCAGCCTTTCTTTATCAAAAATAATTATAAGACAACCGGCTAGGCTAACCGTATTAATTAGTTGAAAAACTCTTGGTATTGGTATATTTTGAGAGAGATGGGACGAGTTATACTTTAGGGACTCTGTGGTTACGAGAAGAGGTCTAAAATTCTCGTTGGATGACAGACCAGAAGATTATAAATAAATTATATTATATAGTTAAAAAATTAGTTATTTTTAAAAAAAATAATTAATTCAATTTTGAACCATATTAGTAGAGATGTAAGATTCTCTTCGTGGTGTTCACTGTTCGCCCTGGAGAGAGATCAAAACTGAAGCAGCAGTGGATGAAATAGTAAATAAGTATAATTTATGACCCCAACCATACAATATGTGACTGGAAATTTTGTACTTTGGCATTTACGTGCAACTGTATGCACCACTCATTTTTGGGCTATTTGGATACAAGCCCCTCAAAGTTACTTTTGCCCATTACAATAAACAGTGTGTGTGTTGATGTACCACCGCATTAATAGTGTGTTATTAATGTACAACTGCCATATAGTTAGACTGCACCATCATATTATCGACAAAATATATTCAGATTTTATGTTCCTTTAGTATTATTGAATTCTTCTTATACCTTTTATAACAAAATACAAAAATTTTCACATAAAGCATTAAAATTTTATGATATTACATGTAGGGCACAAAATTTTCATTTATTGTATATATAGCACCATAACGCCCTTACGATGGGCATTCTTCTATTAAATTGAATTTGAAATTAACTTTCCGTTAGCTCCGTTAAACACCTGGGAACGGAAAAAAAATATATAAAAAGCAAAACGCCCATAGGAAGGACGTTTTGCCAGAGGAAAACGTCCATAGGAAGGACATTTTGCCAAAGAAAAACGCCCTTCGCAAGGGCGTTTTCAGCTGACGTGTCATCCCCCGGCTTCGCCTCGTGGCCGCTCCGGCTATACGCGTGAGGCTTTGACTGCATTGTGGCACGTGCTTGTGCCAGGCAGTCCTCAGAAAGTGAACGTTAGCTATCCTCTATTGGGAAGTTAACGTTACCTACTCTATTTAACCCTCTCTCCTAGCCACACTTACCTATCACATCCACCTATTTGTATACATGTCCTTATCTCTAAACAGGCGGAAAAAAATACAAATAAGGAAAGGGAAGATTTATGAAATGCCCAAAAACTAAAAAAGTTTTATGTAAAATCCACCGCTAAAAAAACTTTCATCGCGTGCCCAGAATTAGAGAAACTTATCCAAAGCGGGTTCCAAATGACCCTTTTGCCCTTCCTTTTAATTTATTGGAAACACCCACAAAACTGCTCTTAAAAAAACGTTTCAATACTCCATCTTCTTCCATACGCTGCTCACTTTCGAATCTAGGTTTTCTCCTCAAAAATCTTCAAAAACTCGTCGAAAAATTTCGGAAAGAACGACAAAAGTGCTAAAACGGAGGTCCAAAAATCATTTTTTTGCGAATCTAAAATTTCGGAAGGCCGTCTAACTGTGAAGCTGTTACTTTCAGTCTCCTCGACGATACGCTCATTTTGCGACAAACGGGACCTCGTTTCGACCTCCCAGTCAAAAGTTATGGCCCTCCAAAGTTTCAGCTAACCATAAAATGCAGGAGAATGGCATTCTCCGTCTTAATTTACACGGAGAATGACCATTCTCCGTCTTAATTAGGACGGAGAATGACATTCTCCGTCTTAATTAGGACGGAGAATGACATTCTCCGTCTTAATTTACACGGAGAATGGTCATTCCAGTGTTAAAACGCAGGAGAATGACCATTCTCCGTGTTAGAAACACGGAGAATGCCATTCTCCGTGTTAAATGAAACGGAGAATGTCATTCTCCGTGTTAAATAAAACGGAGAATGGCATTCTCCGTCCTAATTAAGACGGAGAATGGCCGTTCTCCGTGCTAAATTAAACGGAGAATGACCATTCTCCGTCTTAATTAGGACGGAGAATGCCATTCTCCGTATAATTTATCACGGAGAATGGTCATTCTAGTGTTAAAACGCAGGAGAATGACCATTCTCCGTGTTAGTGTTGAAACACGGAGAATGCCATTCTCCGTGTTAATTAGGACGGAGAATGCCATTCTCCGTCTTAAATAGAACGGAGAATGCCATTCTCCGTCCTAATTAAGACGGAGAATGACATTCTCGGTCCTAATTAAGACGGAAACGGAGAATGGTCATTTCCAGTGTTAAAACGTGTAATTTAGTTTTTTCAGGAATAAAGAGTTTCGTTCTTCTTTCAAAGCGATGATAATTCTTATGGAAAAGAAGAAGAAAGATCTTCTCTCCACAATTGAAGATCTGAGTTCAAATGTCTCCACGATGAAGATGAAGATGATGGTGATGGTGATGACGAGCGATGATCTGAGTTCGACTGAAGAAAAACACACCGAACTACGAACGATCTTTGCAATCTCTGCTGAATATGAGAGCAATGGAATTCAGATTTCCCGTGAAGAAGAAGAAGACGAAAATCGCAATCCAGATCTGAGTTTTTTGAATTCAAATACATATAGATGACCAATTCGCGCGGAGGGGTAGTTTCGGTATTATAAAAATAGCAGTTTCTAGCGGGTGGCATCTAAAAGGGAATCTTGGAATATTTAACGTGAAAATACTTAATTCTGGGTATTTCATAAAACTTATCCAGCGGATGGGCATTTCATAAAAGTCCACCCCGAAATTGGGTTTCTCAGCAATTTCCAGATAAGGAAAACGTCCTTCGGACATTTTTCACACATATACTGGCTTAACAGAACAAGTAACGGAGGAGATGAAAAAATTAATTAAAAATAGGAAAATGCATATCTTAAGGGCGTCTTATAGCAAACGCCCATCCTATGGGCGTTATGGTGCTCTCTCTCTGAAATGTCAGCAAAAAATATGTTTTGCTTGCCATTTTACAAACTATTAATGCTCTGTATGAAAATTTTCGAACAAAATATCGTGTGTGCGCGTGTCACTCTAAACCCGCACAACAGATGGCATGAAGGGACAGTGGGACGGACGAAGAATTCAGGTTAAAAAAAAAATTCCATATATTTTTGTTTTTTTTTGATTTTTTTTATATGGATTAGTCCATCCAAAATTTTGGTAGCCTATCCTAGCTACAGTTTCTGGAGCCACCATTGGGTGCGAGCAACAGGGTCAACTCGGGTCAAAAGAGAGCGGTTGGCTTATGGAGGTGTATGCGCTTTCTTCCTTTGGCTCCTCCACGATTTTTCTCGTCTGCATTGAAGATGCCATTGCCTATGATAGACAAATATTTCGGATAATTTGCCAACTTCAAATTTTTTTTACGATGTCCAGCGTAACGTTCGGAACTATTGTGCACACTGCATTGTATGTCTTTTGGGCCCACTGTCCCCCAACTCTGACCATAAATGGAAAAAATAATACGCTCCCGTGGCTCGATCCACATATCTTCCGCCACCCAATGAGAGCTTTTATGACTCTCCCCATTGACCACAAGCGTCACTCGGGTTCGGCTGCAAACTTCAAATTGAAGCTGTGCCAAGGAACCACAGGCCTTTTGTTAAGTTTGAAGTACAGTAGGAGTAAGGATTTGGCAAAGACTTAAGAGGAACTCAGGGACATGGGTGGAGAAGTCCTAGTAAGTCAGGGGAGATGGTTTTGAGATCATTCCAGAAGCATGATTGTTAATATAATTTCTGATAACATGAGATGAATATCGAAGCAAAAGGCAAGGTTAGGAAGCATTGATATGCATTTCTCGCTCAATGAATCTAATTAGTTACAAACTGCTGTCATTCTAGTTTTACTTAGGAAAGTTCAGATATACTTAAGAAAGTTCAGATATACTTACCTATTTTCAATACACCATAAGCTACAATGTAACCGAAAATCAATCTAATATGTTTACTTTACCAAGAAACAAACTGCAGGACTTAGGTACTGCTGTGTAGCTTAGGTACTCGCAAGCAACTAGATTGTATCAAATATATGCACCAAAGTTTTTACCAAATATATGCTCAATGAATCTAATTAGTTACAAACTGCTGTCATTCTAGTTTTACTTAAGAAAGTTCAGATATACTTACCTATTTTCAATACACCATAAGCTACAATGTAACCGAAAATCAATCTAATATGTTTACTTTACCAAGAAACAAACTGCAGAACTTAGGTACTGCTGTGTAGCTTAGGTACTCGCAAGCAACTAGATTGTATCAAATATATGCACCAAAGTTTTTACCAAATTATATTTAATCAAAAGAAAGAAAATAAAAAGATAAAATACTGGGTTCTCTTACCAATTAGTATTTTATGCCTGCTCTGTTGACAGTCTCCTCTTCAGTTGTGCTTGTTTTGCTGCTTGAGCACCTTCACCATAACAAGCACTTCTAGTAATTAGAGGACCACTGCACTGAAATGATAACACCTCACTGATAATCCAAATCAGTACTTGATAATCCAAGCTGTAACACTTTATCATGGAATGATCGACTATTTAATACGATAAAAAGATTTATCATGACGAAGGTGCTCGAACACCTTCACCATAACAAGCACTTCTCGAAGTGATGAGAAGCTGGCAAAAAATTGAAATGCTGCACAAAAACTGTGAAACTTCCTGTAAAACCAACATTTCCTGGAATAGTTTGCATGGAGAAAATACAGTAAGCAGAGCATGTATAAATAGTTAAATACCTAATTTATAAGAATAACACCTTCCAGCATAACAAGCACACAACTGAAGTAACACATTGATAATCCAAATCATATAATGATAATCCAAATTGCAATAACCTTATCAGCTAGCACTTCAAGCAAAAATTAGTAACAAAGAGACCAGTCTTAACCACACAAACAAATAACAGATGATGTAGAGTGAAATGAAGTGCTCCTTGCTGGCTGATACAGAAAGCAAGTCTACCGAACTAAAATGAAGCCGCAGCAGCAGCCTTCTGCCTTGGTGCTGCTTGACTACCTGAGGAAATATTCAAATTATGGATAGCCAAGATCTTAATTAATGTTAATCAATCCCCTTATTTCAGTTAACATTAGTGACCTTTCACAGAAGGACCGCATAGCAATTGAATATGGCAAAGGTAAACTTTTCAGCCACTCCTAGGTACGAAAGAAAGATGACAGTCCAAAAATATTAGCACACGGAATCCACATCCAACATCAATGTGGCATAATAATAAGCTTGTGTAAGGACCTTTTTAAGTTTGCTCGTCAAAAGGTGCAGTAAAACCACATCGGTAAGCTACCTTGGACGTCTGGTCCACAACATGATCAAGCACAAGCAGTCTTAATTTTACTAGGCATGCTTAATGTAATAGCAAATACGTACCTTCTCTAAAGTTGCTTTTGAATCTTCGAGGCACATGACGAAGATACCTCATCCTCCCTGTGCCTGTTGTCTTCCTCCTAATCGCCTTCACGCTCCAGTTATCTGTTTCAAAAGGCAACTTAAAACCTTGTGTTATAATTGACAATACAGAGGACAATACTACAAGGTTGTCTATCAGAGAGGAAAAAAAATGATATTTATTACTCGAGCATACGATAATGATGAAGTTAAAACCGATAGGAATTATTAGATTACTATGGTATAAACTAGTTAAAGAGCCAAATTTGGAGGTGGTGGGAAATGCATTAAACCCCTCCCTAGTAGTCACAAATCACGACGACAAGCATAGGATGGTCGCAGTGATGTCAAAAGCAGGTGGAAAAATATTGCTCCAAATAAGATAGATGAATTAGAAATTAGGAAATATTTTGATGTCAATTAAATTTAAAGACAGATTTAAAAAAATTAAATCCATGTGGTATATCACGTGAAATTTGCAATCTTTTATAACCAGTTGGTGCTCTTTCTTTCTCCTCCACTGGTCAATCTAAATTCTTGTGTTGAGATTCACAACAACAAGAGTTGTATATACATACAAAAAAGAGTATGGAAAATCAAAATCTCCTTGAATTTTTCATTACATTTTTTTATTTTAAATAATATTTTTTCCTAATGCAATCTTAAATGTGTAAGTGAAAGAGTGTTTAAAATATCATTAAATCAAATTTCACCTGTCAGAGTTTACATAAATCTTTCAACAAAGATTTGAACTAATAATAAATTTGAATTTAATTTCTATAGCAAATTAGGATAATAATTGGGATTGTCATTTCTTTTCACCCTTTGGATTAATGTGTCATAAATATAAGTACTATTCCCTACATCAAATTATATCATCTTATTTCTCTTCATATAGACTCTTTATAGACTTGGAAAACTTGGAGGGTGTTCCTTGATTGCATAAGCTTAATATATAGAGCCAAAAGGTAGGTCAATCTACCAGCCAATCGATCTCCCTAGACTTTATGGCAAGACCCTCTCACGCTTATAGCTATAACATACACAAGGTTGACATCAGGTCAACAGCCGATCATAAGAACTTCGTCAAATTTCTTACGATCTTACGCCCCATAGCCAACCCCATTTTGATAGGAGAAGTATTGGGGATAAAAATGTAGATTCATATGTCCATACAATTAATAAAATGCAAACGGTTAATTCCATCAATAAAAATCACCGGTGTTAAAAAATCTATATTCACTTAAGAAAATGCAAATCCATTAAAATACAGTATTCTAAATTGCGGCCTAGGCGCTAGGCGGCCTCCGGCCACACCGGAAACCCCATAGGCAGCCAGTCTAGGCGCTAGACGGCGCTAGACGGCCCTAGGCGGACATGTTCGATTTGAAATTTCAAAAAAAGAAAAAAGGAAAAAATCAACACTTACATGACAACGGCGGCAGCGGGGGGTGGTTTGAGGTGCTGCTGCTATTGGTGGCGGTGGTTGCGGTGGTGGTGGCGGCGGCGGTGGCGGCGGTGACTACAAAGAGGAGAGGGAGGAGAGGAGAGTGTGGTGGTGGTGCTACTGGTGGTGGTGGTGGCGGCGGCTAAGAAGAGGAGAGGGAAGGGAGGGGAGGAGAGGAGAGGAGCCTGGAGAGGGAAGGGAGGAGAGATGGTGGTGGCGGTGCTGCTGCTGCTACTACTGGTGGTGGTGGTTGAGAGGAGGAGAGGAGCCTGGAGATGGAGATGGAGAGGGAGCGGGAGGGGAGGGGAGGAGAGGAGCCTGGAGAAGGAGAGGGAGAGGGGGTGGCTGCACTCCCTCTCCTCCCTTTTTATGTTTAAAAAAACTGAAAAAAATTTAAAAACATAGGGTTCAAATCCTTAACCCTTCAAAACAACTAGCCATAGGAGCTCATAGACTTGTGTTAATCTGTTACATATACACTATATATGTGTGTGTGTGTAAAATAAATAAAAAAATCGGCCGCCTAGGCGGCGTCTTGGCGCTAGGCGGGCCCTCGGCGCACCGAGCCCGCCTAGCGAAATCTATAACATTGAAAAAAAATTCAACACATATTACAGTAAGGGTTGTTTGGTATCCCGAAAATGGACATGAACTCCTTACATTTTGTGTAAAGACCCGAACTCAACTGATTTCAGCTGTTTGGTAGGTGTCGTAATGAAAGTGGGTTTCCTTGAAGTGAGTTGTATTCTTGTATTAGAAGAACCTTCAAATAACTTGTATTCCTGTATTAGGTCAAGAACCTTCAAATAACTTGTATTCCTGTATTAGATCAGGAAAAGAAAGATTGCCTTTTGTTATGTTTTCATTACATTATGGAGTTTTGGTTTACCTGTATTCGCCCTTTCCTTTTTATTTCCTTTCTACGCAAAAAGAAGGATGTTTGGACTTGGAGTGTTATTCGAGAGCATTGTGTAATTTGATAGCATCCTTCAAGTATGGCCAAAAAGAAAGAAAAATCGCTTATTTGCTCCAGCGACAAATTACCCATTGATCAATAAGTATTTAAGTATAGGGTAAGCTCCCCCGTACTTAAGGAGTTTATCGTCTCTCTACCCAACTTACCCTTCCATTGCAGTAACCAAACAAATGAGCTACCAAAACCCCACTTTCATGTTGAGTTCAACAACCATCCAAACAACCGAACTCCATATTTCTCCAATTCCATTTCTCATAATTCAACCATCAAAAGAACAATGTCAAAGTCAAAACTTACGCATATGCAAACCCCACTTCCCCACTTCCTTACAATTTCAAGCAACCAAACAGACCCTAATGAAATCTGCAGAATACTTTACACTGACAATAATCAAACAAGACAACATACAGACGCGGAGCACGTAATTTGGACCATCCTATTGTATTTTTTTAGGGTTTCCGTATCCAGTCCGAAACGTGTCCATGAGACATGGATACGGATACGGATACGGATACGGATACGGACACGGACCGGTAGTTTGGATACATTAGTGTGTTTCTTAGACTACAAATACAGAAGGAACAAAAATGGTCGGATCGGGCGCTTACACTTGCGGATCCGAGCGGCGGGGAACCCGCAGGAGCCGCAACGGCTCTTCTGGAGGTGGAAGCTCCTCCGGCCGCAGCGGACGCAGAGGGTGTGGGTCTTGTTCCTCCGCTTCCCGAAACTCCCCGGTTCCCTTTCCCTGCCATTGATCAGATCACAATCTCTAAATTTACGGTTTGGATTTATAGATCCGTGGAAATGGAATAGAAACTAGTTTTTACGGGTTTCAAAGAACTTCACCATTGGTGCTCTTCACGCGTCGCCTCCTCTGGAATTGGGGGCAGCAGAAATGACTAGAGAGAGCTTAAAAAAAAAAAAACCGAGAACCCTAGCGAATTCTGAATGCTATTCCTCCCACATATTACGAAAATACCCCTTTTATATTCATGTGCGATGGAATTTTTTTTTTGTTTGAAAAATTAGATAAAAAATAAATTATATTTAAATATAATTTTAATGTATTATAATTATTAAAAAAATGAATTTTTAATATATATTTAGGTAATATCTTATATTTAGTTTAAATATATTAAGATGGTTTAAGTTAGTGAGAATTTTTAAGTGGAGGATACACATACGGTGGTAATTAGAAAAAAAATTAAAATTTCTTATGTAAGACGTCGTTAGAGTATGTGTCTTATGTATTTCTTAGAGTGGGATGACAATAGAGTTTACGTCCTACGAGAAAAAAAATGAATTGGACGCCGACTCTACTGATGTCCTACTTATATATATAGTTTTCTTTTTTATCAACGATCATTTTTTTACTGTTGATCTCTAACGTTTGTATTTTTGAACATTGCATATTATATAAAGGACGTGCGGGGGAAGTTCCAACCAAACTCAATTCTTTCTCCCCCAATCGGTTCCTAAACACAAAAAACTCATAGTCTCACAAGCTCTTCATTTAGAACCTTAGCAAATTGTAATAGAGTAATGCTATATGTACCTCCAATTTATCCCTCCAATTTGTCCCTCCTTACGTGGCAGCCTATGTGGCAGTCTATGTGGCATGAAGGTTAAATGAGTTCCTCTCATTTCTTTTTTTGCTATCATCCAAGATTGGAATCCTCACATTTCCTTTTTATTGTAAATGAGTTTCAATTTTGGATAATAAAAAGGAAATGTGAGGATTCCAATATTGGATGATAGTAAAAAAGGAAATGAGAAGAACTCATTTAACCTTCATGCCACATAGACTGCCACATAGGCTGCCACGTAAGGAGGGACAAATTGGAGGGACAAATTGGAGGTACATATAGCATTACTCATTGTAATATTGGTTAATCAAAGTATAAGGATATTGTGTTCACATAAAGGTGCAATAAATGGGCTATCCTATGAAGGGAGATTTATCTAAATTGTTATAACTAATCGTAGTATTACATTATATAGTTTACGTAATCTGATTATTAAAAAAAAAAAAATCTATCTAATATGAGTTCATATTAAGACATCTTTTTGCTTTTCATTGTTTACTATTAGATCGTGAGCAAGCCAAAAAATTTGTTATTAAAGTTAATTTATAATCGCCTTTTATAAGTATTTATGTTACTCAAGTATCACATAAACTTGATAATATAAGTACTCAACGTGCTTCTAATTATCAAACGGTTAACGTGGTGCTAATTCTTGAACAAAACGTATATTAGAAGGTAAAAATGATGACGATAATAATGATTATAAAAAGTGATGATTTAATTAAAATTTTAGATGATTATGATGATAATATTGATAATGTTACCACTTAGAATTATATGTCGGACAATCATTCAATAGTCTTTCTAAATTTAGAACTTTTATAAGCGAAATAGCTATTACACAAATTTTTACTTGTTCATCTAGTGTTATGAAACAATGTCCTGAAAATTATATATACCTGTGATCAACCGAATTGTAATTGAAGAGTATACGCTAAACCCATTGGAACTGATGAAATAGTTGTCATTAGTACACTAGAAACTCGGCATTTTTGTCTATGTGGACAAACAACAACATATCATCCACTAGTTATTGCTTTATGGATTAGACACAAGATAACTGGTACAATTAAGGATAATCAATCCTACAATCCATCACAAATTGTGAGGGATATACATAAAGAACATCGGATACATATTACTTATTACAAAACTAGGATAGATGGAGAGATGACTTTAGCTGAAATAAATAGTAGTCGTGTTGATGCATATGTTAGTCCTAAAAACATGGTTTTAGAATTACCGAGTCAAATCTAGATAACAAATACTATCTAAAGACTACCGAAAATAATAGCTCTTAAACATTTTTTATTTATTTGATCAAGGCATGCATTGACAACTTTTAAAAAGGGTTGTTTATTTGTTATTAGTATTTATGCTAATTTTCTTTCATCTATCAAGATACCTTATTTATTGCTTTTGCTCATGGCCCTAACTAACAATTATATTCAGTTGCTTATGTTGTTGCTGAAAGTGAAAACACATATTCCTGTACATAGTTTTTAAACAATTTTATAACATATTTCGAAAACTATTTTAATTAATGTATAAAATTTTATTTATATCAGATAAACAAGAAGATTGATAATGCTATGCGTGCTATTTTTCTAGATTCATTATTCTTTGTATCAAGTAAAAAAAATCCATATCTAATTAACCAAAGTTAGAAATTTTCAACAAATGTATACTCTATTGGGAGATCATATAATAAAACAGACGATGACTATTGGTTTGAAAGAATTAAAGTTGAAAACATGAAATGCTTAACCAGTTCACTTGAGGAAATGATGAAACCCGTAATTTTGAGCATTGGATAACAACTTATTTTTCTTGCCCTAGATTGGATATTAACACTTCTAAACTTGCATAATATTTTAATAGCTTGATTAAACATTTGCATGATAAACTAATAACAACACTACTTAACGGTATTAGAGTTAATATTATATCACTTCAAGACAAAAATAAATAGATTGTTCAAAATATAGAAATAGAGTATTGTACGAGGATGCTAAAAACTATGGTCCGCATAAGTAGAAAAAAAATACCATTTACAAATGTTGCGCATTGATAGTTTTTTGTTTGAAATGTTAGATCTTGCAATAAGTAAAATGTATGTAGTACGCTTAAACGAAAGTTATTGTTCATGTTTAAGATGATATCATACGTTGCTACCATCTGTACATGCATGTTATGTGTGGAAGTCTTGCAATGTAAGTATTGATAATTTTGATCATTCACAATTTTCTACTGATAAGTTGAGAAGTGTGTATGAGCCACATCTAGAACCAACTCCACTCCCCTATGATCTTCAAAGTGCTTTGCTTATTGGACAAATTGGAGTATAAGATGCAAGACAAAAAGTTAAAAGACCAAAGAAGAACAATATAAAGATAAATAAACTTTAAAAAAACATTAACCATGGTGGACTAAGACACAACAAAAGAAAATGTACTTGTCGACCAATAGAGTATAAATTGTTATCTTTTGATGTTGTTATAATGAATTAAAAATAAAATAAAACAGCGTGTGCCATTGTAGTTGGCGCCCCACACTCTTTAAGTGGAGAATGTCATTCGTGATGACGCCTCACCCTTCTATCTACAATTAACTCAAATTTGTTCTCTTTCATGCAAATTTGATAAATTTTACCTTCCATATTTTTTTGTTGTTAAATGTGCCTACCTTTTGATTCCGTTGAACTCCTCTTTTAGGAGTTTTCACCATCTTCACATATTTACTCAATAATTAAACAATTACTTTACTCCCACAACTACTAAAATCTATACTAATTATTATTTTTTAAAACTTTTAATTAAATATTTTACAATTTTTTAAAAGAACTAGCTAATGTCTATACTCTTTCTTCCTTAAAAAAATATGGAAAGATCATAAACCTTATCTTCATTAGATTTAATCAGTAAAATTTTCAATAAAAATGTTGAAATATTTCATTGATGGTGAAGATGAGGACACTAGGAGAATTACACTTTCTATAGCAAAATCATAACTTAAACAAACAGATTTTTGATATTTTCAAATTCAGGAATCCTCAAAAATTGAATTATCACTTTTCACTCCCAATCCCACTTCCTGGCCTTGTATGATATTATGTATGTATGCCATATGGATTCTAATTTTGGATAAACTTTTGGAATTCTTGAAATCACATTAATTTGATGTCGATAAATTCACACCTCCAGCTGACGTACTTGTGCATCACACTTTCACCACGCGTGTTCGTCGGCATCAAGTGTGGAACAAGATTTCCAAATTTTGATCAGTCAATGTTTGCTTTAAAAAAAAATCCACGTGTAAACAAGTAGACTGACATGTGGACACAACATCCCACCTACCAGTACTATATAGACCCTTCCGTTCCAAACTGGCAATGATGATCCCAGAGGCGGCAAAAGCATCCTAAAGTCTCTAATGGCGGTCTAGAGAATTAGGGTTAGGGTTTGAAGTGATCCAGATCTATTCAGTCTCTCCCTCTCCCTCTCCTTCTACATTGGAGAGATGATGCTCTCATGGAAGGACAAGGTGGCCGACAAGCTCTCCAGTCTCCTCGCCGACTCGCCGTCCGCTCCCTTCTCTTCGCCCGGTGTTTCGCCGACGTCTCGATCCGGACCTCCGGTAAACTTCCGCTCGATCTTTGTTTGATCAGATCGCGAGGAATTTCTAGGCGTTTTGCTGTCTCCGCTTCGATTTCTTCGATCTATTTAAAATCCATGTTGCGTACACGAAATGACGGGAATGGACTCTGGGACACTGAACGAGCACCTACTCGTCGTCTCTAGTAGTGCGTTTTGTGTCGCGTAACACGTGTCGGACATGGAGTGACACGGTGTCCGTGCTTCCTAGGTAAGAGTAGCGGTGGATGTTCGCAACTTTGATGATTGTCCTTAGTTATAGCTGATCTGATTTAAGTGGTTTCACTCGCATACACTTCTTTAGGGTATTCCATTAGGTTTGTTGTTACATCATCCGATGAGGAGTTTTGAAGCACATTGCTAATTCCAGTTTCGATTTCTCCGGTATAGCTAAAAATTTGTGTTGCATGGACAAGGATATGACACGACAGGAAACGGACACTGTGACACTGACACGACACCTTGGAGTGCCTGTGTCAGCATGACGACCCCTTCGGATTATGGAGTGTCTGTGTTTTATAGTTTTAAGATGGTCCTTAGTTACAGCTCGTCTGATCTAAGCAGTTTCATCGACATTTCTATCAGATTCTCCAGTAGTTCTATGATATTTCTTGCTCCTTGATTCGATCTTTCAAGACGCATTATCTTTTCCGGCTTCAATTTCAATTGATCTAGCTAAAGATTATGATGGATGTTTGTTGATCGTTATTGGTTTATAGCTCATTTTCTTCTGAGAGTAGTTTACTTTACGGACTTTAGTTTTCTGAAACTAAAAGGGGATAGACGGAGATGATATAGATGTACTATGAATAAAGTTCATAATAAGTAGGATTTCACTTATCGTCTCGCAAAACACTCATTCAAGCATGTGATCAGTGGAACTTGACAAATTCTCAACGTAGCATCACGTATAATCTATTTCTTCTGTCATCTGACTCATTTCGGAAATAGCACGAGTGATTTGTTTAGTCCGATTATGCTTTGCTGATAAAAGTACCATACCAAGGGTACATAAGCTAGGTAGCATGAAGACTTGAGAATTTGGTGCGTCTCTGTATCACATCCTGTCGGACACGTATTGGACATCATGACACACACACACTAAAATATGGTAGAACACTCTAAGTTTGGTATCATGTCTGTATTGTGTTGTGTTGTATTTGCATTTGTACAACATAGATGGTAAGGTTTTAGCAAATTGGAGAGACTAGAATACTCCTTAACTTATAGGTTATACGAATCAGTCTAAGCTCAATCAAGAAGATGCTGCATTGTATTCTTTGATTGAAGATCTCAGGGAAAATAACCCTAAATCACTGCCTAGCATGAGTGCTTAAGGAACCAACTTCCGTTCTTACATTGTTAAATCTTTGGTCTACAACAGATCCTACGCAAAAGACACCCTTCTGAAAGTTGAATCACGAACATTGAGTCCTCTACATCTACTGCTAGTAGACTACCTTCTGAAGATGACTTTCACCCTCCCAATATTTCACATCACGTGCCCCTACATCATGTTAGTCCCGGGGGCTTGATCGAAGATGAAAACTAATGCAATCGAGATCTGAGATGTCACACAAAACTTTGTGATGATCAAACTCAAGATCTACGAATAAAACTAAAAAGCCAAATTACAATATGAAGGAGAAAAATAGCAAAGAGAAGATCTCTTGTTCTTCTTTGCAAACGTGTTGCAATTGGGACAGAACAAGTTACAATAATCTAGAGAGATGAGAAGAAGAACAATGCTGGGGTGTCAAAACACCGTTGCTCAAAGCAAGATTCGCCCCACACGATCTGCTTCCAGGAACCAGCAAGTTTGAAGAACTTGTGGAACGCTCGATGTCACCTCTGTTCTGACTCCTCGGATGGACTTGCAATGGCGGCAGCAACTCCCTCTCTTTCTCTCTTTTCTGACTTGTATTTTTCGTAGTAGTCACAAAGGAGGCCAGAAGAGAGTATTTATAGAGAGAGGGTGGAAACCCTAGCCGTCTCTTCAGTTATGGAAAGATTGAATCAAATCACAAAAAGATAGCAACGAATTAATTCTAATCCCACAAAGATAGGAACTGAATTAATTCAAATCCCACAAATATAGTAACGAAATTAATTCAAATCCCACAAAGATAGGATCTGAATTAATCGCATTGATTCACCCTTTCCATAACCGATTTGAAATCTGCACAGTCAGCGTAGCCCTCCATGCGGCAGCAGCAGCAGCAGCCTGGCCGCATGGACCGCATGTGCCGCGTGAGCCGCATGGACCGCATGAGCCGTATGGACCGCATGGACCGCATGAGCCGCATGGACCGCATGAGCCGTATGAGCCGCATGAGCCGCATGGACCGTATGAACAGCATGAGCCGCATGAGCCGCATGGACCGCATGGACCGCATGAGCCGCATGAACCGCATGGCCGCATGAGCCGCATGAGGCCGCATATGAGCCGCATGCCGCATAAGACCGCATGGCCGCATATGAGCCGCATAAAGACCGCATGACTGCTGACGTGCTAAGTGCAAAGTGCGTCAACAAAATGCCACATTACGCCTCATGAGCCCATGAGCCCGAGTCCGAGTCCGAGCCCGAGCCCGAGTCCGAGTCCGAGTCCGAGTCGCTAAGCCCCTTTGGGGCTTAGCTCCAAGTGGAATTAATCCAAGAGAATGACAAAAGCATTAATGCTTAATCCTTGGAGCCTTATTCTTACCTCCTAGTAAAATCACCCACATGGTTCCCTCCTTAGGGTCACCACCCCATGTGCATCTCTCAACAACACACCCAAGTATATATGTTGAGATAACTCATGGTGCTTTTCCAATGTGGGACTAAAATTTTACAAGGCATGTTGAGAGCAAGCTCTCTCCATGTAAGTAAAGCACCAACAATCCCCCACATATCACAATATATATATGTGTCCAGGGTTGAGCGTTCTCCACAGTAACTGTCCATTTTGCATTAGGATAGATGTCGCTGACGACTTGAATCTTCCCGCATGGGTTAAATAACAATGTGATACAAGAATGGACTACGCCTTGAATTCTGCACCACAATTGTAATTCTTCCCACTCACAAAGTGTAGTTACGTGTGCTTCTGGCTGCACATTAAAGGCCCTGTGCCAGCCTGGTTTCAGTGTATAATTTTGGACGTCTACAAGTTTACCCTCAAGAGACGGCCTGATATCTCTTTTCATACACTATAGGTGAGTTCTTTATTAAAAAGATATGGCATGAAGCCTTGCGCTTCCTTGCGGTGCTACGCCGCTATGACATGGCCTGAAGCCGAGGCATTACTCCTACCTGGGAACCTCATCGTAGTGTCATACTACTGTAGCATGAGGTCACAAGCCTCTTTATAGTGCCAAACTACCCAGCATGAAGCCTAAGGCTTCCTTGCGGTGTTACGCCGCAACGACATGGCTTGCAATGCCGAGGCTTTACCCCTACCTGGGTACCTCATCGTGGTGTCGTGCCACTGTAACATGGGGCCATCCTCCCCTTTGTAGTGCTGTCTACAACTCTTTAATTACGTCATACAGCATTAGGCTACCTGTCTATTTGCGGTGCTACGCCGCTGTGACTTGGCTTGCAAAGCCGAGGCATTACCCCTACCTGGGAACCTCATGGTGGAGTCACCCCACTGTAGCATGGAGATTCACTCCTTGTAGTGCTGCTCTACCGTGCTTCCTGTAAAGCACACCAGACATTCACTCTGCCTGAGAACTCATTAAGGCGTTTAAGCCAACCTTCCACAGGATTTGTTTTTCCGCAGAAAAATACATAGTAGACAACAGTGGTTATGGGTCCGTATCCCTTCCATGTTCCAGAGAACAAGTACCCACTGTTACCTGATAGTTTTCCAGTCAGTGATCCTCCTTTGAACCAAAAGTTAGATGCCTAGTAGATTTCTCTTTGAACTAATAGCATAAAACTTTATGGTAGGATTACAAAGACACACTATCAGAATGCCTTCAAGCCCATTTTACAAGCTGTGTCATCGACCAACTGGCGCTTGAGGCCCTTTGTGAACGGATCTGCCAGGTTCTTCTGACTCCGAACATCAACCACTGCAATTACACCTCTTTTGATAAGATCGTGTACTGCCCTGTGCTTCAACCGCACAGTCCTCTTCTTCCCGTTGAAGAGGTCATTTGATGCCACCGCCGCAGTCGCCTGGTTGTCACAGTATATCGGTATCGCCGGTATCTGAGCCCCAACCACTGAAGATCATACATGAGCTCCCGAAGCCATTCTGCTTCATCTGCTGCAGTTTCAAGTGCATAGAATTCAGATTCCATGGAGGAACGAGAGAGTATAGTCTGCTTCTTCGACTTCCACGATATAGCAGCTCCACCCAAGGAAAAGACATATCCACCTGTGGATCTCTCGCTTTCCACCTCTGAACACCAGCTAGCATCACTGAAGCCTTCCACTACTGTCGGATACCCGTTGTAGTGCAGTGCATATGTCTGAGTCTTCTTGAGATATCTTATTACTCGCTTTACAGCTTTCCAGTGCTCAACCCCTGGGTTGCTTGTGAACCGACTCAGCATTCCCACGGCGAAAGCTATGTCAGGCCTTGTGGCAGTAGTTGCGTACATCAAACTTCCGATAACGCTAGAATACTCCAGCTGCCTGACGCTTTCCCTCGAGTTTGGCTTCAGCTTCTGATCACACCTGTATGGCGTATCGATCCCTGGAAGATCCTTATACCCATAGCGTGTGAGCATCTTCTCAATATAGTGAGATTGTGACAGCGCTACTCCAGTGTCTGTCCGGATGATCTTTATGCCCAAGATGACATCTGCATCCCCCAAGTCCTTCATACTGAACTTGGTTGAGAGGAACTTCTTTGTCTCTGTGACACAGCCTATATCCGTACCTAGGATTAGCATGTCGTCCACGTACAGACAAACGATGACTCCTCTTCCATCAGCGAACTTTGTGTAAACACATTTGTCCGTCTCGTTGACTCTGTAGCCGTTTGACCTAATAACTTTGTCAAACTTCTCATGCCACATCTTGGGAGCTTGTTTCAAACCATATAATGATTTCACCAACTTGCAGACTTTGTCTTCAAGACCTTTGACGACAAATCCATCTGGCTGTTGCATGTAAATCTCTTCGGTCAGCTCCCCATTCAGGAACGCTGTCTTTACATCCATCTGATGTATCACCAACTTATGTATAGCTGCTAGAGCGATTAACATCCTGATGGTGGTCATCCGAGCTACTGGAGCGTACGTGTCGAAGTAGTCTATCCCCTGTTTCTGAGAAAATCCCTTGGCGACCAGCCTGGCCTTGAACTTGTCAATAGTTCCATCTGCCTTCATCTTCTTCTTGAAGATCCATTTACATCCAATAGGCTTTTCTCCTTCAGGTAGATCTACCAACACCCATGTGTTATTGGAGGTGATAGAGTCAAATTCGTCATTCACTGCTTCCTTCCAGAAGATAGCATCTCTGGTCTTCATCGCCTCATCATAGGTAAGCGGATATGCTTCCACATGATAGGTGACAAAGTCATCTCCGAAATCTTTCGGTCTCCTCGCTCGCTTAGCTGACGGCTCGGCGAGTTCTGGTGCAAGAGTTGTTTCATCAACAACAGCTTCTTCTTGGACTACTGGCTCGTATGAGATTTCAGTCTCATTAGTACCTACATCATTTTTCGGAATGTCCGAAAGAATAATGTTTTTGTCTTTTGCGAACTTGTCTTCAAAGTATTCAGCATCGCGAGATTCGATAATATGATTTGATTCAATATCAAGAAATCTCCGAGCATCACTCTTCTCGGCATACCCCAAGAAGATAGCCTTCGTAGTCCTTGTCCCCAGCTTCTGAATCTTCAGATCTGGAAGCTTCACATACGCCAGACACCCCCACACTCGAATGACATTCAAGTTGGGTCTGACTTTGAACCATAGTTCATGAGGAGTTACATCCGAAGTTGCATATGGCACTCTATTCAGAATGAAAGTGGCCGTTAATGCAGCTTCTCCCCAGTAGCATTTTGGAAGACCTGCAGTGAGCAGCATGGAATTCATCATTTCTGTTAATGTCCGGTTCTTCCTCTCTGCTACTCCGTTGGATTGAGGAGAATATGGAGCAGTAGTCTCGCATATGATTCCATGTTCTTTACAGAACGATGCGAATTCATGAGACCTGTACTCCCCACCTCGATCACTTCTCAGCCTCTTGAGTTGTTGTCCAGTCTGCCGTTCAGCCTCGGCCCTGAACTCTCTGAACTTCTCGAAAGCTTCGTCTTTGGACTTGAGCAAGTAGACGAACGCGTATTTTGAGAAGTCGTCGATGAAGGTTATGAAATACTTCATTCCGGCCTTCGTGGAGAAATGTTTGAAGTCACAGATATCGGAGTGCACCAACTCCAGAAGATTTGTGCTTCTATTGACCCGATGAAAGGGTTTTCTTGTGATCTTCGTCTGAGCACACACCTCACACTTCTCCACCTTACCCCCACATTTGGAGATAAGTCCTAGACTAGACATTTTGTTAATTCTCTTACAATGAACATGTCCTAGTCTATTATGCCACAACTCAAGAGAATAATCAGAAAATGCAACTGCATTAATGTCTTCAAACTGGTTAACAAGCTGAATTTTAAACATGCCTTCGGTTTGATAAGCCTTTCCGAAGTATGTTCCTTTCTTGGACATCACCATTTGACCAGCATTGATGTCCATCCTCAAGCCTGCGTTGCAGAGCAGGCTCCCAGAGATCAGGTTCTTGGCAATCGCCGGAACATGCTTCACACCTTGAAGCGTCAGAGTGTTCCCAGAAGTGAGTTTCAGTTCCACGGTCCCGATCCCCAGAACTTCAGCTTGGGCCTGGTTTGCCATGACAACCTTCTCAGATATCGGCTGGTACGTGACGAACCATTTCTTGCCTGAACAGACATGGCAAGTCGCACCAGTGTCTATCCACCAGTCAGAGTCAACCCCCACAGTTGTGACCTGTCCGATCATAGCAACAACGTTAGAAACCAATGAAACCTTATTAGGCTCACCTTTCTCTGATTGTTTAGGCTTAGATCTGCATTCACTCTTGTAGTGGCCTTTCTTGCCACAATTATAACAAGTCACGTGGGACTTAGTCTTCTGTTGCTTGAAAGAAGGACCCTTCACTTTTAGATTAGCGAAGTCCTTCTTCTTGGGATGAGAAGCCGCCTGCTTCCCCTTGGAATCTCTTGTCTGCACAAGATTGGCTTTAGCCAACTGTTTGGACAGAGTGTCCACCTTCTGTTGAGAACGCATCTCGTCGTCAACATGGATCTCTTGAAGTAGATCTCCCAAGCTAATGTCTAGCTTCTTTCTGTGCATCCTTGCATAGAAGGTACTCCATCCAGCAGGAAGTTTTGAGACGATCCCTCCGACGACAAACTTGTCGGGAAGGGGCATCTCTTCGTCTTCCAGTTTCTGACGCAGCTTCAGAAATTTCTTCACCTGTGGCAGCATGGACTTTTCGTCCTCAAAGAGCAATTTGTGATATTTTTCAACCACAAACATTTTGCTCCTGTTCTTGTCTTCTTCATACAGATTTTCCACAGACTCCCATATGTCTCTGGCAAGTTCCTTCTTCGAGTAGGATTCTGCCAGGGAGTCCTCCATAGCATTCAGGATGATAAGCCTGCAGATGCTATTTTCCCTTCTCCATTTGGCCTGGAGTTTGGTAGCCGCGTTGATGGCGGCAGTAGATCCAGTGTCTGGAACAGAGGGTTTTTCCTCCAACAGAACATGATCAACATCTTTCAGTTGAAGAGTTAGGTACACCTTTCTCTTCCAGACTTGATAGTGCTCTCCATCGAACTTTTCCAACTTGCAGAAGTCCGATTGGAGGAGCGAAGCATTAATGTTTTCCATCTATACGGATCTTGCTTTGAGATTGTTAGTCCCGGGGGCTTGATCGAAGATGAAAACTAATGCAATCGAGATCTGAGATGTCACACAAAACTTTGTGATGATCAAACTCAAGATCTACGAATAAAACTAAAAAGTCAAATTACAATATGAAGGAGAAAAATAGCAAAGAGAAGATCTCTTGTTCTTCCTTGCAAACGTGTTGCAATTGGGACAGAACAAGTTACAATAATCTAGAGAGATGAGAAGAAGAACAATGCTGGGGTGTCAAAACACCGTTGCTCAAAGCAAGATTCGCCCCACACGATCTGCTTCCAGGAACCAGCAAGTTTGAAGAACTTGTGGAACGCTCGATGTCACCTCTGTTCTGACTCCTCGGATGGACTTGCAATGGCGGCAGCAACTCCCTCTCTTTCTCTCTTTTCTGACTTGTATTTTTCGTAGTAGTCACAAAGGAGGCCAGAAGAGAGTATTTATAGAGAGAGGGTGGAAACCCTAGCCGTCTCTTCAGTTATGGAAAGATTGAATCAAATCACAAAAAGATAGCAACGAATTAATTCTAATCCCACAAAGATAGGAACTGAATTAATTCAAATCCCACAAATATAGTAACGAAATTAATTCAAATCCCACAAAGATAGGATCTGAATTAATCGCATTGATTCACCCTTTCCATAACCGATTTGAAATCTGCACAGTCAGCGTAGCCCTCCATGCGGCAGCAGCAGCAGCAGCCTGGCCGCATGGACCGCATGTGCCGCGTGAGCCGCATGGACCGCATGAGCCGTATGGACCGCATGAGCTGCATGGACCGCATGAGCCGCATGAGCCGCATGAGCCGCATGAGCCGCATGGGCCGCATGAACAGCATGAGCCGCATGAGCCGCATGGACCGCATGGACCGCATGAGCCGCATGGCCGCATGAACCGCATGAGGCCGCATATGAGCCGCATGCCGCATAAGACCGCATGGCCGCATAAAGACCGCATGACTGCTGAGTGCGCCAACAAAACGCCACATTACGCCTCATGAGCCCATGAGCCCGAGTCCGAGTCCGAGTCCGAGTCCGAGTCGCTAAGCCCCTTTGGGGCTTAGCTCCAAGTGGAATTAATCCAAGAGAATGACAAAAGCATTAATGCTTAATCCTTGGAGCCTTATTCTTACCTCCTAGTAAAATCACCCACATGGTTCCCTCCTTAGGGTCACCACCCCATGTGCATCTCTCAACAACACACCCAAGTTTATATGTTGAGATAACTCATGGTGCTTTTCCAATGTGGGACTAAAATTTTACAAGGCATGTTGAGAGCAAGCTCTCTCCATGTAAGTAAAGCACCAACACATCAGCCCTCCAGATTCGTTGCACTCACATATCCGAAGCATAATACCTCCCTCGCAAAAATTTATCCTTGATACCAGTTATCCTTTTTGATTAGCCGAAATACATGAGAATGTTACAAGATTTGCTTTCAATAGAAGTTGTTCTCTCCGTCTCTGTCCCTCTCTTAAAGGTAACTATCTTCCTTTCCACCCAATATTCGATCGTCACCTTCTCATGCACTGTGCATCAATCTCTTATGCTTTGCTTGGATGGATTTTGCTGCTACCCTGCGTACCCCATAGAAAACACAGGATTGTACTACATAACCAAAGTTCTTAATTTCAAAGGTTCCAATAGCATTCATTCCTTTAGCATCTCTTTACCTAACGATGTTATGCTAAAAAGAGCAATAATAAACCTAAGAAATAAATTATGCTAAGTATTCCTGTTTATAATAACCACATGTTTATATTTGCATAAAGCATAAGCTAATAACAGTATAACTGCAGGGTTATTGTGATGTGCTTAATTTATGCTAACTTTGGAAATAATTCCAACTTTTACTGGGATATAACTAGCCTAAAGAAATTATTCTAACCGGCTGTGCTATAGCATAATGTTTTGGTTGAGAATGTGCTCCACCAAGGGAGCCAGTATCTTCTATCCTCTATCTGGCAGGTATTAATTTTCTTCCCTTTCTCATCTTTTTCCAATACACTTTGAAGAGCTACTACATGGCACCCTTTTTGTAAAGCTCATCCTTTTATTGCTTTCAAGATATTATTTTGCTGCCCAACCACAACTTTTTATCTTCCTAATGTTACCCAGGATGGCATTTTGTTGTCTTAGAATGGGACAACATCTATCCATTTCTGATTCCTGATATCATTTATTGAGGTCACTTTTTTTTTTTTTCTGTTTCTGATATCACTTTATGAGGTCTGCATACGATATATAAAATTAAAAAGAGATGAAGTTGGCATTCTTTTGGTTCTATTTTATGGCAGATCATGTTTTACTATGAGTGGTCATTGTCCCAATTACCCGTTTTCTGTGTCAACCATTTCTTATGAGTCCGTTCTAGAAGTGAAGTTTTGTTGAGTTGATGTTGGATGTCTAAGAATAATCAACAAAATTTAATTGTTTCTGCTAGATCTAGGGGTATGTCTAAACGAAGTTGGATTGATGCCATAACTAAGATATGGTTTTTGTTAATGTTACAGAGGACAGGACCTTAACAAAGCTGAATGGAAGAAAAGAATTCAGATAGCTGATCCCAACAATTTGGGATGGAGGCTTTTTGTTGTTGTTGTTGTTGTTGTACTGCAGTTGTGAATCTTGTTTCCACCATGGGTTTTATGTTTTCATTTTCTTTATTTGGCTTACCTGTGAGGAAAACTTTCTTAAACCGGATTATACTCATGATCTTAGTTACTATCATATCTACTTATTACATACGGACTTTATAGTTTAAACATCATTCATTTTGCAAAGACTAATTTATGTTGGCATGCATTTGACTTGTGCAGGCAAGATCATTTTCTATGGAAGAAGTATCTTCTCCCAAGAAATCTTTTCTCTCTTCATTTTTTCTTTCTCTCCTCCCTGCCACCTGCTCCGGTGCTGATTGGCATGAATCAAATAAGTTGACTCAACCACACAATACAATACCAGCTCCATTAAGATCCCTTCCTAAAAGATGGAAAGCGAATAGCTTCACATCGAAAGATAAAGCATTGGATTGTAGCTCGGACAGCAGAACCGACACAGAGTGTGACGACACACCGAGAAAGTCCAAAGAAGACACAGATCAAGTATTGGAAAGGAAAGTCGATGGTTCTATTGGAGTTGCAGAAGCAAAAGTCAATGGTACTTCTGGAGTTGCAGAAGCATCTACATTGCATGCCTCTGAAGAGTTTCTTTCTTGTCTCACAGACGAGTCTTCATTTATATCTGCGAACTTGTTTGAGTTTTTATATTCATCCATACCAAATATTGTTAAAGGGTGCAAATGGGTACTATTATACAGGTAAGCTACCATTTGGAAGATTGACAAAATGTGGTACTTGTGTATGTTTTCTTTCTGATTTAATGAGGATCTCTTCAAATGAAGGGCAGCACGAAGAAAGATGGGATATCACTACGCACACTTCTTCGTAAAAGTGTTAATGTTTCTGGTCCATGTTTACTAGTAAGTACTTACTCACAAGTCAAAATTGTGGTTTTTGATGTCCTTTAAAGTTAGGGAAGTGGTTCTCAAGTTTCTTATTTAGAAAGATTTTACTTCTTGTGGTATTTCTTTATATCTTTTTGTGTATTTTTAAAAGGCCTTGGTATAAGAAAGCTTTTACTTGCTAGATTGTTGGAGACGTGCAAGGTGCTACATTTGGTGGTCTTCTGGATAGTCCTTTAAAGCCTACAACCAAAAGAAAGTACCAAGTGAGTGTGTGCAAAGTTATCATATAGATCTATCTTTCACGATTTGATTGCTTTTACTACTTCCCAATATCTTGAGGGCATATCACACTTTTATTGATAGGGGACAAGCCAAACATTTGTATTCACTACAATATATGGAGAACCAAGGCTCTTCAGAGCAACAGGTACAAATCTCAGTAATATCCATTTATGGCCTTATACCATGGTTGAACCTCCTGTTTCAGGAGCATACCGACTCTCTCCAAGTAAACTATTGATACTATGTCTTATGTTTTTTCCGGTGTAGCTTTGTTCATGAACAGGTTCTTCAGTAATATTACTGAATAGACAACATTAGAAGCTATAGGTGCTAGGCATAGTACACCAAGATCTGTTCTACTGTAGCTGTGTTAGTTAATCTCTCCTCCTGCGACTGACTACTCTTAATATGTTTCTTGAATGTCCCAGTACTCACTTGAGCTGCTACAGATTTTATGTATGCATTTAACATCATACTATGTCTGTGACTCTGTATAGTTATCTTGTCATTTTAGGTATTACTAATCAAATGTAGTACAAGCCGTTTTCTCCATTATTGGGTTTGTTATGGTTGCACTCTGATTTTACTTAATGGGAAATATGTTAGGCACTGTGAGAACAGGTACTCGTTCTGGAGCTTGCCATAAACACAGGAGCGATGTCTCCCATTTTTAAGCCCATAGATTAGTAGTTGGTGACTATTGTGGGCATAGTATCAGAAGAAAATTATGTTATCATGCATCTCTGATGATTAACTATTAGAACATGACAAATAGTCGAGGAAAGTTAAGCATGCACTAAGTGAAAACATTATTATGTTGTTACCTCACAAAATAAACATATTCTTTATCTGTAATCGATCCTTCAAGCTAGAAATCAGCATAATATACAGTCAAGGCCATTCTGTACCGCAGCTACATTTGAATACATTTATTTTTGAACAGTATTGACAGTCGTCAACAATTTTAAAGCTTATTGAGAAATTTGTTATATTTTGATAAAATTGGTGATTGAATGGAGGATTCCTTCTAATTAAATAACAGCATTATTTTTAAATTTACCTGTGAGGTTCCTAGAAGAACAGAGGTGGTGATGTGATACGTGACAAAATCTCGTATCTAAGCAATTAAAGAAATTAGGTAGTGTAGGCCAGAAAAATTATGTTACGCAACAGTTAGTGTTGAGAAAACCTCCAGTTTATGGAAAACCGTGTAGCTAGATTACTTGTGGGTCTTTATTTTTTGGGCCAAAAAAATTAATTTGTATATTCGATGTTTTGTTAGGCTATGTTATGATGTTCTGGCCTTATTCGGAATGCTCCATCCATCTGCAGTTGCACTCTTGACGATTACTCTTGCCCTGGCCAGGAACCTTCAATTATAAAACTAGCATACATCTAGACAAATTGTACAACTATTTTGAAAGGAGACTGTCATCCAGAGGAAAACTTATGCTGAATCAGTTTGAACTTCTAAACATGCTGTTCTGTAGCATATATGCTTGATCCAAAAGTTTCTTACATTATAGGAAAATGAAGTTTGATTTAGGACATACGTTAAGCAGCTGTTCTGTAGCATATATGCTGTTCTGTAGCATATATGCTTGTTCCATCCCATTACTTAAATTGTTATTAGTTTCTTCTAACATAGTTGTACTCCACTTACCAAATCCATCATCATGATTTCTCACTTGACAAACAGATATTCTGAGATAATACTTGAGGAGTGTATTGAATCTTGATTTATCACATTAGCAATTTGAAGGTTTGTCTTAAAGAAAGCTTTTGTACCTGATAACGCTGGGCTTGTTACAGGTTAGCTAGGCTGCTGATGCTTGTTTTTCAGAAAGCATCAACATAATCTTTTTTGGTAGCACCAGCGTCTGCTTATTATTTTGATATGCTACTTTACTTTTGGACTGCTTTGAAAGCAGGGAGGAGGCTGCTTTCATAACCTGCTTCTGCTTTTTAAAAAGCAGCAACAATACAAAACTAGCCTAAGTAGAGTGCTGCTGTCAATGAGTAAATTATTGGCTGCACTCCATCTGAATAGTGATGGTATATGCTTTTCATCACCTTATTGTTGCTCGACCATAAAGTGTTCTGATTCTTTACATCTCATCAGGTTTGCTATAGTAATATAGGTATATTACTCATCTTCTGCCGTTTCTCGCTAGACCTGTAGCAAGAGAGATTCAAACATTTACGAAGACCAAAACAGCATAGGCTGATGTTAATTGGCCTTTATTTGAGGGTAGTTCCAAAATTCTGTCATGAACAACTAACCGAATGATGATTTTAACTATTCAACTTTTGACCTATTACTAACAAGCTTGGTTCTTTGATGATGAAGTATTGCTTAGGGGTTTGTCATCTTAAACAACTTTCTAGGAATACCCTAAGAATGTGAACTCTTGCATATAGATCCCTCCTAAAAATTTAGATAGAATTGATTTGGATAAAACCAAGATACTTCCTGTGGAGAGGAGGTTCTTATTTGTAATAAGTGAAGGATACAATATGGAAAGACGCATATATGGATTCTTCAATCGGTATTGAAAAGATCTTCTAGACTCAATGTAGAAGATTGACTAAATCAACCTAAAATGTTTGCCCAAATATATGATTCTATCTACTAAATAAATCCTAGAGATACACCAAAATTGGTGTTAGACCAATATTCTACCATGACCATAATTTTGGTCAACCATGACCGTAATTTATGGTAAGCTACTTACCCATATTCTTATACAACTCATAAAGTCTTAAAAAACATATACTTTTTCTGTGTATTTGAAACTCGTGCAGATTCCATTTTCTGCTTCTGCATTTAAAGTTTAAACTATGGAGAAAAAACTATAATCTATTGCACAATTTTATCCCCGGTAAAGAATCCTTAAAATTTACAAGTAATCTACAAGATTTCATGATTTCAAGAGATACAAGTCCAGATGTGTCAATACATATTTGGATATGCATTGTTCAGAGTATAATGCTTGCTTCATTTATCCTCAAGGACTTGCCTATTCCTTGTTGTCATAGGGCATTTGGGAACTGAGTGTGGAATCCACACTAACGTTATGCATTTATGTTTCACGGATACGACATGACAAGGTAAGGACATTATGATGCCAATATATACCTAAGAGCGACTGTTTTAACTATTTAGCACCATTCATTGTGATGGAGAAATTGAGAAGGATCTCTCTTATGGGAGTAAAGCAACCTGGCCAAAAGTGGAGCATTTTAGGTGGGCTTTGTGATTGTAGGATAGCCTTGGAAGTTGGAACTGAAGAAGAATTCAACAAAACATCACCAGCCATGCTTTATGGATCAAAGGCTTGCCTAGTTGAGAAACAACACGCAAAGAAATGAATGAGCGTAGCTAAAATGAAAACATGGGATGTTGAGCGGAAATACACTAAAAGATACCAACTAATGAGTTCATCTATGAAAAGTTGGAGTAAGTGCTAAATTGACAATAAGATATGATATAATGATGTGAGATGGTTTGGGCATGTGCAAACAGTTTGACATATGCAAGAGAGACCAATAGATGCACAAGTTGGGAGCAACATACTATGAATTAGAGAAGCGCCTACAGCAATGGGTAAACCTAAATGAACTTGGACCAAAGGCTGTGAGAAAGTCTATGGTATCGGATTTGCTAATGTTAACGGACAAGATGGCTCTCAAAGGAACTGAATGAAAGAGGATTTATTGTGGTTGTTGTAATGTCCACTCATAGTGTTTTAGGTGGGCGAACTTCGGAATGGAGTCATGACAACCTAGTGATAGTTGTGTTGTTACATGGAGAAGGCATATTCCCTGAAGTTTTGATAACTGAAGATCACTTCCTATATCTCTACTAATATAAAGAGGCTTCTAAACGGCTCAAGATTGAGCCGTCTAAGCTGTGTGTATATCATCAACCATTTTATTTAAAAAAAAGGAAAATTAAAATTTAAAATTAATTACCTTTCTTATATTCCATGTGATAACCGAACCCTCTCTCCTCATGTAAAAAATTAAAAACCACCCGATACTAGAATATATTTAAATTTAAAATTATGTTTAAACTAACTACATAGTATTTCTAATTAAACACATATCCAGAATTAAAAAAAAATAATCATAACAAATCATATTCAAATTATATTTAAAATATTCTAATATAATTTAAATTTTTATATATTTTATTAATACTATCATTTATTTATTTTGTACGTGCAACGCACGTGAACGTGACTAGTATAATTAAGTACCTATGGTTTGCGCCTTTGCGGAAGATGCTTCTACTAGACAATAGGTAAGTTGGCACTAGAGAAGAAAGACTAAGGAGATCTCTCCCTTTCATTTGTAAGATTCACTGTGAGGAAGACATTAATCGTGCCCACGGGATAGAGGGATTTCAAAGTGTATCTAATGAAGGTCAAATATTGCATCTTGGCCACTTGGGCTAATAATTTAGCATGGTCAGTCCCATGTTTGTAATGGAAGCTCCCAACCATGTAACATAACAATTCTAGTTGAATATTCAGCCCGTCTTCAAATTGTAACATGGACGCTGATATGACACGACACGGTTAGGACGCAGAGACAGGGAGACAACACCTATATTGGTGTGTCCAGGTTGTGTCTGATACAGGTCCGACACGGCACGGCTTATATTTTGGAGTGACCATACTTCATAGCTTGCAGCAAGGGTAACCTTTCAGATTTTATTACTTGTAATTCATATTACAGTTAATGTAGTAAATAGGAATACTAAAACTTGATATAATCACTATAAGTTAGGAAGGGATGTTACATCAAATAATGTAATTATATTTATTTTAGCAAGCTAATATTGGGATACTGCATAGGTGCAAATAGGTATTACTACTTGTGCTTGAACGATGTATTGGCTTTTGGAGGAGGTGGCAACTTTGCTTTGTGTCTGGACGGAGATCTGTAAGTATATTACTTTTGTAGTATTTAGTTACTGCCAGACTTGTATGTAGAGGAATAGACATAAGGCCTTCTAGCAATTTGTAAATGATGCTTTACTAATTTCTATTATTTTTCTTTGGAAAGATTACATGGAACCAGTGGGCCCTGTGACACCTTTGGGAATTTATGTTTGGCTCATAGTCCAGAGTTTGAATTGAAGAACGTTGAGGTAATTTTGGAGAACTGTAAGATTTTTTTATGTACTTGGATAATTCTCTATGCCTTTGTTGCATATTTTTGCTTTGTTTGCACTTTCAATTGTAAATGTCCTGCTATTGTAAGTTTTAATTCAATTATGCATGTTCTTTGGTATATTGAATGTTAAGGATGTTTCTTTAGTATGCTATATTTTTTGGAAGCTCGGGATTTATTACATTAAAAAGTTGCTTGTTTGGTTATAGCATAAGGACCTGCACTTGTAGATGATTTTAGATTGTCTCATCATTTAATGTAATATTATTTAATCAATATTTAAGTCAATATTATGGGAACTTTGTTTTTAATTCGGTATGCATGAGTCACTGTTTTATTTATTTTGTGCATTGTCTCAGCATTGAATCTTCTATTCTCATGTGTAATGAATATGCCTCTTTGGGTTTTCACTTTTCATGTACTAAGCATCTCTTAAATTCATATTACATTCTCAAATGTTGACATTATTACGTTAATATTTACTTGTAATGCTATTAAATTCTGGAGCAGCAAGCGAAACAAAATGAGAGCAGATATGTTGTCTCCAAAATGGGTGTCCCATTCCCGTCCCCTCTCCTGTGCATGCAACACATATATTTTTTATTTAAAGAACTAAATAATTATGGATACCAAAAGTTACATGCATAGGAGAAGAGTCGGGATTGGGACATCTATTTTGGGGACATCAGATCTGCTCTCATAGAAGCCATTAATAGGGGCAGGGGCTGAAGAGAGGAAATATAATTATTCACATGCATTTATTATAACCAATGACAGGAGATCAAATACTAAGGGAATGCTTTGGCACCAACTCTAATGGAGGACAGGATGAACCTTGCCCGTGGCTTCTCCACTTGCTAGATAAAGATTCTAGGTACCATACCCATACTTCTCAAGTTCCTACGTACCTAACCTACACATAAGAACCGTTGGTAACATTAAAGAGTATACCTCGCACCATGAGATAAATACTACGTTTTACTGATAATCATATGCTGCATCAGAAGCATGATAAACATATTCCTAGAGAATCACGTGATATTATTTAATATATACTAATAGTGCACCTATTCGGATACCAAGGCTTTGTCGTCAAAGACTGAACCCTATTCTGGATCACCCAGGTGGCAAATCCCAGCCAATATTATATCTGCACTTCCATCTTTCCATTGTAGTTCTTATCATTGTGGAAGAGGAGTGTAAGAAAATGAACTGCCTATATCATTTATGTTCTTGATGTCATCTTTAGATAGGAGGTGGTCATTTTTTTTTTTGGCATAAAGAAATGTGAATTATTGCAAGGCTTTATGTTTCACGCTCTATTATTTATTCATGAAGTCAATGCGGTTTGTGCTTCTCTTACTATATCATCATTGATTTTTAATTTTATTTTTGTGACTTTGCAGTTGTGGGGCTTCACTCATTCGTCACTGTATCTCACCTAGTAAAAGCTTTGGATGCCTGCAACTTCACTTGTATCCTTGTATATTGGCCCTTTATTCATTCGTTTTAACAGTACCCTAGATTATTCTTATAGGAAAGGTGTAAATTTATTAGATTTCTTATTCGGTGATTGAATTGTATTGTTCATTACCATATGTAACTCCCAAAACTGTATAATAGGTGGCAGTGATCATTACAAGCATTATGATTTACCAACTCTTGACTGTGTCCTATACTCCAAATGTCTGAACATTATGATTACATTGTCACTCCATGAAACACAGCATCTTTCTGGCAGGCACAATATTTGGTATTTTTTGTTCACTTGAGGGCAAAGACGGACACTATGCTATGCTCTACTGCAGTAATGCATGTCAAAAGTTTGTTGTGTTATTTCTTGCAACGTGGCTGTCCATTATTCACCATAGATTGGAGAAGGACGTCAGTATATTAGAATCAGACTTTGGATGTGATTGAGCAAAGGACTGGAACTTGTACACTGATGAACGGTTATAGAAGCACGCTACTGGAGCTTACAGATCGACTCAGAAGGATCACCATTGAACACAACACCTGCCAATGTATCAAAATCTGTCATCAAATGGATATGTTGCAAATATTGGAATGGGACCACAAACATGCTAGTACAAAGACGGTTCTAGAGTTGTGCAGCTAATATTCAATCAAATGCTGTTGTCCTCTACTAAGGTTTTAATACATAAAAGGTATGAACAATAACATTCTGCCCTCATATTCTTTACTAAAACAATTTGTTCTGTACTATTCTCCCTCAATATTGAAATTATATCTGAACAGCAACTGGAACAAGCATTGAACTATTTTTACTCCAAAACTACAATACATTGTTGCAAGGGCATTTACCCATCACCAAACCCCTCTCAATTTGGATTTGCGTCTGAATGCTTGCTCTGACAAAAATTCGGTGGAGTGCAGCATATCAAAGTGTCCTCTACTTCTTTCTCAATTGCACTCTCCATTTACCGAGAGGAAGGTTCCTGACGATGCAATGTTCATCTCACTTCTCTTGATTAATTCTATCATATTTCAAATTTCTCACCGAAATGGGAATCACGAATCTTCTGATTCCACCCCTGGAAGTCCAGAGATGCGAAGGTTACGATCCATGGAACCGACTGCCATGTATTTTGCATCCCCACCGAATTTTGCGCATGTGACTTTCCCTGGCCACCAAAGAATCAGAAAAGGCCATGGATGGACAAAGGAAAGGATAACAACACAACACAGGAAGTTGGAGACCACAAGTACAAAAAGACAACATAACACGTGAAGTCTGAGACATTTGAGTATGAAAACGTAGTTCTCTGTTCACCTGTGCCTGATAAATCTGGAAAAGTTTTGACAATATTCCATTCCAGCTTTACGTTAGCAACTTGGTAGACCCTGCAATAATCAGTTTGAAAATTGAATAGCATAAATGGAGAAAACAGAATCTTTGATCCTTGTGTCTAAACAAGAGGCTGTTGGAAATAATTAACAAAATGCTTATGATGAAGCTGTATCAAGAAATGTTGGGTTGAGCTTCTATCTTTATAGTTTTGCTCCAGGATCATATGTTCTTGTATCCACTGAATTACTGGGAAAAGGAAATCTGATTTGGCTTCTAGCTCTCAAATTTGTTAAGAGCGTCGGCAATTAATGTGAACGGACATATATACATGTCAAACTGATATTAAGATCATAACCATCTCATGTCTATGAAATATTCAAGAAGGGTACTGAAAATATACCTTACGTCAGAACGTGCAATAGCAAGGTAACTACCGCTGAAGTCGAATTCCACTGCAAAAAGTACAGTGCAGTTTGTCAAAAAAAAAAAATGATAGCAATTAACTGCATAAATTTGACCATACAACCATTTTCTGTGTTGCTTTTATTTTTCTTAAGCATAAAAATAATTAATGGAAAGTGAAAAGATATCACAGTGAAGCAAGCAAAATGATTAGGAATCCAAGGACAAATTCTATCATTGTACTTTAAATTCAAGCAAAATATCTACATTTCTAACCAAATATGAAGATGGAGCTGGAGTAAAACAAAAGGCACCATCGACTGAACAGACATGGACAAGGACCATAATTACTAATTTACTATATATTTCCAACCAGTATGCTAGAAATTTACTAGAGAGTACCTGGTGGCTGAAGATAATTTCATACATCTATGGATGCACATACAAAGCGGTCCTGATCTACCATAGGAAACTATTGACAAAATTCCAAGTAATTCACAAGGTACAAAAAATCTATTTGTATATGAATTGATAATCTATCAATTCATAAGGCACGAGCAAATAACTTTTCAAAACCTCAAAGTAATACTATGGCCAGCATATAGAGATATTCGTACCAGAGTTTGTCGGAGTATTTGTATCATAAGGAGCAAAGGATCTGAAATTCTTTAGTTTGCGAAGGTCCCAAAGCTTAACTCCATCAAGGGCTGCAGTCTGGTCAATGAGCACGATTTAGGAGCAGTTTATAAGTTGGTGGTTCAGTTTTCACTCAGAACCACGTACCGCGAGAAAATAACCATTCTCAGAGAATGAAATGGCTGTGATTGACCCAGTATGCCCATCGAATTTTGCAACATTTGACTGCAGATGCACATATGATAAATTAATGTAAGAGTAGAACGTAAATATTGTATCCCTTGATACATTGGCCAGGGCAAGTTTCAGAATGCTATAACTGTAAGAAAGTCTAGTACCTGTGATTTCACATCCCAAATTCTGACTAGTGCTTCAGATGTACCGGTTCCAAGGATAAGGCCATCAGGATGAAAGGCAGCAGAAGTGTAGCCCTCCTCCCCTCACGCTTCACCAACCTTCACCCATATTTTACAAATTGATAACAAAATTAAGGTGTTCACAAATGACAAATGTAACGAGTGTGCGTGTCTGTAGAGAGAGAGAGAGAGAGAGAGAGAGAGAGACCTGTGTAAGACATGACCCTGTAGTCAAATCATAGAAACACCATGTGTTATCCATAGCAGCACTCACAAAGAATTTATTAGTGGCATGGACTGTGACAGCTTGCACCTGGTTGAATAGTCAAAACTTCGTGAATCAATGGTAGACATGCAAGCGATTTGTGGAATAGTGCAAGAAAACTAATGAAATCTGACAATAATGTCTTAACTGCATAAATTTGAATGTAATATATTAACACAACTGACACCTATTCTAGGGATATAATGTTCCTTTTTGTTAAGTTGTGCCTAAGACTTAGATGGAAAACAAGCCAAGCTTAAGTAAAACCTGCTTGTTCATGTTTGGCTTGGATAAGTTTGATTCTACTCTTCACCCTTCAAATTATATGTAATATCGAGGACTGAATCTACGAAATGCACAAAGGCATGTCTACATATATTTGATATGCTGCTGAGTAGAGTGCTCGTCAATTAGTAAGCCAAGATCAGCCTCCTCGTGCCTATTGAGGTTGCATGATCGTACTAACTTGCACACAATGAAACTTGTGTCATGAAATGCTCGACTACACTGGAAGAGAAGTTACATTCTGTATGTCATACATATAAATAATAGCCAACTATACTGACTATATATATCCATCTTCTCTGTTGCTTTATTATAAATGGGTGCCTTAAATGTCCAGGTTTGTTTTTGCCTTTATAGTCCTTGCTGGTTTAAAGGCAGTCGTTCAGGCACCCCCTGATGCCTTATTGAAGGCTGCAATGGCCAGATTAGGCAGAGCCAGCTTCCAGCTTACTTGGTTTTTCTTTAAAATAATATATTATGGCAGTGGCTGTTTTTCCTTGGCTGCAATTATCAGCAAGGTTGCTGCTACAAAACTTTAAGCACTCAGTAACAACAATCTCAGTAACAACAATTTGACTCCACTATTGGGAGCCTGTGTCAGTGTCTAGTGTGCAACAAAACCACCTCCAAAGGCCAGCATAGGCTATTTGGAGTATATTAGTGAATAGCTACAAGTATTCTATAATGCATAGACGGCCAAAAAGTGCTAAACATATTGAAACTTAGTTGGGTGTGGGTTGGGTTAAATGCCTAAGAATTCATTGCTCTTGGCTTTCACATGATCAACAAGGCTGATGCTAAGAAAATTTTAAGCGCCCAGTCAACAATTTGACTCCTACACTATTGGCAAGCTTCTTTCAGTGTCTAGTGTGCAGGAAAACCACCTCCAAAAGCCAACATAGTATATTTGGAGTATTTTAGTAAAAAAAAACTACAAGTATTGCATAAATAAACATAAATTTATTTACAATCAAGTCTATTATAAACTATCTGATCAAGAGGTTTAGTGACTTTATGCTAAAGTTCAGAATCATAGTATGAACTATAATTTTCCAGTATATGGTATCACAACAACAAAGCCTTTATCCCACTGGGGTCAGCTCTTTGAACCCCTTTTTCCGATTCAGCTATGTTAAGAGCTATGTCCTCTGTAACGCGAAAAAAAAATCATATCCTCTTTAAAACCTCTATCCACATTCACTTAGGCCTACCTTAGTCCTAGTGACTCATTTAACTAATATCTTATCGCTCCTCCAAGTTCATTTAGGCCTATCTCTAGTTATAGCGGCACCTTTAACTACTATCTTATCGCTTCTCCTCAATGGCGCCCATCTATTGGTTTACATTGCACATGTTCAAACCATCTATTATTTACAATAGAAAGATTAGTTTAATTATTATATAAACATTAAAATATTGAAACATATATATTAAGAAATAATAAAAAACATAATAAAAAGTACAAGATGCTAGATTAATACGCATCGTGCACTTTAGTTACACCTCGAAAGTGTAAGACGACTGAAGCACACGTCTTAGGTGTGCCTAGTTGAATGAGCCTCGCTCATAGAAAATGAGGCGCCAGAGTGAGCCTCGGCCGCGCACCTAGTCATTTATCACACAAGCACAAATACATAATAAATTATCGTGCACACACACGCATACTTTCTAGAGCATCATAGAGTGGCTCAAGTATAGTTAAGACAATAGCAAGAACAAACTATCCACAGCATCATAGAGTGGCTCAGGCCCAACATAGTAAATGATCCCCAGATCGACCTTACGTTCAGATAGCACTTACACATAAGTTGCCTAAAGTTTGCCCAATACCATCCATAGAGTATAAAGGTTAATTTGCAGGTTCCCACTAAGAGAATAACAGGTTTCCTAATCAATAAATATCTTCTTTGCTCAAGTATACAGTACAACAGCTTCAGATCATGTACTCCTGTAGCAGACTAAAATCCAAAATCTTGTGCCTTAGCTACATGCTTGCACATTCAAGGAAGATGAGATATAGAACTACAGATCAAGGTTTGTAGTATCGGTGTAGAAATCGGTTTCGGAATCTTATTATGAGTATCAGCATCGGTGATTTTGGAAGTTTAGGAGGTTTCGGATCGGAGTTTCAGAGTTGTTAGTTTACCAAGTCAACATTGAAAAACAGAAACTATTTCATATCATGTATTATTTGTTATTCTTGTTAGCTTTGGATGGAGTAATATTAAAATTGATTGATGGTATGAAACAACAAATATACAAATTCTGGAATGCTTATAGTCTGTCGTGATTTCCTTTTTAACCCCTTCAGACTTTATAAACCCAGTCACCGAAATAGACGAGTAAAAATACTCCGTTGTGTAATTTTCTTCATATTTCAACTCACAAAAAGGTTAGATATCACTATTTCCACAACTCCAGATAAAAATACTGAATTTAAAGCCAAACTCAAATAAAATTGCTACAACTTCTTAAAGTAATCTGACATTTTAATGATACCATTCCCTCTTATTCAATTATATTGTAGGAACCACGCACACTACGCAATCAGTGCGGTGACCAAATTGTGTCTGTGTTTGTGTCCGTGCAAGCGACCGTGCTCGTTAAACCAGAATCGTCAACAGCAACAATTAGCGGTGAGATTTCGAACCTTATTTGTCGTCGCTGGTATTATGTCGTCCGTCGAGAGCTCCTCCTTGGTGACAGGACACCTCCCATTATCCTGCATGTACAAAGAACCGCCATAGCAAAAAAGGAAAAAGATCTATCACTAAAAAATATATCATCAGAAACCCTAATTTTCCGAATCGTAGCGAGAACTCACCGCAATGTGGCGCTCGATCAGCCGCCGCTCGAAGAGGAGCCCGGACTTCTTGGAGAGCACTGGATCCTCCGGCACCTCACCGGAAACTGGACGAAGATTGCATCGAGAAGCATCAGATTCGACTCGTTAGAGATCGAAGAGGAATAAGAAGAGAGAGAGAGAGAGAGAGAGAGAGAGAGAGAGATGGAAAAGCTTACTCGCGCATATCATGGCGGTCGTAAAGTAGAGTTTCCGGATCGAGGAGAAGGGATGAGAGACGAGTAGGGTTTTGAAGGAGGAGGAAGAAGAAAGGGGATAGTGAGGAGGAGGAGGTTGACCGCGCCAAAGTCCGGACTAGACGAAGTACATATGTTTGTTTGGAATTGTTATTGCTTTCAAAAAAAAAAAAAAACCCCACAAGTAGAAGACGGATGGTAGTATATATAGATGTGTGGGTTGTAATTAAAATTGTTATTCCTTTGTAGGAATATATACCGTGTAAAAATGCCGGATAAAAGCCATTGAACAACACTATCACCATTTACACTACACCAAATAAAACAAACTAAAATATGCATTTTTTTATGGTTGACAAGGAACAACAAAAGAAACACATGAAACATGCTAAGGACAATTTCAATTTAAAATATTATTTTTACTCACTAAAAAAAACATCTTTTAAACATATATTGCATGTATCCATGACAAAAGATGATTTACATCATCATCTTGTGTTGTCATCCAAGTTTTCTCACCCATAATAGAATTAGCTATGGAATATATAAAAAAAAAATTCGAAGTTTTGAAAAGACTCGTGACATGAGACTAGACAGTATATTGGTAGATAGGTAAGCATATATTTTGTATATGTGGTTTAACTTCGTACAAACAAAGAGTATTTTTTTTTAAAGTTTTTTCTAATCTACAAAGTATAGATTAATATGCAAAATGATATAATTTGCTACTGGCAATTAAATTTATATCTATCATATTAAAGTAAATAGTGAAGGAATGACAATTTATGTAAGTGACAAGAATTACAATAGATTTAATTTTATTATTTCGGTTTTATATTCTTCTTCATATTTGTTTAGGCATAACCTTGCATTGACTCGGGGTAAGGCATCACGTGGCTTGGGTTTTGGAATAAATTAGTTGCATTGCTTTTTATAGTAACTGCTTCCGTAGCATAGTGGTAGTGCGTTCGCTTCGTAAGCGAAAGGTCGCGAGTTCGATCCTCGCCGGGAGCTAGTTTATGTTTTTCGTCCCAAACATTGTTATTTTGCACATATAATCTCTCTCGTATAAACCATTTGGGAAATTAGCACGTATACGTTTTTCTTGCAGTTATACTTGGTATATGTACTCCAAATTCAACTGTCATGCATTTTGTTCAGTTTCAAAAATTTTCTACAATTTGATGGATATAGGACTGTAATGACCGACACCGAACAACGTGAAAGACTTCGGCTGACTTTTGGTTAGTGATTATAGCAATTTCTTCTGTTTAGTTCTTGAAAAACAATTTAAATCCGTTCAGTAACAACAAATTATTAAAATACTTATCAAAAGTGTAATTTTGGAGGACCTTTTGTAAGCAGCTGAGACTGTTGCCAAAATTTGGTTATATTTTTTAAATTAGTTCTTTATGGTATTATAAAGAAAATTGCAAGTTTGAGATTGAAAGTCTTAGTTATTTAATTAAAACAACATTTTATCAAAATATTATGAAAGCTATTTCAATTTTGGAATATTTAGAGAAAAAAAATATGGATTTTTTTTATTTTTTTGAAAAGCAACAACAATAACAATACCAAATCATTCCAACCCCTACAAAGCCTCTCAGATCAGGCTAGATTCTGTTCATTCTAATCAAATCTAATCAGATCTGGATGGAGTTTTAGAATCTACACGACTACTAAACTATCATATACTTCAAAGTAATAGACGATTTATACTTTTTGGACAGCAATTTAGATTGCACATATGATACATACTCATTAACTTATTCCACAACTGCCGACTAAAAAAACAAAATTTTAGATTGCACATATTAATTTTTCATCGGTTATGGACAAAAATTTAGATCGAACTTATGAAACTTGCTTAATAAATGTCTACAACGGAGAAGTCCTCCGGACTCTTGGACTCCCACCAGCCGTACGAATCCAACTCTCCCAAGTCTGGCACCTACAAGTTTAGGAACCAAGACCAGTTCCAACAGTCACTATGTACGGATACGATTACCTACACCTGACAGCTTGGTAGGTCAGCAGATGGCTTCGGACCAGGCGAGTGTTCTGCACCGATACATACAGGATTAGACCCAACACCCTTGTTGCTCCTTTCTGGAGAAATTATTCAGTGAGCCGGTGTTCAAAGGGTCTATGGCTCCAGCGACATCATCTTCAATTCAGCACAGTATTACTTTGCTTCTACAAAGTTGATGTATAGCTTGCACAACTTTGTTCCTTTTTATCTGTAAAGATTGAAGACTACCAAAATCTGGTGGTGAGTGGAGCAGCAGCAACACGAAACTGCTGCCGGCATCGGACATTCCCGTGCTGGACAATGCCTGTCGACTCACAGCTGAAGAGAGGAAGGAAAAGACCCAAAATACTAGAAGAAAAAGAATGAGAAAATTTTCAGCAAGAAGAGCATAATTCACATATTATACTATATCAAGACTACAATATAAGTACTAGATTTTGTTAAAGAAAAAACATTTTGGAAGACCAAGATGTGCTAGCCCCAGATAAAGGCACATATCAGTGGAGTGAACAAATAGAAATACAGCTACAATCACGAGTCTTAAATGTGCCATGTCACCCATTTACAGCGATGAGAGTCTGTACAATTGTTTGCTAATTGTATCCATGTGAAGCCATTCACCAGTAGCAATAATCCAATTCCACTGCTAAAGATGTATGGCATGGAAATTGATGTTCTCTGGGTTCTTTGTATAGTCTACATTTCAGAAATAGTCAATAGTTCTTTCTTCTTCCTCTAAATATCCTGTGTTCAATACCGAGGTTATCACAAAAAGATATTTTAGTTCACACGTTACATGAAGAAGCATGGTAGCGCGAGGAAGACAACCCTGACTTCTTGCTGTGACAGTACCCTCCATAAATTATTGTGACGCAGTCTCTTTCAGCTGATAATTCTCAATCTCACCAAGTCCTTATGTGAAAGTAGAATTCTCATTGTAGCTCCCAAAGAAAATAGATGGCTTAGGTTTGACGTGTTCAAGTCAACGCTCTAGCAGTCGTCAAAACACAACCCCAACTACCAAACCACTGGTTAGAGGGTCAATTGTAGTTTTACTCGTCCATGCAGAGAGATGGGCACAGAAATACACGGGCAAATATACAACGGCTTTGCATCACTCTACTCTACCTTCCAACATCTTCCGCTGTCGTGGGATCTGTAAGCGTCACTTCCACAGAACAATAAGAGCTTTGAGTACATTATTTGAACTTTGTAAACAAATGGATTGGGAGGCCGGGAGCAAAACAGAGGGAAAGAGGAAAGTAAAAGGAAAAAAGTTTAGGATCATAAAGATGATACAACAGGGATCAAGGGCTGACCATGAACAAACAAACGGTTTTACTCAGAAGTTAAACTTGTTTGTAATGTTGCGATATATTTTCAGGGTATCCACCGGAGAAGCCACGGTTCCAGCTGGCAAAAGAAGGAACACAACACAATTAGGAGTACACCTACTATCAAACCTGGTCAATCATCAGTATTGCAACATGGCCTAGGCTTCATGGTTCTGGTTTTTGAACTTGAAGTTGAACCCAACCCTTATGACGTTTGAGTCAGAATCCAGGTTGGGTGGGGATCAAACCAGGTCTAAGTAGAACAATTATGACATTAAAAAAAACCCTCCTTAAATACCTTTAAAATCCTACTATATATTTGCAATATGTACATAGCCGATTTGAATAAAATTTATGTGGATGATAGTACATATTTTAGATTAATTCCTGGTTCCAAATTTTGGATAATTCTGGCCAATTGATGTTCAGGTTGCCTGGGCCAGATAATACCCATTCTCTCTCTATGGGTCATGGATCCATGTAATACACCTACTATTGACAAAGATTCAGAACTTCATTGGTGTTATATTTAGGTTAGATATGAAGTTTTGAATTTGGCGTTTGTTTCCAACAATGAGTCAAGTCAGCAATTCAAGAAAAGTATGGGTCAAATATGGTAGGCAGTAGTGTTATGATATTTATCTGGAGATAGATTCCAACATATTCCAGATGCTTTTTTCATTGCAATTTTGTGTATTGTAATATCCACTACCCAGAAATGACATATTGTTCATAATAGGCCACCTATCCAAATATTTGCTAATAGACTTCCTCTACGACCCTCACCCTCTAACCAACGCACAGATAGGTCTCAGGTGCTCCCTTAGCTTTGAATATACAAAAGATAGAAGCTCCTATTTCTGGCAACTGCACTCATTTACTGTTCTGTCAGTTACTGTGTTAATGTTCACCCCTCTCAACTATCTCATTTAAATCAACCGACCTTTAAACATCTTGCTTGATTACCCAAATATTACATTCTATTAAATTGAGTTTGTTTATTACCAATCTTATCTAAAATCATTCTCCGTGCACGATAATAAGCTTCATAAAAGACATGTGATGCTTGTAACAGAAAACAAGATGATATAAGCAAATTGCAGACTGTACAGTCTCTACTTACCCTTATATGAGGTATATTATGTTTGGCTTTATTCATTTGACACTAGAAGGATAATCAGATAACCCTTCTCTGTTCTTTCTTCAACACTTCGCCTTTGTGTTTTATATCACCAATACCTTAAATAGTTGGAAACTATGTTTCACGAACATGGCAAAATGGTGTCCATATCTCTACCATGTCCGTAGTCGTGTTCGTATTCTTGAAACATAGCAAATACTTTTTAACCTATTTAAAAATGTCCTTATCCCTTAAATACTTGGAAACTTTGTTGCACGAACATGGCAAAATGGTCTCCATATCTCTATCATATCCGTATTCGTATTCTTGCAACATAGCAAATACTTTTAACCTATTTAAAAATGTCCTTATCCCGCACCCGTATCATGTCTATATCCGTATCCGTGTCCGTACTATTCGTACAACATAGCTTGGAAATGTAGATTTTGCACATTCCTCGTATCCACTTACAATTGTCTTAAGATATAAAACCCCTCACCTTCCAATTTTTTTTCCTCAATAGATAAACTAATTTGTTGAGGCCAATGGTTGACCTCCACATAAAACAAGGAACGTGACCTTCCTTCCATACTAGCATTGCATTTTCCTCGAAACAATGTATGTCTCACTTCTTCCGGTGTTCCATGCAATTTTACTTGTCGAGGTTATAAAAAAAAATGTATTTCATCAAGAAAATTGATTACTATGCCAAACATATAATATATCATAGCACACTAGCCTATGCCTTTTGACAGGATTGCCTACTTGTCTATGCCTTTCTAACAGGAAGGGAGTTCCAATGAAGAAATTGATCACCTCCTGGAACTCCTAACAATGGCCTGATATAATGTACACGTATGAACTTTACATCCTTGCCATTTTCAATAATTTAGGGCTTGGTTGGATAGCAAGATGTCCAAGAAGGGTATGTTTGGTAACATGTATTTGGAGTGAAAAAGTGAGATTTCTTCCATAAGTGGATGTTGAAAGTCCAAATACTGCGTTTGGTTACTTTATTTTGAGTGGAGAAGTGGGCTTTCTGACAGGCTATAGTTAGGGCTTGTTTGGTAAGCTGTATTTGGAGTGGAAAATCCAAATCTACTTGTGGCGGCAATGTCCACTTTATGAATTTGTACTTCCCAAAATTCCATTCTGTAACCATACTTTTTGGAGTTTAAAGTTTCCTTTTTTGGACTTTCTTTGTTTGCCAAATGCAAAGAAAGAAGGGAGCGAAAAGTTGATTTCTCCAACTCTTATTGTTATTAAAACATACAGTTAGAAACAGTTGTCAAAAAGCACAATAAGGATGGTATGTCGGAAATCACACTTGTCAAAAATCACACTTTTGCTTTCCAAATACAGCTCGAACCAAATATTGTATTTGGACATTCACTTTCTGAAGAAAATCCACTTCCACTTCAAATACATGTTACCAAACATGTCCTTATTGTCTCCTTGTATTCCCACCTTCTCCACATCCACTATCTACGTTTGGATGTGGGCATAAATTTTAGGTAAAGGCTAACTTTAACTATATTTTAAAAAAATAATGGTGGGAAAAATCCACTTTTGACTCCTACTTTATTTGTTTTTGCTAAGTACAACAAAGAATGTCCAAGAACGATAACTTCCAATTCCAAATACAATGATCACCAAACAGACTTTTGGGAAGTCCAAATCCATAAAGTGAGATTGATGTCACTGGTGGATTTGGACTTTTCACTTACCATCCCAAATACAGGTTAATGAACAACATAGTCCGGATCTGCTGTCCGAAAAATTCTGTCCCTTTACTGTCCTCCCTCCCTGTTTGCCTCGTGGGGCCCACCAGTTAAAAAAAATCAAAAATCAAAAAGTAGAGAGAGGACAGGAAAGTGGACATAATTTTCCGGACAGCAGATACAAGCTCTTCAAAGGAGTCCGGAGCTGCTGTGTTTGGATAGTAGGAACTTTTAAGAGGTGGAGTTCTTTTTCCATTTTTTCGTTGCACTTATAGCAGATTGTGCATTTGGAATAGGAATAAGTGGACGGTAACCGGAGTTCCCATCTAACAAGAAGGTGCCTTTGTCACGCCTTTATCCCCCAAAATGCAAGAACTAGAATTATATGTTTTGCTAGGAAGTAGGTGGAGAGTTCTCTAAATTCATATTTTATTCACCATTCCATCTTCCCCCCCCCCCCTCCTATTCAACACTTCCATGACACAACACTTCCACTTCCCAGGAGGCAAACAAAGTCTACCGGAACGGATCTGGCAAGAAGTGTCATGATTCTATTTCTATACTTCGGACTTGTTGTTCAGAGTCTGGATCTGATGTCCGGAAAATTCTGTCCTCTCTTTACTTTTTTATTTTTTAATTAGTGGGCCCCACGAGGCAAATAGGGAGGGAGGGAGGGCAGTAAAGGGACATAATTTTTCGGACAGCAGATCCGGACTCCACTTTGAAAAATCTTCTACTATATAAAGAGGCTTCAAACCGCTCAAAAGTGAGCCTCTGTCTAAGCCGTATGAATATCATGAACCATTTAAATAAATTTAAGAAATAATAATAAATAACTACCTAAATACTCCACTAGTTATTTTAAAAAAACATTTAACTAAGTATTTAACTATCTAATATGATATATTTACAACTAAATAGTCTAACTCAAATAGTTAAGGTGGGAGGTATTTTTCTTGGTTGCTTGAGTTCAAATCCTATGTTTGATAATTTTTTATGATAATTTGATATTTATGTTTTAACATTTTTTTTTGCACGTGCATATCAACGTGCACATTACTAGTAAGCATAGCTCCTATCTTGATCCCAATGAACATGGACATTCAGTCTAGGCATGACAAAACAATGCATCCAACCAACAACAGCCACCTACAGCCATTTAAATCCTAAATTTAACCTTCTAAACCTTCACATAAATTAAACAATTATGCACGTAAAATATCAACAACAGCAAAAATTGTTTCAATCTGAACAAAGGGAAAATTGCCACTTCGAAAAATCTGCATCAAAGATTAAGAACAAACCATGCCATATATATATATATATATATATATATATATATATATATATATATATATATAAAATATATATATATATATATATATATATATATATATATATATATATATATATATGTCATATGTCATATGTGCATAAACAAGAACATTTTTATACAACATATACGGAGTTTAACATAGAGGAATAGCTAAACAAAGCAATTCGGATGGACTACTGACCTTCAAGGCCTCCCCATCAACAACAGCGACATCTCTCTCTCCCACCAAATTTCCATAAAAATCCAATCTTTCGCACCGCAAACTAATCCGACCGCTCCGCCGAACGCCCCTACGGAACCCTAACTGACTCCGGCTCCTCTGCGGTCGACAGACTTCTCTAACGATCGCCGATGCCTTCGCCGCCAGTCCCAGCGCGTCGATCCCTCGCCGGACCGTCGAGTCCAGCTGCAACCCGACTACCCCTTCCAGAACCCGGGCGAGGTTCTTGGACAGCTTGTAGCCCGTGCCGAACCCTAACCCCAGGGAGGAACGGCGTGCGTGTCTGACCAAATTGGCGGCGGCGACGTACGACCTGAGCCTCCTCGTGGCGGGATTGGGGATGTTTCTCGGACGGCGTCTGGTTATCATGATTCCTTTGGCTAGGGCCTTGGAAGCGAGGATTAGGGTTTGTTGGGAGGGGGAGTGGACGGCTCTGGCGCCTTTGATGGCGGCGTCGGCGAGCTTGATGGCGGTGGACACGGGTTTTAGGGTTAGGGTTTGGGCTCGGTTGAGATAGAGAAACCCCAACCCTAACCCTAGGAGAGAGATGGGGAAGAGAAACCCTAATTCTTCGTCGTCTTCGTCTGCGCGTTCCATACTTTCTTCCATAGGGTTGGGAGAGCTCTGACTCAAAGTGAGAGACTTAATGGACTTCTTTGCATATAAGTCCACGTAATTCACTTTTTATCTTTTACACACGTTTTCCCCAAATAAATGGATGTGACGGACTTATGTGCAAAGGAAATAGTGGGCCTGTACTGTTGTAAATGGGCTTTTAGTGATGAAGAGGTAGAAATGGGCTTCGTCTCTGAAAATTATAGTTTTCGAATTGACTCTGAATTTTGTTTGATGATGTTGTGTATTTGCTCAGAGTTATGGTTAAGGTCCAAAATAACCGCAACACCATCTGCACATATTTACTGAATTTATTTTCGTAGTCTCTTCATTGATGTACTATGAGCCTCGCCTAACTCAAAACAGTTATAAATATAGTGGGGTATCATATTAGACTTGTACATTAGAGATTCTTGGCTCCAATCTTCATAGTAACATTTTCTTTGTTATATTTATTTCTTATTTTAGTTACTTATTTGTTTTTTTTTTCAAATTATGTATTGGATCTATTTCTGGAGTTCGTCTTGGACCCCATGAGCTCAAGGTCGTCCATGGTTGATTGTACCTAGCTGACGAACAGATATGAGACGAAAGTCGAGTTGGGCTCATGTTTCATCTTGGTAAGCTTAGTGCTGCTCGCCTCGGTTGACGAACCCAACTCAATAACATGTCAATACTTGATCGAAATGGAGGGCTTAGCAACGCCTAGCTTATCCTACAAAAGTTGTTCCGGTGAGAGTCTACACAAAGCAACAACAAAAAGTTGTTGTTGGCCGTATTGAGATCTCCTATACCAATATTTTGAAAATGCACCATAATGTCATATAAATATGGAATAATGCCCGGAGCTAGCCTCTAAAATTAGAGGGGGAGGGCTAAACTTTAGATATAGTTTGAACGACACAAGAACACTAGCATCGTACCACATAAAATATCAAATTTTTTTTAAAAATATTTATCGCTTAACTGTTGCACAGTTCGATCCCAAACAAAATAATAAAATATAACTATGAAGAAAAAAAAAAAAAAACTTATTTTCCAAAAATTTGGACCGGGCTACATTCCGGCCGTGTCCAATGATAGCTCCGTCTCTGTATATTTGTATGAGATATTAGCCACGATAAATTGTCAATATCTTACACTTTTCTTCTACTTTTGTTGGTGTTAGGGGCATTGCGAGATAATTGACAAGGGGATCTCATTCCGTTATGTTAATGTATCACTATATGCCATAAATTAAATGTCATAGGTATTCATTCCTTATCGTAATGTTGATTTTCTACTATAAGTCTATGAGGACTTAACCTCAAACGGATATCTAACAACAAAATTAACTTGCCATTTAATATAGATGAATGATTAAAATCCCAAACCAGTAAGTCTTGCTAAAAGAAGAAAGTAGTAAAAATGTTGTAAAGTTCGCATGTTGGGGTGATCAGAACCACTGTTGCTCAAAGCATGATTCAACATTTTTCGTCGATTCGCTCATATGAACAAGTAAGTTTTGAAGAATTTGTGGAATGCTCTCCTTATCACCTCCCTTTGTGAAGTTACCGCATAGGCACTCTTTCTTTTGTATGATTATCTCATTTGCCTTTTCTTCTATGTTATTTTTCTCCAACGTACAAGAGCATCATCTCCTAATTATTGCAATTGCAAAATTGTCAGGATAACTTTCGGAGTTGGTAGTTATAAACAAAATTTTATGCAACAGTCAGACTAGTAAAACAATGGCGATACGAAGTGCAAAGTGCACTATCAAAGCGTCACTTTACACCTTTCTACCGCGTTCGAGTTCGAAAGAGATTTCTCAAAAAATTATGACAAAAATATTTGTTGGTTGTACAATTTGAACCTTTTTCACTAAAAAAAAAAAAAATTACCGTACTAACCATCCGAACTAATACACCACATGTAAATTTGATAAATTAAATATTAAAAGTATCACATAGAATTTGTCTCAAAATGTAACAAGGGACTAGATTATCTAGGATCAACCCCAATATTCCTTCCCATAAAAGAACATAAACTTGTGATGTATGTGCATGTCATATTTTCGTAATGATATTACATGTAATGAAACAATACATTTGAAACACTATTTACAGAACACTCTATCCAACCAAACAACAATTAGTTTTTTTTGTTTACATGCAACCGAACAATAAAATATCCCATGGTACTTTTATTTAGATGCAACCAAACAACAAATAAAATATCCAAATTACATTATGTCTAAATACTTGTCCTGTTAAAAAAAAAAAGGGAAGAAAATGGAATCCTTACAAAAGTCAAAGCAGGACATTTGAGACACTGATAACAAATTTTGGAACTAAGAAAACGAGTACATTTGTGGTGGGAAAGAGAGTTGGGATGTTCCATATCCCAAGGAAGATGCATGCATCAATCAATGTGATGTTCTGTCGGCTTCTCTTCTCTCTCATCGATGTCATTGTTAAAGTACGTACTTCAACTTTGACCAGCCTATATAGTGTTCTTGTTGAAACTCCAAACGTGCATCAACAATAACACAAACAAATTGATAGGTTGAGGAAGAAAAACAGGTAATTTCATTAGGGGGGATGAACTTTAATATATTTATAGAAAAGAGGGCATGTTTTACGAAATTATAGGAAGGGGGATGCGGCGACATCAGAGATGTCGCCAGAGAGGAGAAGTAGTACGGCGACATCTCTGATGGCGGCAGAGAGGAGAAGTAGTACGGCAACATCTCTGATGGCGCCAGAGGGGCCTGCCCCCCCTTGGCGCCATCTATGATGTCGCCAGACTCCCTCTTCATTTATTCTCTTCCAACGTTCTATTTTCTCTTCCAAGATTATAATTTATAGTTAATTAAAAACTAAGTAATATTTATTTAAAAATTAACTAATAGCTAATTAAAAATTAGTCATTATTATTATTATTATTATTATAAAAAAATATAACTAAAAATTAGTTAATATTTTAATAAAAAATAACTAATAGTTAGTTATCATAAATTATCATCGGAACTAATTATTATTTTTTAATAATTTAATAATTAATATATTATTAGATGATTAATAATGATGATTAATAAAATATAAATTAAATATAATATACTAATTATAAATAATATATTCTGACGATAATTATGATTAATATATTACTAATTTAATTATAATAAAATAGTAGGTAATAATCTATGATTAAGATTATAATTAAGACTAATAAATTAATAATTAAGACTATTATTTATTTATTTATTATTTATTAATTATTAAATTATTAAAAAGTATCACTAATAATATATTAATTATTAAATTATTAAAAAGTATCACTAATAATATATTAATTATTAAATTATTAAAAAATAATAATTAGTTCCGATGATAATTTATGATAACTAACTATTAGTTATTTTTTATTAAAATAATAACTAATTTTTAGTTATATTTTTTAAAATAATAATAATAATAATGACTAATTTTTAATTAGCTATTAGCTGATTTTTAGATAAATATTACTTACCTGAATTAACTATAAATTATAATCTTGGAAGAGAAAATAGAACGTTGGAAGAGAATAAATGGAGAGGGAGTCTGGCGACATCATAGATGGCGCCAAGGGGGGGCGGGCCCCTCTGGCGCCATCAGAGATGTCGCCGTACTACTTCTCCTCTCTGGCGACATCTCTGATGTCGCCGCATCCCCCTTCCTATAATTTCGTAAAACATGCCCTCTTTTCCATAAATATATTAAAGTTCACCCCCCCTAATGAAATTACCTGGAAGAAAAAATAAAACGAATCATATTTATTATAATTGGTAACATGGGATTGAAATAACACGCATCTTATATTAAGAAAAATATGTCATTTGGCTCGCATTCATCCATCTTTCCATGATAAACGTTTTTTTTTTATGTAGATGAAATTGTTGACTTATAAATACTCGTTAAGAAGTCCAACAAATCGTTTTTTTAACAATTATATATTTTAAACTTTAAAAATATATTTTAAGGACTCTTTGACAAATGTAATTTTTTTTTAAATATAACATATAATAATGCAAAAATAATTTAATTAAGAATATTAGAATGGGTATCTAGATTTTAATAATAAAATATATTGAAGTTTTGAGCTATAAATACTTCTAATGAGTTTTTATGAGTTTCAACGTATTTGGATGAAAACATGATGGTGGGTAAACAAAAATCCTTAGAGGAACTCATGAGTTCTTAATTTTTAGAACTTGTCCATCAAGAGTAGTTGGATTACATACATCTTATTTCTTGATTTTTTTAAGCACCTAAACATAAAAAAGTTAAAGATCTAAATAGAAAAATCCGTCCACGTATCATCATCATATTCTCAGTTTCTATTTTAGTTTTGTATTAGTTCTCTTGTGAGTAAAGTATAACTTTTTTGTTGTTGCCAAATATCTAAATAAATTAGAATTTGATTAAATTTTTACTAGTTTTCTTGTTTTTTTAGCACACCCTAATAAGAGGATTAACAAGTAAAGGTAAAAAAAATATTACTCTCTTGTAATTTGAGAAGATTTGTAGAAAATAAAAATGTATAGAGAAATACTTTTATCTATCTATCAATCAATCAATCTATCTATATATTGGTTGAACTTGTATATATGACAATGATTGACAAGGGTTTGTATATTGTTGAGCTTATCTAATATGCCAAAGATGAACATTGAAGAATATGCATCAATATTTTCATTTGTCGGATATATGTACATGGTCATATTTTAAGAGCATCTAATATTTTTTTTTTTAATTTAATAATATGTATGCCACATAAAATGATTATGTAACCATAGGTAAGTTCACCCTAGGTTGAGGAGGGAGCAGTCACTTTCTCTGAATTTCAGTTTAGGGGCTGTTTGGCAAATGTGAAGTGGGGGGTGAATTCCCACTTCACGTGGATTTGGGGTTGGAAGAGGAGTTCCCATGTTTGGTTCAACATGATTTTTGGGTTGGAAGAGGGAGTCATAATTGGACTCCAGTTCCTGTCGAGGAAGTGTCGGGCTGATTTTATTGCTCTCCACATCCGTTTCTTTGATTCGGATGTGGATGGAAGCACTTGAATTCTAAATTTTTTATTATTTTTTCTTACATAATTAAAGTTATTGATTATTAACAACAACTAAGTGATAAGTAAACATTAATTAATAACAAAAAGCTTGTTAATGTTTAATTTTTTTGTCTTAATTAGGATAATGTTGAACGTAAATAAAGCTTGTTAATTGTCACGCCCCCGTACCGAAATACGGAGACGGACTAGGCCAGCTACTCCATATGAGGTACGTAACGTCATACGGCGATCGTGGCTGTCGAGAGACTAGGGGGTACATGCTACAATCAAGTCTCCTATGGTCCCACAGAGTTCTATGTCTCAATCAATCAAGTCACATCAGCAATTAAATGAACATTAAAGATAAAGCAGTAAGGCGTCCCCGACGCTTCATCAAAATGATCATGAGAGACTAGCTTTATAATTTAGCTATCTCAGAGAGTCAGGAGTACAAAATTATACACAGCTGCAGTCTGTTTATTTACAATTATGTACTGACACAAAATATCAAGTAATCTGGCTAACAGGTGCCGGTGGCTAAACGCCGCACAAAGTATAAGCAGGAGTGGTGGAGAAGAAACCCACTCGAGTCTCCGAACCGCCATGCTCCTAGTATGCACCATGGATGTCAGGAAGGAAGATCGTGTCCTCCGGCTCTGCTACGAGATCTGGCCAAACAAAACCAGCGGGGTCAGCCCCGAATAGCAAGTACCGCCAAATGGGCACAAGAGTTAAGATTAAAAACCCCGTTAATAGATTGATTGATAATAGTAATACTTATGCTACTATTATAGGGTAGCGCAACATCCTCGAACCCATATGGCACCCTTACAACCAAACAAGGACAAAAGGTGCCGCATGGAGTCGGGACGTGTCGTACTCTATAACTCTCACATAAGTAAAATGTATAAACAATAAAATCTCCTGGTCGTGACTTCGGTCGATAGCCTATCGTAGCACAATCACCAACCCAACAATCAAACAAGAACATGGGTTGGATCATGTACCATGATAGACCATGTTCCTCAGTCATTCACAGAAGTAACACTTCACAACCAGAATAAGTCTTCCGTTCATAACTTCGGTCCACAGCCTGTCATAGTACGATAACCAACCCAACAATCAAACAAGAACATGGGTTGGATCACGTACCATGACAGTCCGCTTCCCTCAGTTATTTGCGGAAGGTAATAGGATACAAGGAAGTCGTTTTCACGGCCAATCAAGTCTACGAGTTTCTAGTGGGACGAGGTTATCCTCGCATCATGTTATTAGAAATTCTCAGATCGTATCTTTCCAGCAAGGCTAGCCAACCCAGGGGTTCGCGTAGACAGATATCATTGAGCACAGGTCCCTCGTAAGGCCATCTTGCCAAGACATATAATATATAGCAGGAATTAATCGGATACAGTCATCCACTCGTTGCAGATGACACAGTATCCGTGGAGACCAGCCGGCGCGTCAAGACAATATCTCAAGGCGGCTGGTGTAACACGATCTCGGGATTCTGCCCTCCCCATGCATCTAGTATATTTAGTTGCCTAGTTTAACCCTAGATGAAATCTTAGACTCACATGCTGTGGCCTGCATGATTATCCTCCTAAAAGTCGTACCCAAGTACGAGTACCCCAAGAGAGGATCCATGTCAATCAGTATGTCAACATGTTCTACCCTCCTTAGTGTGATGCATCATTGTAAATACGCCACGTGGAGTTACGAGTCATTTGTCGAGCATGAACAAGAACTGGGACATTCAGGTACATGTATCGGGTAGGAACACTTTGTCCACCGGGGTCACATTAGTGCTCATATCATGCTCAGGACAAAATGGGGGGTCAAGCGCGCAGGGATCAAGTGCACGCAGGGGTCAAGCGCGCTGGGGTCGAGTGCGCGCAGGGGGGGTCAAGCGCGCAGGGATCAAGCGCGCTGGGGGGGTCAAGCGCGCAGGGGTCAAGTGCGCGCAGGGGTCAAGCGCGCAGGGATCAAGCGCGCTGGGATGGGTCAGGCTCCTAGCGCCAAAAGGCGCTGGGCCACGAGAGAGCTGCGCCCATCGCCAAAAAGTATAGGGCAGTCCAGGTCAGAGCGCGCTGCGGTCGAGTGCGCACAGGGGGGGTCAAGCGCGCTGGGGGGGTCAAGTGCGCGCAGGGGTCAAGTGCGTGCAGGGGTCAAGCGCGCAGGGATCAAGCGTGCGGGAATTAGAGCGCGCAGGGGATCAAGCGCGCAGGGATCAAGCACGCTGGGATCAGAGCGCGCAGGGGATCAAGCGCGCAGGGATCAAGCGCGCTGGGATGGGTCAGGCTCCTAGCGCCAAAAGGCGATGGGCCACGAGAGAGCTGCGCCCATCGCTAAAAAGCGCTGGGGTCAAGCGGGCTGCGCGCGCCAACTGCTACAGGGTCATCTCCTTCTTCTTGGCTGAGAGCAAGAACACCATGAGCCCTAGAACTTCTAAGGACCATAAAATCCTCATCCTAAGTCCAAATTGGGACTTCTATAGGTCAAAATGGGGTAGAACAAAATTCCCTACAACATGGAACAATCAAAACTTGAAAATAATAAAATTTGCTAGATCAAAACCAAGGAAATCCGAAATTGGTTAAAACTTAGATCTACAAAAATTAAAGCTTCAAAATGAAAAATTTCAAGTTCTAAACTAGTATAGATTGAGGAGAAGAACATATTTTGACAAATAATTTTGTGAGAAAAGATGAACAGAATTTATGGATCCATCTCTTGAGCAAGTTGGCACTTGCCTTGGTTGGTGGAGGAAATAAATGAGAGAAAATAAATGAGAGGAGAGAGAATGAGATGAGTTATATATAGAATCTTGAACCCAAGGTTCATGATGAACCAAAGGGTTCATGATGAACCATTGGTGAACCAAAAATAGGTTACCCAAATGAGCCAAAACTGTAGGCCCAAATGCAGAAAATAAATTACGAAATAATATTTTGTCGAATATTTTGGGAAATGCATGAAGAAATACAGCATAATAAATATCGTATAAATACAAGGTAAATACAAATCATCGGTTTACGTATTAAAATACGTATTCCAGGATCGGGGAGTGACATCTCTACCCTTCTTAGAAAAATTCCGTCCTCGAAATTCCAGCCAAGACGGGATAGTAAAATCAGGGCAAGCAAGGCACAATCATACACAAGTTAACTATCATAGCAGTTATTATCATACATCATAAAGTGCAAAACAAGCCGGTGCGGATAAGCATGGAATCGTGTCAATAAGACGTAAAAATATACCTCATTAGTCAAACAAATGCGGATACCGAGATCTGATCTCGTCCTCGCGCTCCCAGGTTGACTCTTCCGAAGAGTGATGGTTCCAAGAAACACGGACAAGGCTTATCGTCCGATTCTTGAGTACCTTCTCTCGCCGGTCCAAAATAGACACGGGTTGTTCCTCGTAAGTTAGGTCGGTACCAACGACTAACTCAGAATGATCGAGGACATGACTCGGATCTGGGACATACCCACGTAATTGGGACACATGAAACACATCATGTATGCCAGTTAACGAAGGCGGAAGGACAAGTCGATAAGTCACATCGCCTACCCGAGCGAGAATCTTAAAATGACCAACGTACCTTGGACTAAGCTTTCCTCGGGTTCCAAATCTGATGATACCCCGAGTAGGCAAAATTCGCAAAAATACTTGGTCGCCAACTCTAAACTCTAGAGGCCTACGATGCTGATCTGCCCAATGACGATGCCGGTCCTGTGCAACTCGAAGGCGCTCTCTGACCAACTTAACTATCTCCACAGTCTGCGTGATCATCTCTGGCCCCAACAACTTTCGTTCTCCTACGTCGTCCCATGCCAAAGGGGACCTGCACTTCCTTCCGTACAGTGCTTCGAACGGGGCCATCTGAATGCTAGCCTGATAGCTGTTGTTATAGGGGAACTCCACTAGATGAAGGTGATCCTCCCAAGATCCGCCAACATCCAAGGTACACGTCCGTAGCATATCTTCTAACGTCTGAATGGTTCTTTCTGATTGCCCGTCAGTTTGTGGATGATAAGCAGTACTGAATCTTAACTTGGTTCCCAAACTTTGGTGTAAGCTCCGCCAAAAATGGAAAATAAACCGCGTATCCCGATCTGATACTATACTAACTGGAATACCGTGCTGCCTTACTATCTGCTTCATGTACATTTCTGCTAACTGCTCAGTAGTCTGTCCAACTCGGAAGGGAAGGAAATGAGCGACCTTCGTGAGCCGATCTACTATTACCTAGACTGCATTCTTACTAGTCGGGGATCTAGGTAAACCGGTCACAAAATCCATCGTGACGTGCTCCCATTTCCATTCTGGGATAGGAAGCGGCTGTAGCAATCATGCTGGTCTCTGCTGCTCGGCTTTCACCTGCTGACATACCAGACACTTGGATACAAATCTCGCTATCTCTCTTTTTATGCCATTCCACCAAAAGTACTGTCTGATATCTCGGTACATCTTCGTTCCTCCTGGATGCATGAATGGAGTAAATAGAACTATGAGCTTCGGACATAACTTCTTGCCGAAGGTCTCCACTCGGTACACAGAGTCTGTTTCCAAACCTGAGCGTACCATCTTTATGAATCACTAACTCCTTCCTACGGCCTGATTCACACTCCGATCGCAACTTCTGAATCTGTTGATCTCCTGCTTGTGCTGTCCTTATCCTTTCTACTAAGGTTGACTGAATCTGTATACTGGTCATTCTTCCTATATCCCTTGGCAAAACTACTTCGATTCCCATACTCTGAAGGTCTTCTAAAATATGCTTCTGCGAGGTCAAGATAAAGGTACTGTCTCTCCTACTCAGTGCATCTGCAACTATATTCGCTTTGCCTGGATGATACTGAAGATCTAAATCAAAATCCTTCAGCAGTTCTAACCATCTTCTTTGCCTTATGTTCAAATCTTGCTGCGTGAATACGTATTTCAAACTCTTATGATCAGTATAGATCTCTACCCGATCCCCGTATAAATAATGCCTCCACAACTTGAGTAAAAACACCACAGCTGCTAACTCCAAATCGTGAGTCGGGTAATTCTTCTCATGGTCTCGAAGCTGCCGAGACGCATATGCTATCACCTTTCCGTGCTGCATCAATACACATCCAAGACCCTTCCCTGATGCGTCACAATATACTGTAAAGCCTCCCGCTCCTACTGGAAGCGCCAAGATCGGGGCTGAGATCAATCTCTTCTTCAATTCTTCAAATGATGCCTGACAGCTAGCTGACCAAACAAACTCTACGTCCTTGTGCGTCAAACGCGTTAAGGGCGCAGAGATCCTGGCAAAGTCCGCCATGAACCTTCTGTAGTAACCAGCTAATCCTAAGAAACTTCGCACTTCTGCAACCGTTCTCGGGACCGGCCAATGCTCTACGGCCTCAATCTTCTTCAGATCCACTGACACTCCTGCTCCAGAAATTACATGTCCCAGGAACGAAATATGGTCTAACCAGAATTCACACTTGTCGAGCTTCGCATAAAGTTGATGCTCCCTCAATGTCTGCAAGACAGTCCTAAGATGCTTCTCATGCTCCTCTTCACTGCTGGAATAGACAAGAATATCATCTATGAACACCACCACAAATTTATCCAAATACGGCAGAAAGATGCGGTTCATTAAATCCATGAATACTGCGGGGGCGTTGGTTAGTCCAAAGGGCATTACTAAAAACTTATAATGCCCATATCTAGATCTGAATGTTGTCTTCGGTATGTCTTGCTCCCAGACTCTTACTTGATGGTATCCCGACCGAAGATCGATCTTGGAAAAGATGCTGGCCTTGCTCAACTGGTCAAACAGGTCATCAATCCTTGGTAGTGGGTACTTATTCTTCACTGGTACTGTATTCAGCTTGCGGTAGTCGATGCACATCCTCGTCGACCCATCATTCTTGGGAAGTAGAATCACTGGCGCGATCTAGGACGATTTACTGTCTCGGATGAATCCCTTAGACTTCAACTCTTTTTCATGTTGATACAACTTATCCTATTCTGGCGGCGACATTCTGTAAACTCTGTCTGCAATAGGCCTCGTTCTGTCACGCCCCGATCCGGGAAATCGCTCGTCCTCGCTAGATTTCACCCGAATCATCGTCCTCGCTGGGGCGTGATGCCGCACGAGCCTGGAGTTGCGCTCGTGCAAGGCAAGATGACGATTCACATAGTGAATATCTCAAATTCGTAACATAAGCAGCGGAAGAAAACAAAGTAAAACATAAGAATCTCTTTTATTGATTATGAACTCAAGATTACAAAGGCTCTGAATAGCCCAACTTAATATGCCAATTGGCTACTGTTTTCCATAAATAAATTTACTTTATTTATTTTGTATCTGAGAAAATTACAACTGTAGGAATCTAATCTAGAAGACGATTACTTTATCCCTTGGACGATGCGATGAAGAAAACTCGAACTTCGAAGAACTTGGACAGCAACTGGGCAATCTCTCTGTTCTCTCTGAAAATAACTTGTAGTCTCTGATGAATGTGAAGAAACTCTTTTTTATAGAGTTCGGGATAACTGTCCTTAAGCATACGCTCAGGTAGTTACTTGACGTGTGCATAACTGCAGGGACGCGTGGCGAATTCTGATGGAGACACATTAGCGTGCGGTTGAAAGTAGCGGAGCATGTTCAGGAGAGATTGATGGCCTGGATGCCACGTTGCATAACTTCTAGAGAAGTGGATAACTGGTACAGGACACGTGAGAACGTGTGTTGACTGTAATCCTGGTTATGGTTGCTGTAATACGCTGCCTTGTTGAAGAAGAGTTTATACGCTGACTTGGACAGCGTAGTGCCATAGGAAATCCATACGCTCACTTTGTGGACAAGGAGTCATGTGAGGTCATACGCTCGCTTATTTAGCAAGGAATCATGTGAGGTCCATACGCTCACATGACTCCTTCTTCACATAGTCAAGTGAGCGTATGGACCTCACATGATTCCTTGCTAAATAAGCGAGCGTATGACCTCACATGACTCCTTGTCCACAAAGTGAGCGTATGGATTTCCTATGGCACTACGCTGTCCAAGTCAGCGTATAAACTCTTCTTCAACGAGGCAGCGTATTACAGCAACCATAACCAGGATTACAGTCAACACACGTTCTCACGTGTCCTGTACCAATTATCCACTTCTCTAGAAGTTATGCAACGTGGCATCCAGGCCATCAATCTCTCCTGAACATGCTCCACTACTTTCAACCGCACGCTAATGTGTCTCCATCAGAATTCGCCACGCGTCCCTGCAGTTATGCACACGTCAAGTAACTACCTGAGCGTATGCTTAAGGACAGTTATCCTGAACTCTATAAAAAAGAGTTTCTTCACATTCATCAGAGACTACAAGTCATTTTCAGAGAGAACAGAGAGATTGCCCAGTTGCTGTCCAAGTTCTTCGAAGTTCGAGTTTTCTTCATCGTATCGTCCAAGGGATAAAGTAATCGTCTTCTAGATTAGATTCCTACAGTTGTAATTTTCTCAGATACAAAATAAATAAAGTAAATTTATTTATGGAAAACAAATTGGCGACTCTGCTGGGGAAAGCTGTCTCCTCCAATGAGATAGCAACAACTCAATGCGATACTTCGTCGATCGGTTTGACGAAGAAGACAATGGTTGTACAATTCGACCAATCGGCTTATGAAGAAATGCTCAAGGCGAAGGAGGGCCGCACTGCTTCCTCCGCTCTTTCTGTTGCCAAGAAGAAGGGACACTCCGTCTATGTCCCTAAGTCTTCTGCAGCAATTCGAGACGCTTCTGTCATTTCTCATGCTGACAAGAACACGTCTTCAACTTCCATGAAGCACACTTCGGCTTCTCTGAACACGGCAACAGTGGTTTCCCCTAGTCACGCTGACAAAATTGGTTCTTTAACCAAGTCAATGTGTTCAAAGAAAACCATCTCTGGACATGTCAAAGTCCCTTCTCCTTCTATTCTTACGACAGCAGTCGGCTCTTTAGCCATTGATGACTCTGAGCATATGGCATTCAAAGGGTAGCGTACGGCAAAGGCAGCGTACAAAAGCCAACATCAGGCAGCGTACGCTGAGCCAAAGCCAGTCTATGCTAATAAAAAGGCAGCGTATGACCAGAAGTCCAAACTGAAGTCAGCGTATGCTAACAAATACAGTCCTTTGACTGTTTCTGAAAATCAGATTGGGGGTTCTCTTCCACAGAACATACAAATGATTCTCCCTCAACTTGCACATCTTGTGCCAACCAAGGAGAAAGACTCTTTAGTCAACTCCTCTACTCCTAAGTGTTTTCCATAAATAAATTCACTTCATTTATTTTGTATCTGAGAAAATTACAACTGTAGGAATCTAATCTAGAAGACGATTACTTTATCCCTTGGACGATGCGATGAAGAAAACTCGAACTTCAAAGAACTTGGACAGCAACTGGGCAATCTCTCTGTTCTCTCTGAAAATGACTTGTAGTCTCTGATGAATGTGAAGAAACTCTTTTTTATAGAGTTCAGGATAACTGTCCTTAAGCATACGCTCAGGTAGTTACTTGACGTGTGCATAACTGCAGGGACGCGTGGCGAATTCTGATGGAGACACATTAGCGTGCGGTTGAAAGTAGTGGAGCATGTTCAGGAGAGATTGATGGCCTGGATGCCACGTTGCATAACTTCTAGAGAAGTGGATAACTGGTACAGGACACGTGAGAACGTGTGTTGACTGTAATCCTGGTTATGGTTGCTGTAATACGCTGCCTCGTTGAAGAAGAGTTTATACGCTGACTTGGACAGCGTAGTGCCATAGGAAATCCATACGCTCACTTTGTGGACAAGGAGTCATGTGAGGTTATACGCTCGCTTATTTAGCAAGGAATCATGTGAGGTCCATACGCTCACTTGACTATGTGAAGAAGGAGTCATGTGAGGTTGATACGCTCACTGGAGAAGTGGCCACGTGGCTATCATCAATCTTCTTTGGTACACCATATCTTCCCATAACTGACAAAATCTTCTCGAGCGTCGTGACTGCGGATTTGACGGCTGACAGACTGTCAAAACTGACAGGAATGATGGCTTTTGCATTTATGAAGGCTGCTGAGTTGTCCTCGTAAAAGATAAAATTGACTCTTCGAAAACTTATACGATGGTTACTTTTCTCGTGACAGCTGTCTTTGCACAAAAGATGAAGTGTCAGATTCATTCCTCATTTAAACATATGCTGTGCTGTCACTTCAGTAAATAATAAAATATTTACTGAACGTATGGCTTTTGAATGAGCGTACAACCCTGAATTGAGCGTATGGTCTTCAACTGTCATCTGTCTTTAAGCGTATGGATGAAAAATGACAGCGTGTCATAATTTTCCACATCCTACACTAAGGTCTTTACCTCTGGAGTTAATTTGACTAGTACTCTTACTAGATCAAACAAAGAAAAACGCCTTTTGGCTAATTCCTCCAAAGATGGATTATTACCGACTCCTAGTCGGAATAATACTCATCTTCCTTCTCTCAAAATTTCTCGGTCTGAGAAAGGCAAATTACAAGTATCCAAGACTGATATTAGAGTCAAATCTCCCACGGATCTTCGTAATAAGCTTAATCAGAATCGGTTCGGTTCCACTGAGACAAGTATATTAGACCCTGATGCAGAATATGCCAAGAACTATGTGGCTCAAATTAATCAGTCTTTATACACTCAGGAACCAAGAAGACAGAAGAACAAAAGACAAGTTTCTACACAGAAACTATCTTCAAATACTTCTCAATCTGTTCCTACAGATCTCCGAGAATATTTGCAAAATAAACAGAGAATTGACACTCCATCTGGCTATGACATTGCCCATATTCGCCATGAAAAGCATGGTTGTGACTTCCAACCTCGGATTGTCATCCAATGTTGTTGTTCACCAAAAAGACAATCTGTTTTCGAACGGATTCAATATGAACCAATGTTGGATGAAGATGAACCTCTTTATGCTTCTGTCAACATGACTTCCAGAAACTATTGGGGGTAGCATACGGTCTGATGCTATATCAGACTCTGAAGATGGTGTTTATCTCGGCACTCGATCCAGGACCGGAGCCTTGACCAGAGCCTCTTCTTCTTCTCATCCAAGTGGCAATCCGGAGATCACAGAAGACTTCCTTGGAGAGTCTAATTTTCCAGTATTGACTCCTGTAAAAAGCCCTGGGAAAGATACTGATTCACACAGTGATGATTCAGAACAGACTGTTTCATCATCTATTCCTCGAATGATTACCACTTATATGGCAGAAAGTGATCATGAACCTTCGACTAGCAATGAGGCTCATGAACAGAGGATTTCTTCTTTAGAACAACAATTGCGAGCTATGGCAGATACATTGAGTGCTATGCACACTCTAATGCAGGCTCAACAACAGACAGCACCACCAGTGGTATTGAATACCCCTGTTGTTCCAAACCCTGAACCCTCTACTATTCCGGGGGTACAATCTAATGTCCCTGTACAAACCACACCAAGTCACTCTGGAGCTGGGGGTGGTACATATGCTGCAGTCCCTCCTCCCAATTACACTCTACAAGCCACAACTCCACAATCTTCGGGAGTTGTCTCTGAAGAATTGAAGAATCTCAAAACTCAATTCGAGGCATTCAAACAGAAGGATGGTTTACAAAGGTTAGGCATCAAACAGCCTTATCCGATAGAATGGAAGCAGGTATCGTATCCACCAAAATACAAACCTCCGACCATCTCTTTCTATGATGGGACAACCTCTCCAAGTCAGTTCATTAATCATTTTGAAGTAATGACTGATCAATTGCAACCAAGTGACGCCCTCCTTACTCGGGTGTTCATTGGATGTCTCAAAGGAACGGCTTATGAATGGTATAGAAGTCTCCCTGATGGGTGCATTACCTCATTTGCCGGTTTTAAGCAAATGTTTCTTGAACGATTCTACGAAGGGCTCAATGATATGACCATGTCGGCCCTCATAAGAATCAAACAGAAGAATAATGAGACCACTGAGGAATTCATTGAGAGATTCAGAAGAGAAGCCCTCAAAATGCCTCTTGGAACTCCCGATGCTGTTACGATCGACACTTGCAAGTCGAACCTCTTACCAATTATCAGTATGTGGACAGGGTCCACTCAGTTCCAAGATTGGCCTTCTTTCATTGTCAGTGCCAAGGCTGCCGAGGTCAGTGCTGAGACTTTCAAGGGTCTGGGGGTACAAATGGCTCCCAAAGAATCAAATCAGAGTGCTAGCAATAGTACTCGACCCAATAATCGCAAAGGGAAAGAAGCTCTTGAAGTCAATCTCCAAAACAGTAGTCAAGAGGTAAAGACTACCCAAGCTACTTCAGCTCCAACAAATCAACAACAGAGATCTCCTCGGCCGAAAGAAGAATATTCTTTCGATGATGACGATGTTCAGGGTATCTTTGAATGCTTACTCAAAGGTAATAAGATTCAATTGCCAGAAATTAAAAAGCCTGATGAAGCCAATAAAACAGATCATCCAAAATACTGTCCATATCATAGAATGCTGGGTCATACAATCCGGTCTTGCTATGTATTAAAAGGGAAGATTCAAGAGATGATTAAATCAGGGGCTGTGACATTAACACCCAAAGACAAAACAGTCACAGCAAATGTAATTTCAATGCAGTTCGGTGACTTCCCTCCTTTAATGGTGGAAAGTGGGATTGTTCCTATCCCCAAAGCAACTCTCGAAGTTATAAACATCCCACCAGCACAGAATGACGGACTTGTTCCTGTCACAACTAAGAAGGGAGAAATCATGTGGATTCACCCAGACTTAAAAACAGAGTTTGAGACGTCTTCCTCTTCTCCTCGGAAGATTTCCTCATCTAAAAAGAAGTTCGGGAAGACTAAGTCATGCAATGTGACTTCTAGTTTCACACCCGATTTTTATCTAACCTCTACTTTCATCTCAGCAGGAAATTCACTTTCTACGAAGATAAAATCTGTACCTCAAATTGAAGATAGGTACAAACCTGCTTTTCATTTATACAGTTCACAATCTCGTGAATTGATGGCGAAAATGGGTTATGATCTAGCCACTGCCCCAGGTTTGAACTCAGGCAAGGGACTCCGAGCACCTTTGGCCATCACCATGAGACATAATCAATCTCGTGTTGGCCTTGGTTTTTGGAATGAAGCTTTCATCAAACATAAAAGAACCAAGAGCAAAATAAAGAATTGCAGCATGGTTTCCATAGACCTTGAACCAGAATCTGAAGTTGAAGTTCATGCTGGAACTCGCTCAGGAAAAGTATATTTGAAAGATTATGCTGAAGTTCCTGAAGAAATTTCTGACGTTCCTCTGGTTACAGCTTCAACTCCAGTCTCTACTGAAGAACCTTTAAATGTTCCTGTTGAGACAGTTCCTTCTAAACCAACAGCAGCTGACAAAGGCAAACAACAAGTCCGCTTCGACAAACCATTGAAGAAGTCATCTCCTACAGGACTTGAAAAGCCTTATAATTTTGATATATTGGCTCAACTAGCCAATACCCCAGCTAAATTATCAATCTTCGAGCTCTTACGCCTCTCTAAAGAGACTCGAGAAACTTTAAGTGAAGCACTGCTGCAAGCAGAAACCTGCTTAACTCTTCTCAAGAAGTTGGAAACAGGACCTGTTTCTCATTGCCATAATGTATTGGAATTTATTCCAAACATTACTTTTACGCAGGACGATATGCTGCTAGAGGATAATCGACATGATCGTCCTTTATATCATACAGGATATATTGATTCTATGAAGGTTGATCGTTTACTGATTGATCCAGGATCCGCTCTCAGTATTATGCCAAAGGCTATGTTAGATGCATTGAAGATACCTGTGCATAGTCTCTCCAGCACTATCACTACCATCTTGGGATTCAATCAAGGAAAAAGTGAGCCTTTAGGCAAGATTCGCCTTAAATTTCAAATAGGCGATCTTCGTACTAAGGTTACTTTTTACATCATCGACAATCATGGTTGCTCATACAATGCTCTATTGGGGAGACCTTTCTTGCATGAACATAATGTCGTTCCTTCAACCCTTCATCAGTGCTTCAAATATGTTGATGATAATGGAGAGGTTCAAAAAGAAGTGGCAGATCTTTACCCATTCAAAGGAGTCGAAGCTTACTTCAATGACGCTCGCATGTACAAAGATGAATACTCGAAAGTCTTGCAAGCTATGGATAATGAAGATGAGATATCCAAAGTTGACACTTTTGTTATTCCTGTAAAAGGACGTATCACTCCTCCACAGTCTGTTAGATCATCCGAAGAAGGCTCACTGATAATTCCGGTCAGTGGACGTACTACTTCATCATCTGCCCAGGGCTCACTGATAATTCCTGTCAGTGGACGCACTACTGCACCATCTTCCCAAGCTTCACAAAATTCGCTGATCATTCCTGTCAGTGGACTCATCACTCCCCCTCCATCTTCTCAGGCTAGATCAGATACTCTAGTCATTCCAGTCAGTGGACGCATTACTTATCCACCGTCTTCTTCAAGGGAGCTCACCTCTCCTGAGCCTTTTGTTATCGATCTTAATCGAAACAAAAATTCTAACTGTTCTTCTTCCTCCCCCTTTGTCATTAATTTGACTAAGTCTGATAAGGCTCAGCCTTCTGTTGTAAATACAGCATCTAGTATTAATGAAGCATCTCCTTTGCAGTATATTGATGTTTGTGGTTATGTACAAAGTTATTTACAATTGCTAAATAGCTTAGAGCCACTAACTATAGAGGTTGTTCAAGCTCTTCATACAGACGTATCATTAGACTCTATACAGAAATCATACTTTGTGGTCCCCAGTCGAAAGAAGGGAGAAAATCCAATATTTTTCTATAAAGGACCTCAGAATCCTCCTAACTTGGAAGAAGATGACATAAACGATGATACTGGAAGGTTACAACTGCGTCGCTACAGTCAACAATCCAAAAATATCATCAAAAATATGGGTTATGACTTTAGAACCAGTCTCAATAATGGAAAAGGAAGAAGAATGCCTGTTCGAATTCCTCCATTAAAATACGGAAGGACAAAATGTGGTTTAGGTTATATTGCTCCTACTTCTTTTATCAACATAATCCATGAAGAGTCAAAATTCAATAAAGACGAACAATCTGAAGATGAACGATCTGAGTCTTCTGATTCTCTCTCTTGGGATTCTGACACGAGTGTTGGCGATCTTCATCGCTCTATTCTATCCATCAATATGGTCTCTGTTGATGGCCCACAAGAAAATGATGAAGATGAGGATGATTTTGAAATATCACCTGAATCAGAACAATGGGCTCAAAGATTAGATGATCAATGGGAATTCAGGTTCGAGCAGAGGGAACCTCCTACCGAAGATAAACTGATCCAAATTGATATTGGTGAAGAAGGTTCCCCTAAACCAATATTCATCAGTGAGAGTCTTTCAGAAATAGATAAGCAAGACATGATCAAGCTTATTCGTGATTATATCGATGTCTTCGCCTGGAGCTACGAGGATATGCCAGGACTAGATCCGAAGATCGCAATGCACAAACTCAATATCATGCCAAATGCTAAACCGGTCAAACAACAACAGCGACGATTTCGTCCAGACATTATGGATGCAATTGAAGCTGAAGTCAACAAGCTTATGGCTTCTGGATTTATTAGAGAGGAACAACATCCTGAATGGGTGGCTAACATTGTTCCTGTCCTTAAAAAGACTGGCAAGATCCGAGTCTGTATAGACTTTCGCGATCTCAATGCAGCTTGTCCTAAAGACGAGTTTCCTCTTCCAATTACTGATGTCATGATCGACAATACATGTGGTTTCGAACGAATGTCATTTATGGATGGGTATTCGGGATACAACCAGATCAAAATGTTTCCAGATGATGAAAAACACACTTCCTTCAGAACGCCGATCGGTACATACTGTTATACGGTGATGCCGTTTGGTCTCAAGAATGCAGGAGCAACATATCAGCGAGCAATGAGCACTATATTTCGCGAACATCTCCGAAAAATAGTCGAATGCTATGTTGATGATATTGCAGTCAAAAGTCGACGAAAGGAGGATCATATCCAAGATTTGAAGACTATCTTTGATTTAATGCGTCAGCATCAACTTAAAATGAACCCTACTAAGTCCTTCCTGGGCGTCTCTAGTGGTAAATTTCTCGGCTTCGTCATTACCGCTAAAGGTATACACGTGGATCCCGAGAAGATCAAAGCCATCCAAGAGATGCGTCCTCCACGCACCTTAAAAGAGCTACGAGGATTTCAAGGAAGAGTTGCTTATATCAGGAGATTCATTTCCAACTTATCAGGACGCTGTAGACCATTCAACAAACTTCTGAAGAAAGGTGTATCTTTCATCTGGAACGAAGAATGTCAAAAAGCATTTGATGACATCAAACAGTACCTCATGAACCCTCCAGTTTTGGTACCTCCCGTCTCGGGAATACCATTTCTTCTATATGTTCGAGCTATGGATCATTCTCTTGGTGCATTACTCGCCCAGAAAAATAAAGATGGTCATGAACAGGCCATTTATTATCTCAGTCGCACAATGACAGGCGCTGAACCGCGTTATTCTCCAATCGAGAAAGAATGCCTAGCATTAATGTTTGCTGTTCAGAAAACAGCGACATTATATTATCGGTCAAACAATTCATGTCATTTCCAGAGTGAATCCATCAGGATTATGATGAAGAAACCTGGTATTCTCAACTCCAGACTAGCTAATTGGGGAATCTTGTTAGCCCAATATGACATGCATTATATTCCTCAGAAGTCAGTTAAAGGACAGGCTCTTGCTGATTTTCTAGCAGCTCATGCAGTCCCAGAAGATTCTAAATTATATGATGAGATTCCCGATGAAGTTCTGGATTCAAATCTGGTTTCTGAAGAAGTTCCTACCTGGCGTCTATTCTTTGATGGAGCATCTAGAATAGGTCCTAACGGCGATATTGTCGCCGGAGTTGGAATTGTTCTTGTATCCCCAGAGGGATTAACTATTCAGAGGGCTTATTCTCTCGATCAATCATGTTCAAATAATGTTGCAGAATACAATGCGTTGCTCATTGGTCTTCAACTCGCTAAACATCTGGATGTTCAATATTTAGAAGTTTATGGAGACTCTAAGCTTATCATTAATCAGATCAGAGGAACGTATGAAGTTCGTCATCAAGATTTGATACCTTATCATCGAACAGCACTCTCTATGGCCTCCTCCTTTGAAGGTTTCTTTATTGAACATGTTCGACGAGCCTATAATGCAGAAGCTGATGCTTTGGCTAATCTTGCTGCTATATTAGCCATACCAATCAGACGTCAGCAAGTGATAGTGGTTTATAACCGAGAACTATTCTGCATCGAAAATAATCTGGCTTTGGCTTTTCCCCATAATCCAGATGAAGATTCTCTCAACTTTGATGCTGAATTAATTGACAAAGTGTCCTTGTCTTCTTTCGATTCTACTATGGAATATGTCTTTTCCAACAAAATAGACACCGTAACTGAAGACTGGAGACGTCCGTTTCTAGACTTTGTGTTGTATGACATACTTCCTGATAACCCGAGTGAAGCAGCATCTATCCGGCGCCGGTCTCTCAGGTTCTATTATAATCATACTACGAAGACACTATATCGTCGAGCCTATGATGGCCTTCTCCTTCGATGCATCGCTGGTGAAGAAGCACAACAGATAATCCGTGAAGCACATGATGGCGTCTGCGGAGCTCACCAGCCAGGTCCAAAACTTCAAGATCGTATCCGACGTATGGGTTATTATTGGCCCACGATGGTAGCTGATACCATTCAATATGCTCGAAATGTAAAGCCTGTCAAATTCATGCAGACTTTATCCATCAACCATCAGAGTTCTTACACCCAACAGCGGCATCATGGCCCTTTGAAGCTTGGGGCATGGACGTCATCGGTCCTATCAATCCACCATCATCAAAAGGACATCGGTTTATTCTAGCAATAACTGATTACTTTTCTAAATGGGCTGAAGCAATCCCGTTATCTGAAGTCAAGACTTCTAATGTTATCAACTTTGTCAAACATCATGTCATCTATCGATTTGGTGTTCCTCGACGCATTATCCATGATAATGGACCACAATTCGTCAGCCAGAAATTTACTCGATTCTGTGATGATCATCGGATTAATAATCTGGCTTCTACAGCATATAATCCAGCAGCCAATGGACTAGCAGAGGCTTTCAACAAAACAATCATCAAACTCTTGAAAAAGTTTGTTTCTTCCAACAAACGTAACTGGAGTGAAAAGCTTGGTGAATGTTTATGGGCTTATCGTACCACAGTTCGCAATGCGACCGGATGTACACCTTTCTCTTTGGTATATGGGTGTGAAGCTGTTCTTCCCTTAGAGATTCAAATTCCTTCTTTAAGGATAGCAATCGCTAATGAACTCACTGCAGAGAACAATGATCGTCTTCGACTTCAAGAGTTGGAAGCTCTAGATGAAAAACGATTGTATGCGCAACAAAATATCGAGCTGTATCAAGCCCGAATCTCAAAAGCTTTTAATCGGAAAGTCAAAGTCAGAACATATCAAAAGGGAGAATTGGTCCTTACTGTCAGACGTCCGATGACCATGACACATATGAGCAAAGGCAAATTTGATGCGAAATGGGAAGGCCCATTCGTAGTAAACAAAGTCTTCTCTAATGGAGCATATCAGCTTGCCTCTATGGACGGGAAAGTCACAATGATGCCTATCAATGGCAAATTCTTAAAGAAATATTATGTATAAATAATATTTTCATTACTCCCCGGCAAGTGTAAAATCAAAAATTTATTTCTCTCTACAAAAGCTATTTCGATGTCATTTTCCCCAGTGGAAACTGATATTCTACCATGTATTATTTTCCCAGAGAATTTGATATTTTGTCTTATTAGATTCCCAGTGGATTTAATAAAGATCTTGTATAGAAAATCATGTCCATATCACCGCTGAATTTTCTATCTCAGAAAATGATATCTCGTCCTTTTGATTTCTGAGTCTAAAAGATCAGTGAATAAAGGCAAAATAATATACAGCAGGAAGGATACATCATAAACAAAGTTTCCTTAAACAAAGTTTATTTGAGACAAATTCTTCAAGAAGTACATCATCATGGAAGATCACTAGTATCCCTTTCATACTTGGGACGAGGACCACATACATAATTAGCAAAAGAATTGAATACATCATTTCCTGACCGCATCAAGAACTGACAGGCAGTCAGCCTCATTGCTTCTTCTTCTTCGGTTTTTCCTTGTTCGACCAAGAAATCCAAGATATCTTTCGGCAGCTTGGGAGCAGACGAGCTTTCGCCCGTCTCCTTCTTTTGTGAAGTCGAATGCTCTTTAGCATTTTCATCAACTTTGGAGACGACTTCGCCTTTCTTCGTGTTCTCTTCGGAAGACATTTTTGAATAAAAGAGAATAATGTGTGATCCTTCTACTCAAAGAGATGCTCTATTTATAGGCATATATTTGCCAGGATCGAAGGGACGTATTCTTTCCCGATATTCAGTTCATCCATTCATTTCTCACATTCATCCGACGTTTCACATGTTCATTAATACTTGACGGTTCGTCCGTTCATTTATTACATTCACTCGACAGTTCATCTGTTCTTCATTTCCTGACGGTTCATCCGTTCATAATCTTCTATCAGTTCATTAAGTGGGAATTCGTTATTGATCACGTTTTCATAACCTCTGAATCAATTCCGAATCTACTTACTCATTTGTCATGTTTTGACCTCTGCATAGACATCAATCTATTTTCTTTCGAGTTCCTATATATTATCATGTCCATAATACCTCTGATAATATCATATACTCTAAAACAGAAAAGATGATTTTATTATCTATCATGTCCACAATTCACCCACAAATACAAATCATTGAGCATAGAAGAATTGTCATTTCCATTCCCATTTTCATAAAAAGTCTATTACATTTCTTAGACTTTCCTACAAATCATAATGGAAATCTATTACAAATCTTAGATTTTCATTCTATGTACAACTGAGATCTATTTCTTCTTGGATCTTCTCTGGCAATCTCGTTGTTTGTGGCAATTCCTGGGTGTCCAGCAGGAATCAAACTCTGGTCTTATCTCTCAGACGAGAGGAGAACCACAGAGTATGGCAACACGATGGCGTGTTGCTGCCAATACATCGCGTGGAGGAACGGCGGCACCTCAAGCAGATAGGAATGTATCCAAACCTTGGGATACAATTCCTAGTTCTGCCGTGAAAGGAACTCTACTACCCGATTTCTCGGGGTAGAGTTGACTCCACCATCCAACTCTCGTGTATAAAGGCTCTTCCTACCATTGAGGAAGACCCTTCTATCTCACGAAGAGTTCTAAGTTGTCTGATATACGCGTCAAAAGCGTATGAGCTCCCTGATGTAGATGTCAGAAGAACATTGTCCACAGCATCCATATCACCAATGCCAGTTCTGAAGAAGGTTTTCAGCCAAAACTCTGCAAGAAACAGTAAAGAAAAATCAGTTAACAGAAACTGGCCAAGCAAAGACAGATGCATTCTGTTCATTTCAGGAAGATGAATTTGTCCTTAGCAAACAAAAATTTCGATGCGTGTATATTGAACTTACCGCTGAGTTTGCTGCTAAGGATTGACAGATCCATGTCTGGTAGCGTGCACAGAGATTTGACATCAAACGACATGGCTTTCCTATTTCATTCTCATAGAAAATTCATTCTCAGAAGAGAGGAAGAAGAATGGGAAGATGAATTTGCGTGGAGTTCATCCATCTATTTAAAGTATGGAGCATGAACCTATTCTTGGAAAGGATCCGCATGAATAGCGCTCGTAAACGTAGAATGAATGACACGTGTACTTTGGAAACCAGCACAGCCTTGGAAATATTCAAAGAGTGTTTTCCAAAACGTTGGAAGATAGCGTAACTTACGGGCTATTTATTGGTGCACGCTATTCATTGGTATACGTTATTTAACGTAAATCACAATGTTAAAGGACAGCGTAATTTATAGCGTAACATACGCTGATATACGCTATTCAGTGGCATACGCTATCTAGCGTAACTTACAACTTGGAAGACGGCGTATTCTACAGTTATTCATCAGTGCATGTTGGTTTTCAACACAAAATTATACTAAACAGAGAATTCTTGAATATTCATTTTCATTAAAGGCACTGATGGCCTTACAAAAACAAAAAAAAAGAGGGAAAGAAAAGGGTGCAACAAAGTCACGCTCTATTTTCCAGAGCGACTAAGCTTGACGCCTAACTCTTCTACGCTTTGGACCCCCATGCGGTGTACAGAGCAACGAACATTTTGCGCTTCTCTGCGAGGCTCTGCCCATCAGAAGAAGAGGAGCCGTCCAGACCAAAGTAGCCCAAGAAATTCTTGGCTAAATGCATAGGGTCGTCCTTGAGCTCGATGACGACAGGTTCGGGTTCTTGGCCCCCAAAAGTGGGGTCACCATGGGAACAGAATTCCAACTTACGTGCTTCTTCTTCAGCAGCTTCCTTTGGAGTCATGGTTGCAAAAGATGAAAGGCAAAAATTGAATTCTCTCGGTTTATATAATAGAGCTTGCTGGCTGTTCATATTCTTCTATTAGATTCAATCAATCTCGAAAAATGAAGAGTCATCATGACATTTAATGAACTCATGCCAGCGTGTCAGGACTCATTCCCACTTTCTGTTCAAAGTAATTTCGAACTTTTGAAACTCATAAAGTTCGAAAACTTTGAAGGGGGTCTTGTAGGATGTGGAAAATTATGACACGCTGTCATTTTTCATCCATACGCTTAAAGACAGATGACAGTTGAAGACCATACGCTCAATTCAGGGTTGTACGCTCATTCAAAAGCCATACGCTCAGTAAATATTTTATTATTTACTGAAGTGACAGCACAGCATATGTTTAAATGAGGAATGAATCTGACACTTCATCTTTCGTGCAAAGACAGCTGTCACGAGAAAAGTAACCGTCGTATAAGTTTTCGAAGAGTCGGTTTTGTCTTTTACGAGGACAACTCAGCAGCCTTCATAAATGCAAAAGCCATCATTCCTGTCAGTTTTGACAGTCTGTCAGCCGTCAAATCCGCAGTCACGACGCTCGAGAAGATTTTGTCAGTTATGGGAAGATATAGTGTACCAAAGAAGATTGATGATAGCCACGTGGCCACTTCTCCAGTGAGCGTATCAACCTCACATGACTCCTTCTTCACATAGTCAAGTGAGCGTATGGACCTCACATGATTCCTTGCTAAATAAGCGAGCGTATGACCTCACATGACTCCTTGTCCACAAAGTGAGCGTATGGATTTCCTATGGCACTACGCTGTCCAAGTCAGCGTATAAACTCTTCTTCAACGAGGCAGCGTATTACAGCAACCATAACCAGGATTACAGTCAACACACGTTCTCACGTGTCCTGTACCAGTTATCCACTTCTCTAGAAGTTATGCAACGTGGCATCCAGGCCATCAATCTCTCCTGAACATGCTCCACTACTTTTAACCGCACGCTAATGTGTCTCCATCAGAATTTGCCACGCGTCCCTGCAGTTATGCACACGTCAAGTAACTACCTGAGCGTATGCTTAAGGACAGTTATCCTGAACTCTATAAAAAAGAGTTTCTTCACATTCATCAGAGACTACAAGTCATTTTCAGAGAGAACAGAGAGATTGCCCAGTTGCTGTCCAAGTTCTTCGAAGTTCGAGTTTTCTTCATCGCATCGTCCAAGGGATAAAGTAATCGTCTTCTAGATTAGATTCCTACAGTTGTAATTTTCTTAGATACAAAATAAATAAAGTGAATTTATTTATGAAAAACAGCTACAACGCTCATGATCTCTCTAGCTCACAAAGGATTATATTGTTCCATACATTATGCCTCTTTATAGCCACCAAGTAGTCTTCGGCCGAACATCTCCATGTCGCAAGTCCGAACGCCTATGCGGAAGCTCCTCTTGAACGCCAAGGACTCCATGCCTCGGCACGTCCAAGCCAAGCCCCGCCCCGAGCCGATCATAACCTGAGCCTGCACATAAACTAGTGGGGGATTAGTACTTTCGTCCTCGCTTCGCACTGATCAAGACCCGCTCGCACCCAAACCAAACACTTAATCATTTAGTGAAACATGCATCTTAATTGGTGATATTTCTATTTAGTCTTAGGATCAGTTTCTGTCACGCCCCGCTCCCGTAGGAGCGATCGTCCTCGCTAAGGCGTGATGCCGCACGGGCCTAGGTTGCGCCCGTGCAAGGCCAAGTCCAGAAACGGCCGATTTGATGCTAGGCCACAGAGTCGCACAGAGTGTCCCCATTTGCAGCGGAAAATAAATGAACACAAGTTGAAGCGAAACCAAACTCTTTATTGATATTCAAGAAGTTACAAGCGGCGCTAGGCCAATTTTACAAGTCGCTCAAGCTCTCTCTCTCTGAAACATAAAAGGCGTGCCAAGTGGCTTACAAGATGGAATGATTCATGGCGATGTTCCGATACATTATGTCCTGTATAGAGTGCTTCAGCTCCTTGCAACGCTTCAAGGCTCGAGAGATAGCTCCGCGCCTTAGCACGTTCGAGGAAAGCTCCGCACCCGCCGACGTCTCCTGCATCCTGCAAGTAGACTGTGGGGTTATCAGTACATTGTTATGCACTGGTGGGGAGGCTAGCTCGCCCATAATCACTATCATTACCGAACACGTTTCATTTACTTTCGTGCATCTCTATCATTCATTGTCTTTCTAATCTTTCCTTAGGGTCAATTTCATGGCATATATCATAACCTATCCCGTGTTGCCAATTTCATGTGTCGCATGGAAATACATGCACAACTTACCCATACTTACCGTCCGGCCTTCCCTGTTCAAGTAAACCAAGTTAGACAACAATTCATGTGATAATAACATAACGTAGGTGCGTTCTTTAACTCAGTCGTACAAGTATTCTGGATCGTTTTATGTGTTACATACATTCAGGCATATTTGTAAGGCACTTCATTTTTGTTAACTTAGACTACTTTAATTTCAATGCAAGGACTTGCACGTGGATCGCCACCAGCAAAGCCCACTTAACTCTATATGAACCGGTCGCTGGCACCACAAGCCATCCTGGACATTTCCCCTTGGTATTTTCGCACCTATCATGGCGTGCGGCTGGTACACCCTGATAGTCTCTTGAAAAGTACCCTGCACTTACGTCTCCTGGGGCCAAGCCTCCCCCAGTTAAGCCCGTAAGCCCCTTTTTGATTCCGTCCGGGCCAGCAAGTCCTTCCCACTTTGACAACTGCCGCGGAATCCCTTTCTCTACGGCACAGCATACGCCACCCCTCGCTCGTACCGTTTGTCCACGACCATTTCGTATTTTATTAACATTTTAACTTAACGGCTGTCCTTGAGCCATAGGCTAACCCTTAGCCATCTTACGTTATCGACCAGGTTGGCGTCCGTGCAGTACGGGTAGCGAGCCCCGATGCACGTGTCCGTCACACCTGTCGCTAACCATTCATCTCATTTCTTTCTTATCTTTTCTTCATTCTTTATTTTCTTTCTTTCTTTCACTTGTTCTTTCGTTCATTGATTCATTCACATATTCATTCATTTCATTCATTGATTCGTTGATTTATTCATTCAAGCATTACGCAGCTCCTCGTGCGGGAGTCGCCTTGGCGACCCATCGGTCCCATAGCCTTTTAATGTTGCTATACTCTATTCGGATGACTATATCAATAGTCTTCTGTTTCATTGTTGTAAACCATTCATTGTTTCATTGTTGAACGCAAGCTTGTGCCTTAGCACGAGCGTGGAGCGCGGTGCGAGAGTTCTCGTATTTTTCCATATTCCTTTCCATATTCTATGCAAGCATACAAGTTGGGATTACTCCCTTAGCTAGGTACGTTGAGTCATTTATTAACATGCAAGATGTTATCGCCTAGCGATTCTCGTGAATGTGTCCGTTTTGTTATGTGTCTAGGCTAAGCAAAGACGGGTTCATCGGAGCCACCCACCTTAGCGATGTTCGCATCGGCCGAGCGATCCTCCGAACGCGCCTTTGAAAGTCTAAGTCTGGATTCATCTTGACTGGCCAATGTAAGCCTTGCATCGATTCGCATCGATACTCCATCGGGTCGAAGCAACTCTTCGGGTCGATGGCTCATTTGAGTCGTTGCACTTACCATTTGGAATCGACGTTCCGCTAGGGCGGAGCGGGTCACTACAGTTTCAGAGGAATACTTAAACATAGCACATTATCATAAATGTGTCCTATACCGTGTTCCTGCAGCAGATATAGTTAGTCATAATCTGAAACATAATATAGTGGTTCGTGCTCATCCCGTTCCTCTTTGTCTAGCCTGCCATGGTTAGAACTTACATAAGCAATCATACGATTCGTGCAACCGGTCAATCATAAACGTAAACATATGCATAATGGGTGACAGGCCCTGCGCCTGCACCCAGCTCTCATCTCAGCCCACCGGCCCTATCTATATGAAGGTCACGGGATTTCGCACCGTAATGGACTTGGCATCTCATATGTGTAAGCCTACGATCACTTCGATACGGGTTGCTAGCCCAATATCCGAAGGATCCCAAACTTACGGATATCATAGCTTATCACAGCACTGGACGGTCGTAATCCGTCCGAATGATGTGCACCATAAATACCACACATAATTCCCTCCTAGGCCGAACGGTCCCGGCGCCCCGGCGTAACCGTTCGAGGGAAGCCGTACCCGTGCATGGGCCATCCGAGTCCATTGACCATGCAATACGTGCCATAGCAAACACACATAACATTCCAACCAAATTCTCCGTTTCATAAATATAGTCTCGATTCATAAACGGTTTTTCGTGCCATAAACGGTTTCCCGTGCCATAAACATATTCGCGTCTCATAAACATAATCCACCATTCATATGGGGAGCTCCGTCGACGTTATGCCCCAACACATCCATATTGATGCACGACGCCCAACGGCTTAGTCATCTCATACTCATATTCAACGCGTACCATTCGTAAGTTATACTCATAGCATAATTCCGTATTACTTAGTCTTTTCGTAACATAAGTGCCCGATGGTACGCTCAGCGCCATATTCAATGTTCTACGTCTAGTGTTCAATGTTCTCGGAGCCGTGCACATGATGCACATCTCATTATCATCTTTCAATGTTCTACCATCATTGTCCTACCGCGACCCGTGCACTCGATACACGTCGCTTCAATTGTTCGATTGTTCAATGTTCTATCTTAGTGTTCGACACATACTTAGACCTTTTGTCGCCGAGCCACGCTCGCTAACTCGATAACATCTTACGCATACCATAATATATTTTATTAGACGTGAAGGAATAGGGAGAGGGAGTCAAGAACCCGCCCACCTTAAGTCGATACGCCTTGCCGTCTCGCCGAGTTGAAGCGGTTCGCTTCCATAACTCGATCGCATAGCTAACTCCCGGACTTAGCCATTCCTTTGAACTACTCGGTTGATTTGGCCTATCGCGCCTATACCCCGATCCGTAATCCAGCATAAAGGCATAGCCTGCACACCAGATCGACCAACATTAGCACTTGCTCAACGGAACTTATTCTTTGCATCGATTCGATTCATAGATTCCAACCGACTCAAAGCTTACCTTTGGCCAACGTAACTCTTGCATCGATTTGCATCGATACTTTATTGGGTCAACGCAACTCTTCGAGTCAACGACTCATCATAATGCACCGATGCGGAGCGGGGCATTACATAATATACCACTCAAAATCAGGTTCGTCCTCGAACCGAAACCAACACTTAATCCAAGTGCCTCGCATAGATCGCTTCACGATCTCGTGCTACTATCGTTGAATCATACAACTTAGTTTGGATCATACACATATTTTAAGCGTCCCACCAATATATGCATTTCAGCCAAGCTCAGTTGTAGGATATCGGGACAAACTAACATGCTCAGTTTAAATCCTCAAGCACCTAATCATTTCGTACTCGTCTTAGTCATATCTCCAAACCATAACTTTGATCTCATAAGTTTTTCGACAGCCATCTATCGCGTTCATTGCATCAAGTCATTACGCATCCGATCGCAATAATTCTCCGCAACGCCTATTTGCCCAACCGTTTTCTATCTCTCGCATAACTCAAGTCTTTTATCCAATCATTCATAACATTTGGCCTTAACGACATGGACTAAGTCCACATGTCTCCATTTTCCTTTACTTACAATCCATACTAAATCTCGCACACAACTATCCAACATGACCTACGTTCTCGAACTGCCTATGCATCGCGTCTGGGGCTACCCCCGCTAGGTAACTTATCCAGACATCGTGCTTAATCTCTCCCGACACAAGAGGTCAACTTGAGACTACGATGCTCAAAGGCAACAATCTTTTCAACCCAAGGTCTCTTACGTTATGTCCATCGCCTATTCTCGACCGAGTACGAATCCTTTACTCAATTTTCGAATCAATCCCGACTAGTTCAATTCGTAACATAGGTAGCGCGCTCAGCAAACATAGCCTAACCGTTATTCAACTGATCTACGACACAACTCTTAGGGTCGTTCTACTATCCGTCGCTCTCGCACATTGCAGAATCCTTGCAATCGCCTTACTGTATCATTACGCTAAGCACGTTCCTCAACATCTATTCGATCCAACATAACTTTTATTGACCATATCGATTCTAGTACTCGCTAACTTTCGAGACCTGATACTCACTCTGTCACGACCCGCACCTATTTTTTTTTAAACAGATACGAGACGTGTCCAAGCCAGCCTACGCCACAGTGTCGGCGGTAGAACGCTGTCACGGCCATGAAGATCAACATCACAAATAATACTCATTCACAAAAATTAATTTAATTTACAAAGAGCACAAGTTTTACTTTTGCAGAAAACATAAACTTGTACAATTATAGAATGGCTACCACTCAACTATCTAGCTAGTCTCTAAGCTCCTGTCTGCAAGTATTCCCGTATCTCCCATGCTAAGTGAATCCACGGCTTAACCTGAAAATGTTGGTTTCCAGTCAGGAATGGAACGAGCACAATTCATTGAATACAATCTCAATAAAGAAAATGACTATAAAACAAAGGTTAGACATCAATCACGAGTTTTGAAAATAAACAGGAAATACAGAAAACCAATAGTAAATAAATAGACACAAAATACTTTCCCCAACTGTTAGAAGTACCGTTGATATGTGATCAGTCTGGGCCACTACACCGCACGGTCTACGATGTCTACTTGTAGAAAAGTAAGCACTGTCTACGATGTCTACTTGCAGAAAATAAGCACTGTCTACGATGTCTACTTGCAGAAAATAAGCACTGTCTACAATGTCTACTGCAGAAAATAAGCACTGTCTACAATGTCTACTACAGAAAATAAGCACTGTCTACGATGTCTACTTGCAGAAAATAAGCACTGTCTACAATGTCTACTGCAGAAAATAAGCACTGTCTACAATGTCTACTGCATGAAAATAAACACTGTCTATGGTCGGATAACACATCCTTGGTACTTCTCATTCCCGACTCAACAATTTATAATAGAAAATAATCTCATAACCAATGGCCAATCAATGAAATATAGTGAAAATCAATATCGAAATGCAGACAATAAACTGTACTCGCCTGTGGTCCTCTGCTGGTGAAACCGACAGTCTGAACTACTCAACGTGCCACAATAGTCAAAACCCGTACAACAGTCCCCGAAAGCTGAAATAAACATTACCAATATTTTTAGAATAATCAAATTATCTAGGATTGCCTGTCCTTAAGTCCAATTCTGGACACAGGGGCAAAACGATAATTTCGGGCCAAAACGGTGTCCGCCGTTGGACCCGCTTTGCACCGAAAAGCGTGCCAGAGTCAACGGTCTCTAAAGTCGTCAAACTACATGTCTACGGATCCAGTTTTCCGATACGAACCCAACTGTATATCCAAAGTTGGATTCCGGCGGGCCGTGCACAAAATCGCCCGTTGAGTAGGACCGTGGGGTCCGCAAAACGACGTACGATTCAACTGTCTCAGAATTGGACCAAACTTGGCATGCAGGACCAAAAAAATGATACGGTCCTGCTGGCATAAGTTTCGTCTCGATCTGACGAACGTGCACAAAGTAATTAATAAATTTGCAAAGTGCACGATACGGTGAATTTCGACGGATACGCATCAAATTCGTCGCGCACACACGACCAATTTGAATTCCGCCAAAGCCCACACGACCACGAAGCCGTTACGCAGCTTTCGATGCCTTCGGTTCGCGACCACGTCGCCCGGAATGGCAGGACGCACGTCATATCGAGAGATTTTTCGATATTTTTAATATTTCGAAAACGGGTTTTTCGCCAAATTGGGAATCCGATTTCTCGACGCACAGTCGACGAAATCCGATTCTACAAAAAGGGATTCCAAGCCCTATAGGTTTTCTAGGCCTGTCTTCAAATAGTTTTGGAAAACTCCTAACGTCCTGGTCATAATCTATCTTCCAAAACTGGGTTTTCAACTACGGGACTGTTCTGTTTTGAACAGATTTTCGATGATTTTCGATTCGATTTCGCTCGAGTCTCGGATCACTAGAAAGAAAACTATTTAACAAGGATTTAAGAGGATTATGTCAAGTTCATACCAGGTCGAACGGCTCGCGAAACGGTCCCCTGGAGACGACGAAAAGTCGCTGCGAAGACAGCCTCTTCGCAGCACTGTTGCTGTCATTACTGCTGAAGGCTTTCTCGTCCAGCGCTGTCGGCCGCCGATGGTCGACCGATCGCCGCCCCGACGGTGGCGCGCGCCGCCTGGAGGTCGGGGCTGGTGTGGGTAGAGTTGGATTAGGGTTTTGGGGTTTTGCGATCATTCGTTCGCATCGTGTATATATATATATATATATATATATATATATATATATATATATATATATATATATATATATATATATATATATATATATATCGAAGCTCCAGCTTTCTAATAGTTCGGGTTCAGAGGGAGTAAGCTTATGTGGGCTTTTGGGTCCTTTGCTGGGAAGGCTTGGTTTGGAGAACTCAGCGGGGAGGGCTAACTTCTCGTGCTGCTGTTTCCTCTTTTCTTTTTTTCTTTTTTATTTATTTATCAAATCATTTCTATATATACATATAGTTTCTATATATATGTATATATACACTCAAATTTTTTATATGTATAATAATACCATAAAATCCAAACAAATAATAATAATATATATACTATATATATCTACATTTATTTTCACTAGCTATATATACAAAACTATATAAAATAGGTATATATATATATATCTATATATAAAACTATATATATATATATATATATATATATGCACACACATTTATATACTATATAATCCAAAGGGTACAAAATGGTATACACAATCCTGAGATAGGTACCAATAGTAGTATACAATATTTTAAAGATTGTAATATATATATATATATATATATATATATATATATATATATATATATATATATATATATATATATATATATATATATATATATATATATATATATATATATCCAATAATTTGTGTTACTAAAAATATTATAATAACACAATTTAAATTTATTAGCAACAATATCTATAAAAGTCCTAAAATAATTCACTAACCATACAATCATATATATATAGGTATGTATCTACATGGATGTCTTGGTCGCATTACATGACTTCATGGGCTTTGTATTGGGTTCGGGTCAAATATGAGCCAGTTTGGTACACCCGGGTCTTCAATAAACTTAAATAATATAATAAAACTAAATTAAATCATTTTATAGATGTCAAGTCGTAACTTGGTCTGGTTTTCTTAGTTAGGACATCACTATGGCTCGGTCTTCCCTATCAGGGCTAATACCCTATTCAAAGTACGCCATTGCACGGTCCGCGCCACGATTTCTAGTCGCCTAGTATTCCAAACTCCATCATGGCTAAGATCATCTATCCTTAAAAATTAACTAAATTATTATTTATAAAATCTAAAAATCACCAATCGAATAAAATAAATAATAAAAAAATATTTCTAATTTTTCGGGAAGGGGAGCTACACACTCGCTTAGACTTATCCTCAACATGCACTACCTCATTCCTTATCCTTCTTACGCGACTTCTTTAGGGTCATCCTATGGGACTTCAACATTCATTTGATTTGGCGGTCAAGTCTTCTAGGGTCATCTGCCCCGAAACTACGCTTGATAATTGAAGATCATCAACGAGGGACAGTTACAACGAACCATGCTATATCCTATCGCGGAGCCAAATCACTTCCCGACATTTCCTATGCGGCTTCATCCAATCCGACATAATTTACTCATCCCCAATTCATCTACCTCCGTGCAACTGATGCGCCGATAACTACTCGAATGACTCATGCGCTTGCGCGCCGTTACTACTCGAATCACTCATGCATTACCGTCGACTATTCTTGCCAGTCATATGACATCTACTCGCCTCAAGTCCGAGTTTACCTATCCGTGATCATAGCTCGACACATTCCGTACTCATCAAACCATCCTCGAACAACTTTTACATCAAACCACAAGTCCATATCAAATTTGCCACGCCTCGCAAGTTCGATCATCCCCGCTGGATGAATCACCATACCAGCGCTCACGCAGAATGATCGTTCTAATTTGACGTGACGCATGTGCGAGGCTGGTATTGCGCTCGCTCAAGACAAGAATGTCAACATAGTGGTGATCCGTGAAGCAATCCAGACACTTTCATTTTCATCCAAGCAATATCCATCGACTCTCAAATTCTCCGAAGCGTTCCTACCGTTATCATCCAAACTGCCATCAACTTAACTTGCATCTTATTCATCCAACAACAATGTTCAACATAATTTTTTGTTCATTCGATTAGAGTATCCCCGAGTTATTGCATATCGTCTTTGATACGCCTCAATACCATCGTCGATATGCATAACTTGAACATCTTCCTTTCTCATAAGCTTAAATTCGTTGCAATCACTGCCGTTATCCGAACTCGAATACGAATCAAGTCTTGCACACATCAAGATTCATTTCATTGTACTTATCTGTCATCTTCACGACATAATTTTCAATTCACATATTCATTCTCATATCCCTAACTCGCACTTCCAATCGTGCTATCGTCTCATCGCGCTAACCTAAATTCGTTCGCACGATTTCTTCGTGCCTACTCAATTCGTTCCGAAGAAGTCTCCGTACTAAATCAACATAAGTTCGACCGGGTCGACCATTTCCTCGACACAATATTTCTTTCGCTATGCTCAGCCTATCGTTTGACTTACACTTAACGAATCCTCGTCCGACGTATCATTCATAGGTACGACTTAGCATATAGTTGTTCGACTCAATTCATCGAAGCATACTCGTATCGACTTCTCTCAAGTCATTCCCACTCAAGTCTCGGTATTACTCCGTCCGTTGCGGACAAACCTATCGTAACAACATAATCATCTCGACAAAGTCTATCGCAAGTCACCAACCGGCTTAACATAGATATCGCCAAGTGGTATTCCACATACCACTCAGGATCGAGCCTATCTTATCGATACAATACTTCGCTACACTTGCTCGCATAATTGGTATTGCATATACCACTCGAAATCGAGTCATTACTCGACTTTACACTCCGCATAGATCCGACACCTATCTTCCGATCAACTATCCCGTATGGCGATCCTTCCGATCCCAGCTCTAGCGTTTGCTTACTCGAGTTGGCACAACAACTGAACCAACATACACCATCGTTCACTTAAGTTGACACACATTCGATCTAACCGTACCATGGCGATCATATCGACCACACTCGTAATATTCACTTATTCAAAGCTTAAGGCGACGTACGGCCAACATAAACGTTTGCCTACTCAAACTCGACTTAGCGACCATTTCGACTCGTTATTATCGCATCCACGATCTTCTAATCTCGCTCATTGCAACTCGTACAACAATTCACTTTCGATACTTAAGGTCATTGCTCAATATCGTCCAACATATCGCTATCCATCCGCATAGCCATACAATGCACATCATACCATATCGACTCGTTGCACCGATGCAACGAACGATCCACGACTTGCTGCACTCCGTGCAACCAACAACACATAATCATTCTCGTAGTCACATAACACGCATCGTCTTACATATCGACCCGTTGTACTTCGTGCAACCAACGACACATATCTTCTCGCACTTCGTACGACCAATATCACATATTTCCTCGCACTTCGTGCGACCAACAACACATAACGTCTCGCACTTCGTGCGACCAACAATACGTATATCATTGCACTTCATGCAACCAACATCACCATATTCGTTGCACTTCGTGCGACCAACATCCCATAACCCGTTGCACTTCGTACAATCAACACTCTCTGATGGCACCCGGAGATCACGTGATAGTCACGACATACTTGTGGCAGACGTACGCACTTAATATAGACTTATTGTATGGAACATCCAATGTAGCGTCGAGCAGATCCATGAGCCATGCGGTTGCGGAAACAACTTAGAGTCAACTGAATTCGATAGCGAAGCAACTGAGGGTCAAAGAGATTCGTGCACGGTCCAAAGGATGGAACCGCTCTGATACCAACTTGTCACGCCCCGATCCGGGAAATCGCTCGTCCTCGCTAGATTTTACCCGAATCATCGTCCTCGCTGGGGCGTGATGCCGCACGAGCCTGGAGTTGCGCTCGTGCAAGGCAAGATGACGGTTCACATAGTGAATATCACAAATTTGTAACATAAGCAGTGGAAGGAAACAAAGTAAAACATAAGAATCTCTTTTATTGATTATGAACTCAAGATTACAAAGGCTCTGAATAGCCCAACTTAACATGCCAATTGGCTACAACGCTCATGATCTCTCTAGCTCACTAAGGATTACATTGTTCCATACATTATGCCTCTTTATAGCCACCAAGAAGTCTTCGGCCGAACATCTCCATGTCGCAAGTCCGAACGCCTATGCGGAAGCTCCTCTTGAACGCCAAGGACTCCATGCCTCGGCACGTCCAAGCCAAGCCCCGCCCCGAGCCGACCATAACCTGAGCCTGCACATAAACTAGTGGGGGATTAGTGCTTTCGTCCTCGCTTCGCACTGACCAAGACCCGCTCGCACCCAAACCAAACACTTAATCATTTAGTGAAACATGCATCTTAATTAGTGATCTTTCTATTTAGTCTTAGGATCAGTTTCAGAGCAATACTTAAACATAGCACATTATCATAAATGTGTCCCATACCGTGTTTCTGCAGCAGATACAGTTAGTCATAATCTGAAATATAACATAGTGATTCGTGTTCATCCCGTTCCTCTTTGCCTAGCCTGCCATGGTTAGAACTTACATAAGCAATCATACGATTCGTGCATCCGGCCAATCATAAATGTAAACATATGCATAATGGGTGACAGGCCCTGCGCTTGCACCCAGCTCTCATCTCAGCCCACCGGCCCTATCTATATGAAGGTCACGGTGTTTCGCACCGTAATGGACTTGGCATCTCATATGTGTAAGCCTACGATCACTTCGATACGGGTTGCTAGCCCAATATCCGAAGGATCCCAAACTTACGGATATCATATCTTATCACAGCACTGGACGGTCGCAATTCGTCCGAATGATGTGCACCATAAATACCACACATAATTCCCTCCTAGGCCGAACGGTCCCGGCGCCCTGGCGTAACCGTTCGAGGGAAGCCGTACCCGTGCATGGGCCATCCGAGTCCATTGACCATGCAATACGCGCCATAGCAAACACACATAACATTCCAACCAAATCTTCCGTTTCATAAACATAGTCTCGATTCATAAACGGTTTCCCGTGCCATAAACGGTTTCCCGTGCCATAAACATATTCGCGTCTCATAAACATAATCCACCATTCATATGGGGAGCTCCGTCGGCGTTATGCCCCAACACATCCATATTGATGCACGACGCCCAACGGCTTAGTCATCTCATACTCATATTCAACGCATACCATTCGTAAGTTATACTCATAGCATAATTCCGTATTACTTAGTCTTTTCGTAACATAAGTGTCCGAGGGCACGCTCAGCGCCGTATTCAATGTTCTACGCCTAGTGTTCAATGTTCTCGGAGCCGTGCACATGATGCACATCTCATTATCATCTTTCAATGTTCTACCATCATTGCCCTACCGTGACCCGTGCACTCGATACACGTCGCTTCAATTGTTCGATTGTTCAATGTTCTATTTTAGTGTTCGACACATACTTAGACCTTTTGTCGCCGAGCCACGCTCGCTAACTCGATAACATCTTACGCATACCATAACATATTTTATTAGACGTGAAGGAATAGGGAGAGAGAGTCAAGAACCCGCCCACCTTAAGTCGATACGCCTTGCCGTCTCGCCGAGTTGAAGCGGTTCGCTTCCATAACTCGATCGCATAGCTAACTCCCGGACTTAGCCATTCCTTTGAACTACTCGGTTGATTTGGCCTATCGTGTCCATATCCCGATCCGTAATCCAGCATAAAGACATATCCTGCACACCAGATCAACCAACATTAGCACTTGCTCAACGGAACTTATCCTTGCATCGATTCGATTCATAGATTCCAACCAACTCAAAGCTTACCTTTGGCCAACGTAACTCTTGTATCGATTCGCATCGATACTTCATCGGGTCAACGCAACTCTTCGAGTCAACGACTCATCATAATGCACCGATGTGGAGCGGGGCATTACACGTTCCAGGGTTCAACTCAATGCTAAATTCTACCTCTCTGACTGGGGGTATCCCTGGGAGCTCATCAGGGAAGACGTCGAGAAAATCTTCGACCACTCTCGGAATCTGTCCTGGCTCTGACACTGCTGCTGAGATGACGCCTCCAGCCTGATTCTTCAAGGTTCGAGTAAAGATGAACTGTTCCATCCCAGGAACGCTGAATATGACCCTACCTCCTCTACAATAAATTGTCGCATGACTGTCTCTCAACCAGTCCATGCCAAGAACAACATCAAAATTCCCCATAGGGAATTCAATCAATAATGCGAGCAATAAATGCCCACACACCTCCACCGGACATGAAAAGCGCACCCTGCTAACTTCTATGAGCCCATTGTCGGTGAGTATATCCATCCTCTCCGATAATGCCTCAAACTCTAATCCAATCCGTGTAGCATATTGTGCAGAGATAAATGAATGAGTAGCGCCTGAATCAAATAATGCTACAGCGGAAAATGAGGTGACGAGAATTTTACCTGCCACCACGTCACAAGACGCTAGAGCCTCTCCCAAGGATAATGTGAGAGCCTGGCCCTGGCCCCGCGGAGCCCCTTGTTGCGGCCTTCATTGACCATGTTGTTGCTGCCTCTGAGGGTCTCCGGCTTCCTGTGCTTGGCGAAACATCTGAGCCTGCGTTGGTAGACGCTGGGCTAGGGGCCTTACTGCTAATACTGGCCCTCCACTCGGGGTTGCCACCGGAGCTGGCAATGCTGGAAACTGCTGAGCTGGCCCTCCTGGCCTCTGCATCACAAGACAAGTGGAGATACGGTGGTCTGAAATACCACACCTCAAGCATAAGGCATTCGCTGACCGACACACCTCCCTCGTGTGCCCTGGCTTCCCACAGAATGTACAGCCCTGGGTGCTCCCTGACGCTGCTGCTGGTTCCTCGGCTGCTGATGCCGAACTGACGCTGTATTAGTTGACACGGCCGTCCTCCGCGGCGCTCCTACATCATGAATACGTACACCGGGTGCTGGTGCCAATGTTCGCTGCATTGCTCCTCCTCCAACCTGGGAATGAGATCTCTTCTGACCTCCTGTCCTCGATGCCAACCTCTGCTGGGTAAGCTCGTGCCTCCGAGCGGCCGTCAAAACAGCGTCAAACGTCTGGTAGTCGTGTCCCTCCACAAGCTATAATAGTTCCAAATGAAGTTCCTGCTGGAACCTCATAGCTTTCTCTGGCTCCGTTGCCACCATTGCTGGTACGAAACGGCACAATCTGCAGAACTCTGCTGCATACCCATCTACGGTCTTGCCTGCTTGCTTGAGACTAATAAACTTCTGCTGGAGCTCATATCGAGCTACTATGCCAAAATACTTGGCATTGAATCTTTCACTGAAGGTGGTCCAACGAACAGGGCGTCTTATACCAACTTCTTCTGATGTCCACCAGTCGCGGGCAAGATCCTGAAGTACTAATTTGACCTGATCATCCTTCTCATCATCTGGAACCTTGGCTGCCACAAGAATGGCTTCGATGTCTTGAATCCATGCATCTGCAGTGATGGCATCCTCCGTACCATCAAAATACCTCGGGTTCAAGCGACGGAACCGTCCTGATGCTCCCGAGTCAGCTCCGACACTCCTCTCAAGAGCTAACTGAATCCCTTGGTTCAGCAACACGTTCTGCTCCAGCTGCTGAGTCTGTTGCTGTTGGTGAGTGACAAGAATCCCCCGGATGATCTCCAGGAGTGCTACGACATCTGGTACTGTGTCGCTGCTGGTGCTGCAGGAGTTTCAATAACCTGCGGCTGCACTGCCTCTGGTTCCATTTCTGCTCGTGTCTGCCCTGGGGAAGGTTCTCTTCCCTGTTGGTGCCCAGTCGAGCCATGCTCTCGCTGCTCTTCCTCATGGGCCTCACCCGCTACTAAGAATGAAGCACCCCTATAGAGAAAGATATAAGATTATCAAGTCCGAACGAGGAAGATTTCGAGGATGCAAGTCAGGTTAGAGATCAAGGCAAGGACAGAGAATTCGAAACAGAATTTCAAGGGAAACAAGTTTTGATTGAGACTCCTAATAATTCGCAATACCCCACAAGTCTGAAAAACAGACCTGCATGGGCCACCACTAAAACCTTGTCACGCCCCCGTACCTAAATACGGAGACGGACTAGGCTAGCTACTCCATATGAGGTACGTAACGTCATACGACGATCGTGGCTGTCGAGAGACTAGGGGGTACATGCTACAATCAAGTCTCCTATGGTCCCACAGAGTTCTATGTCTCAATCAATCAAGTCACATCAGCAATTAAATGAACATTAAAGATAAAGCAGTAAGGCATCCCCGATGCTTCATCAAAATGATCATGAGAGACTAGCTTTATAATTTAGCTATCTCAGAGAGTCAGGAGTACAAAATTATATACAGCTGCAGTCTGTTTATTTACAATTCTGTACTGACACAAAATATCAAGTAATCCGGCTAACAGGTGCCGGTGGCTAAACGCCGCACAAAGTATAAGCAGGAGTGGTGGAGAAGAAACCCACTCGAGTCTCCGAACCGCCATGCTCCTAGTATGCACCATGGATGTCAGGAAGGAAGATCGTGTCCTCCGGCTCTGCTACGAGATCTGGCCAAACAAAACCAGCGGAATCAGCCCCGAATAGCAAGTACCGCCAAAGGGGCACAAGAGTTAAGATTAAAAATCCCGTTAATAGATTGATTGATAATAGTAATACTTATGCTACTATTATAGGGTAGCGCAACATCCTCGAACCTATATGGCACCCTTACAACCAAACAAGGACAAAAGGTGCCGCATAGAGTCGGGACGTGTCGTACTCTATAACTCTCACATAAGTAAAAGGTATAAACAATAAAATCTCATGATCGTGACTTCGATCGATAGCCTATCGTAGCACAATCACCAACCCAACAATCAAACAAGAACATGGGTTGGATCATGTACCATGATAGACCATGTTCCTCAGTCATTCACAGAAGTAACACTTCACAACCAGAATAAGTCTTCCGTTTATAACTTCGGTCCACAGCCTGTCATAGTACGATAACCAACCCAACAATCAAACAAGAACATGGGTTGGATCACGTACCATGACAGTCCGCTTCCCTCAGTTATTCGCGGAAGGTAATAGGATACAAGGAAGTCGTTTTCACGGCCAATCAAGTCTACGAGTTTCTAGTGGGACGAGATTATCCTCGCATCATGTTATTAGAAATCCTCAGATCGTATCTTTCCAGCAAGGCTAGCTAACCCAGGGGTTCGCGTAGACAGATATCATTGAGCACAGGTCCCTCGTAAGGCCACCTTGCTAAGACATATAATATATAGCAGGAATTAATCGGATACAGTCATCCACTCGTTGCAGATGACACAGTATCCGTGGAGACCAGCCGGCGCGTCAAGACAATATCTCAAGGCGGCTGGTGTAACACGATCTCGGGATTCTGCCCTCCCCATGCATCTAGTATATTTAGTTGCCTAGTTTAACCCTAGATGAAATCTTGGACTCACATGCTGTGGCCTGCATGATTATCCTCCTAAAAGTCGTACCCAAGTACGAGTACCCCAAGAGAGGATCCATGTCAATCAGTATGTCAACATGTTCTACCCTCCTTAGTGTGATACATCATTGCAAATACGCCACGTGGAGTTACGAGTCATTTGTCGAGCATGAACAAGAACTGGGACATTCAGGTACATGTATCGGGTAGGAACACTTTGTCCACCGGGATCACATTAGTGCTCATATCATGCTCAGGACAAAAGGCGTAAGGATATATAGCATACGCAAACATTTACATATATATATAAGCAATATATATATATATATATATATATATATATATATATATATATATATATATATATATATATATATATATATATATATATATAAATATAAAGTATAGGGGAGTCCAGGTCAGAGCGCGCTGGGGTCAAGTGCGCGCAGGGGTCAAGTGCGCGCAGGGGTCAAGCGCGCTGGGGTCGAGTGCGCGCAGGGGGGGTCAAGCGCGCAGGGATTAAGCGCGCTGGGGTCAAGCGCGCTGGGGGGGTCAAGCGCGCAGGGGATCAAGCGCGCGGGGATCAGAGCGCGCAGGGGATCAAGCGCGCAGGGATCAAGCGCGCTGGGATCAGAGCGCGCAGGGGATCAAGCGCGCAGGGATCAAGTGCGTTGGGATGGGTCAGGCTCCTAGCGCCAAAAGGCGCTGGGCCACGAGAGAGCTGCGCCCATCGCTAAAAAGTGCTGGGGTCAAGCGGGCTACGCGCGCCAACTGCTACAGGGTCATCTCCTTCCTCTTGGCTGAGAGCAAGAACACCATGAGCCCTAGAACTTCTAAGGACCATAAAATCCTCATCCTAAGCCCAAATTGGGACTTCTATAGGTCAAAATGGGGCAGAACAAAATTCCCTACAACATGGACAATCAAAACTTGAAAATAATGAAGTTTGCTAGATCAAAACCAAGAAAATACGAAATTGGTTAAAACTTAGATCTACAAAAATTAAAGCTTCAAAATGGAAAATTTTAAGTTCTAAACTAGTATAGATTGAGGAGAAGAACATATTTTGACAAATAATTTTGTGAGAAAACATGAACAAAACTTATGGATCCATCTCTTGAGCAAGTTGGCACTTGCCTTGGTTGGTGGAGGAAATAAATGAGAGGAAATAAATGAGAGGAGAGATAATGAGATGAGTTATATATAGAATCTTGAACCCAAGGGTTCATGATGAACCAAAGGGTTCATGATGAACCATTGGTGAACCAAAAATAGGTTACCCAAATGAGCCAAAACTGTAGGCCCAAATGCAGAAAATAAATTACGAAATAATATTTTAGGAAATGCATGAAAAAATACAGCATAATAAATATCGTATAAATACAAGGTAAATACAAATCATCGGTTTACGTATTAAAATACGTATTCCAGGATCGGGGAGTGACATTAATGTTTAAAAATTCTTCTTAATTAGGATAATTATTTGTATTATTTAATAACTATTAAATTTAACAAAATTAATTATGTTTTTTTAGGATAATGTTGAACGTAAATAAAGCTTGTTAATGTTGTATTCTTCTCAATTTTAATTTTAATTCTTAATTCGTAATTTTTTGCTCCCCAACTGCATTTACTTTTCAATTTTTAATTTTGGACTCTGGTGTCAATTACTTAGCAATCAATTACTTATTTATTAAACTAATTAATAACTAATAAAAAAATTAATCCACTTTTTAAATGTAAAATTTTACTTAATTTGTAATTAATCATCTTAAATTGTTTAGTTTATTAAATTATTATGTGAATTGATTATAATTTACTATTATTATAATGTAATATTTCACTTCCCACTTTTCATTTTTCTATCTCAACCAAACACATTTGCTTAATCTTTCACTTCCCACTTTTCATTTTTCTATTCCAACCAAACACATTTGTTTCCTGATAGGGGGACAAGAAAGTAAGTGGATTTCTACATGAAATCTATCTTTGAAAGTCGAAATCCATATTTTCCAGCACTTACGATTTACCAAACAGACCCTTACTTATAGTCTATGATTGTCTATATCATAGTTGAATTTTTTTTTCCCTAGATCATAACTAGTTTGCTCAACTATATAAGTTTTTTTTTAAAGAAGTCTTCAAGCTATATTAGCTACTACATTTTTTTTATTATAATTTTCCTATAAAATTCTCTTCTATATTTTAAAATAGTAGATTTTTATCCCCTTAAAAAAAGGAAAGTTTTTTGGTACCACAGGTTTAGCATTCCAAACTACACATTTTTTAATTTCAATTTTGTTGGATTGTATCTCATTTTGGATTGAGCACGCTCAAAAAGTGATATCACATCAAATAGGAAGTGAGATCACAATATATAGATAATTGAGATTCATTCATTGTCGATTTTTTTTTAACACATGAATAAATCTAATATCATGAACTAACTTTGGTTCAGATTATTCTCAACACAATTATCTTATGAGTACTCTTAGGCTACGTTTGGTTCGCGGAATTGGAGTCTTGGAAAAGGAAAGTGATTCATTTCCTTTGTTCGGATGCCAAAAGAAATGAGGAGGAAAGGAATTTGATTCCCAAGAGGAGAAAAAAAATAGGAAGAAAGTGGTTCCTACTATCAACCTAAGGATTCATTTTTTTTTCCTCTAAGAATTCACTTTTCCTTTTAATTTCTTTGGTTATTTTTAAACACCGAAAAAGAAATTGATTGAAATTGTAATTTTTCAATGGGCCTTCCGGCGAACCAAACAAGGCCTTATCTTATATTCAATATGTTGGGAGGTCAAAGTTAGAAAAGATATAAATAAATAATTAGAGAAGAAGTGCGGCCACACCTAACATTGCGCTCCTTTCTTTCCTTCATTTAATTTCAAACAGAGAGAAAAGGGAACCATAGTATATGAATTGATGATAAGGTTTGGTGGTGGTGCAGTTTGAAATTCCTGACTGACACAGTGCAATGCAATTCGAACGTTAGCATATCACTTGTGAAAGAGGTGACAAATAATAAATTTCGGTTGGTACTCACTCTTTGCGTATCCCATGTTCTCTACAGTTTCTGCTTCCAAATCTGTAATCTCTCTCTCTCTCTCTCTTTTGATTAAATGTCAGTTCGGTTCGTTGGATTCGATTTTTTTTGAATATTTTGACTGCCCGAACCGTCACAAACCGAATTGGACCACGATAAGTCATGTTCGTACGCACTGTTTTTTAAAAATTCTATTCTAATCTCAGCAGCCACACAATTCTTCTAACGATAATTTCGATGTGAACAACTTTATGGACATCGTATATAATTATATGCATGGACGGATTCAGAAACTGAAACTAGGGTGGGTTACAACGGATTCGGATGGGGTAAAGGTGGCTAACATATATAAAAAAAAATCAAAAAAGAAAAAATATAAGGAAAAAAGAGTTAAATTTTTTTTTTTTTGTGGGCTGGAGCCCACCCCACCCCTATGCTGAATCCGCCCCTGATTATATGATCGCATTGTTGAATGCATGCAACTCAAATATCCGGTCATGAAAAATTTAAATAAATCTTAACCACACCATCCTCACAACGCAAAACTAAATAATACAAGTCACACAACCCTAGTATATTTTTTATTTAGTTTTAGGATCTCATATTATATTCAAAATTTGCGTTTGTGTCTCAATCGACATTCAACCGAAGCCAACCGTTAGGACGAGACTCAAATCCTATTTTAAACAATATAGAGATGTAAACGTAAAATTTATTTAGTTTATACGATACCCTAAAATTAAAGGATCCTACTTATTTTTATGATATGATATTAACTAAACTGATAAATAAATACCTATTAATTAATTTATTAGAAATTAATATTTAATATTAATAAAACTTAACATTTTAATTAAAAGGAAAAAAAAGTTTTACTTTTGTCCACTTTTACTATAAAAAAAAGTTGGTAGAAGTGAGAGAGTTATAAACTAGAGTATAATAATAACTCCAAGTTTATATCTTCAGTTCTGTATTGAACCAAATATAATATAAAAGTGACTAAAAATAGGTCCATTTTTATACTTCCACTTAAACTCAAAGCCTAATTCCTAGAAACAAAAAAAAATCAGAACAGTAACAAAGTGGGATACTCTATCCGTGGATTGTGGCATAGTGGTAGCAGCGGGGCTCCGGTGCTGAAGGTACAAGTTCGAATTTTCTCTTGACATTTGCCAAGTCCGAAAAAAAGATACCTCAAAAAAAGGACTGACGGTACAGCTTGTTGTCCGCTTGCCATCTATTTCTGTGTAATCTTTCTCCCATTTATCCATTAATTTTGGATATCCAATTAATATTAATTCCATGTTTTAAAGTGGGGTCCTCTCTGCCAAACTCAAGCCTAATCCAATCTCTCTTTCCCAAGTGGATTACAAGAAACAAACAACAAAAGCAAGAAAAAGGAAAATAGCTATTAGATACTAACAAAGAAAAAGGAAAATAGCTATTAGTACAATAAACTAATCTGTTCATTCTGCCATGATCCTTACATACTGACAATATTGCTTATTCTTATCATTATTAATCCTTCTCTCTTCTTCTTCTTTTTGTTCCATATATACAATCAATCACTAACATGGGTGGCTTCCAATTAATTCTTTCCTCTCTATTTGTTCTCTTGTTCCTCTTCTCTTCTTCTTAATGCCAAGAGTAATGTAGTTTTATTAAGGAAGTGGTTACATTCATTCATTCCTTTGCCTCTTTTTTTTTTCTTTTTTCCTTTCTGTCCAAAGAAAGTGACCCATTGCTTTTCTTCCCCAAAGAAACAATCTTTTGCTCATTCTATGGTCTGGGTCTTGACCATTTGGCAGGGGGAAGAGAGAAAGATTGCTCCTTTCCAGAGTTTTTGCAATGAATTTGGCTTTTTAGTGTGCTGTTGCGAGAAGAACGTGATACAAGAGTTTGTGCTTTCCTTGGGTTTTTAGTTCCATTGCTTCTTCTACTGATGCTGATGCCCATTGCTTTTCTAAGTCAAAGTAGCAATCCTCTGTTCACTTTTTGTTCTGGGCCTTGAGATTTGAAGAGAGAAAGACTGCTCCTTTCAAGCCTTCTTCTTGCGTTCCTCTTCATTTCCTGGCTACTTCTGCACAAAGAGACCCATCACTTTTCTTTCCCCAAAGAGACCTTCTTGTACTCATTTTTTTTGATCTGGGTTGTGATGTGTGAGAAAGTCTGCTCCTTCACCGAATATTTTTTCATCACACAGTTGAAGATTTTATCCAGATTTGATCACTGAGGTGCGAAATTTTAGTGTTTTTAAATTTAGTTTTTTTTTTATGAACTTTTAATCAGTATAATATTGCTATTTGTAGACTTGTTCATGAAATCAGAGGAAGTACATATCATCTATTTTAAATTGTAAATTGGCTTGGTATTCATTATATGTGGTTAAATTTATGTCTGCAAATACTTGTTTCTTTTCTAGTAAAATTTCATGAGTCAGTTCATATATTATATGGCGAATGATCCTTTACTATTGCATATATTAGTTAGTGGAAGAGGATTTCATAAGTTCTTTCATTCACAGTATGAGTTTTTCCTATCAGACAGGAATACAAGCCTGTGGATGGAAAGGGTGGTCTGATGAACCTCTTTATTATGTATTTTCTGAAAAAGAACAAAAATATTTTTATTATCATTAGTTTACAATCTGACAAGTTTGTATTTATGCTTTATAGTGGACCAGTCCATTTTTGGGGTTTTCTTCAAATGGAAGTATATGTTGGAAATGTACTAGGGAGGGATCGGATAACTTATTATCACCAGATACAAGGGAATCTAATCTATGTCTACCATGTTGTCTAGAAAGTCTCATTAGGGAAGAAAGTTAAGGTCATTATTAATTAAGTGTCATTGTGCTTGTGTTGTACTTGTACCGAAGTTCTATGTTGCACGAATCCAGACACGGATACAGGATACAAGGTACGGGATACATGATGTGGGACATGTTTCAAAAATAGTAGCCACCTATGTTGACACAGATACGATAGGTATATGGACACCATTTTCCTGTGTCCTTACAGCATAGCTGAAGATACTTCCTATTGTAAGTACTCAAAGAAGACGACTCATTCCCTTGTAGTATGAACACTATCAAACCTGAACTTTCTGCTGCGTTCCATGCTTTCCTTGACTCATTATTCATTGAAATGCCCCCAAATGTGTTGTCTGCATAGATCTATTCTATTTCTTCATTTGGATATGTTTTTTTTGGTTAGGGTGATCGAGAACAATCTATTCATTTTGAAGAGACTCGCTCCACCCACCGGTTGAAGATCTACATCTCTAATCACCTCTCCCTTAATATAACCACCAAGAACATGACTTCACTTACAAAGAATATCACTCCTAATCTTTTCTGGCGCGGGATGGAACCAATAGGTAGCTCGAGCTCCCACAAACTCAAATCTGCACGGTTTATTTGATTTACATTGCACTACTATCTTTCTCCTTGAGCTCCGTATTTTCTCTTCCCTTTCTCTCTCCCAATCCTACTACTCGAGCGCTCTATTGGGCCTGGAAGTCGAGCATTGCAATAGATCTTCTGGTTTCTTGCAACGCCCATAGTCTTCATGGCACATCTCGAGTTGACACTAATTGCTAAAGTAAATACCATATGTTCGTTCTTCTGCCCTGATATCAGTCGATCCCAAAACTATCTATGGTAGAGGGTATGACACCCCTAATCTGTGATGGGATGTGAGTTATTAAAGAAAGATAAAGAATACTCAATAATTTTGGTGGAAAGAGTCTCCCTCCTCTCCTTTTTAAAAGAGCCTCTCTATTACAGATAAATCCTTCCCTCCTTTCACCTTGGTATGAAGATTGGATCTCTAATCCCTCACGATCTTACAATAGCATAGAGAACTCCGTTACGTACCCATCTAGGCCTCACCTACAGGGAATATGCCTCGTAATGGGTAAATATGACTGATGAACCAACAAATATATACGTTCACTTAAACAGGTCTTGTTTGAGTCAGAAAATTAAAAAAACCAATTTTTTCTTTCAGATAATGTTGGAGAGTCCTATGAAAATTTTAGTGCTCCTTTCTCACTCTTACTGTCATGTTCAAGTCTTAGAGATTTTGGCTTTTAATGAACCATTTATTGTCCTTGTTTCAACAAAAACAGAACTAGATTATTTTAAACTGTACTATGCAGGATGAAATGACTTATAGTCATTTACTGTGTCAAGCATACTATTTGGAAGACAGAGTGAAAAGCTTAGTTGTTGAAACGTAGTAGTGATTATTGTTTTTGCTCTGCTTTAATTTCTTTCACCATTTCTCATATGGCGTGCTCTTTTTATATGTATATAGGAGCATCCGTCATGTTTTTTCACTGTGACCATATTGTTGTGCAGAATGGGAACTGTGAACTAATTGGGGTAGGCCAGAGGTTCAAAATATGAAAGTAGTTTGTGTTCGTGTCTAATTGGTGCATGAAATGGAAAATCTATACTTGGATGAAGGAGAATTCTGTGAAGATGAGAAAACTACAACCTGTAATCCAGAAAACAGTGTGGAAATGGAAGAAAATAATCAGTCAGGTTATTGTCTATCAGAACTAAAAGCACAGTTTCAGAAGATCGACAGCAAGGTACCCTCGATGGTGGATGTTAAACATGAAAATACCAGTGAGAGATGTCACCAGGACTCATGCCTATGTGGCAATGAGCTCACCTTTCCTAGTTATACAAGTTTCGTCAGCCACACTAACAGTTTTTCAAGGCATTCCATTGGTTCATCAGGCAGAATATCTGATCCTCTATGTACCTTTCATAGAGCAGCATCTTTGTTTAACATCCCTGTGAATTCAAAATCCTCTGGATTTTCATGTAAAATCCAAAATAACCAAAGAAGAAGAAGAAGCACAAACAATGTGGATGACTTCATCTACGAATGTTCATCAACAGCTGCTACTGGAGATGTAATTAGAAGTCCTTCAGCTAGATGGATCTTTGATTCAATAGAAGGGAATGTGAAAGCAAGATCCCTTTTAGAATGCTCACTATTATTCCATTTAGATGTTCTTGATGATAAAATGCGCCAGGATAGATCAAGGTCACCCAGTACCATATTAACAAAATCTTCAGAGTTGACTCTCTCTCCAGCGCTTTGGAAGACCTCTAGAGACGGAATATCTGAATCAAACCTTTCTGAAAGGAAGCTAGTTTCTTGCACTAGCACAACCTCCACATGCTCATACCAAGCTACTTCATCAGCAAATTTCTCTATTTCCAAAGGCCTGCTTTATTGTGCTTGGAAGAATGGGCTACCTTATTTTGTATTCTCATCCGAAGATGGTGGTCAGGTATATGTGGCAAATCCTCTCAAGGTGGAGTCATCTGTTGATAAGGCCTTGGACTACATGTATGTGTTCCATTCAAGGACAAATGGCAAAAGGGACTCCAGAAAGCATCGTACCAATACATCAAGTATAGTTGGTAGAATGAAGGTTTCAAGTTCTCTAGTATTGAGTTCCGACAGGACTAGTCTGATGGAGACTGAATTTGTTCTGTTTGGCTGTCACGGAGACCATTCCAAGGAAATGCAAGGTTCATCCTATACTCTCACAAAGAGTATGGGACTATCTAAGAAGGTGTCAGGAATATTTAGACCAAGCCACAATTTAAAACATCATTCTATCCACGAAGTAAGGGATGAGTTTATGCGGGCTCTTGTAGTTGAGTTGGGAGATCTAAATGAAATGAATCCTGTGGATCACCTTGAGAAAGATTTCCCACCAAATCTCGAGTTGGCTGCAATCGTTGTGAAAGATTACAAACACAATAGCAATAAAGAAGCATCGTTAGGTGGTTGGGGCATTAAGTTTCTTGATAAGGGTCTAGTTGCTGATTCTGATACTTCTCAAGAGACCACACATTCTTGTAAAATTTGTGAAGAAAGTTGCGACTGTGAGCCTTCTACCAGGAGAATGGATGTGATTGTCCCAGCTGATCTTCATGGTGGTCCGATACAAATTGAAGGTGGGCCATCAAGGCTTATCGAGAGATGGAGGTCTGGTGGACAGTGTGATTGTGGCGGTTGGGATCTTGGATGTCGTCTCACAATTCTTAAAAGCAGCTATAATTGTTCAAAACATTCACCAGAGGAGGATTTAGAGAACTACAGCTTATCTGAAGAGGTAACTCAATCGTAATTCCCTTTTCCTTTTTGGCTTAACTTTTTGTTCTCGCTGCATTATTCTAATATAAAATTGTCTGTTCATTCTTCTTTGTAATCTCTGGTGAATCTCGAGAACTGCATCAATTGAATGAACAAAATCTATAGTCATTAACTGGACTGTAAAAATTGATTCTCAGGTTTAAAGGGGAAAATCTAGAATGCCCTCAATTTTTGTTCTTGGGGCCTCTAATACTCTTAATGGGGCCTTTAATACTCTTCATCTCGACCTTTTCTTTGTTACATAGATGTTAGTCCCTTTTGCCGCATGCATTATTATTTGTTTAAACACATGAACTTCCATATCAATGAGATTATAAAATATTCACGAGATGAAGAGTATTAGAGGTTAAACTGCATGCATTGGACTATATAGGGTGCCTGTTTGTTGATGAACTTAAACTGAATGACCAAAAATGTCTTCCATCTACCTTACAACTAGCCTTCCAATTTTAGGTTTTATGGCAAGTCACTATTTTCCTAGTGATTACCTTGACTAGGAACCACACAAGGTTGAAGCCAGGTTCACAGCCAATCATAACAACTTTGTAAATTCTTTTATGGAGTTTTCATGTATCCAGAACCGGCTCCAAGCCTAGGCGATCTAGGCATGGGCGTAGGTTCCTAAAATTTTACAAAGTCCCCAAAAAATTTACATAAGGGCCCCCATTTTCAGGATCGCCTGGGGCCTTATTTTTTCTTGAGTCGGCCCTGTCTGTATCTAATGTTAATTCCGGGTTACAAAGATCGGACAAAAATACATTAGAAAATGCAAAGTACAAACTACGAATATTACAACAACTAATAATGTAAGGAAATTACAACTTGCTGAAAAAGTAAGTCTTGAAAACTTTGCAACACTGTTGCTACAACTCGAATCAGAAAACAATTGAAGAACACTTGAGAAGAAAACTACTCACTTGGGTGATGGAAGATCACCGTTGCTCTAAACAATATTCGACCTTTTTTCGTCGATCTGCTCCCAGGAACCAGCAAGTTCGAAAATAGAACTTATGGAACGCTCCTTGTCACCCTTGCACGGACAACACTTCAGACTGCACGAACAACACTTTGTTACTTCCTTCAAAGCTGCTGGTAACTCTCCTCTCGTAGCATATAATCACTTGATCTCTCTTGCAAAAGAGAAATTGTGATTATATAGGAGAGCCAACCCCCCTAGCAGCCCACTACCCATAATAAACAATAAAACTGGAGAGTAACTCTTCATTAAGTGGACGGTTACAACAGTAAACCTCACTAAATGGACAGTTACGCCCACGAAGCAACGAACATGCATTTTTTGCGCAAACACTAATTTCAATGACGAAGCACAATCTCGCGTCCGATGCGTACATGCGAAGTGCAAAGTGTGCCATCAAAGTGTCACTTTGCCCTTCGCTCACGTCCAAGTCGTTCAGGACCTAGCTCAAAGGAAAATTTCCAAAAAATTGGTGACAAAAATATAATTGTTTTTCGGAGGTCTTGAACCTTGTCCTCTAGTAAAACACTCCACCATACCAACCACATGGAGAGTGTGGAAGACAATAAAAGGATTTTTTTTTATTGATACTTGGGGTTGCCACATAGATGTGGGACCATTTCTAGAGACCAAGTTCAAAAAACCCCAACATCCAACCCCATTATGATGGTAAAAGGCTTGGCTGTTGATTATTGTTGCACAAACAAACGTGTAGATCTAAAAGGAAAAATGTCATTCTACTCTTTCCTTGCGTACCGACGGTGAACACATATTTTAAGTAGGAGCTCAGGGCTCTGCCTGCCTATTACTTTTCTGTTTACAAAGCCAAGCTCTAACAAAACCTTTTCATTTGCCATAAGCATTTGACAAATTGCTCTGCGAATCTTGTTAACACATTGTTTAACAAACTACGCACATTGCATCTCTGTAGTTTGGATGTTTACAATTTATGGAACAAGTCTTGTTGCCAACATCAACATATTAGCTCTTGAGTCTTGACACACCATATTAACTCATGAGTAGTTCTAGAAATGTGAACTGATATATTTACCTCCACTTGCCTCTTAAATATTATGTCAGGGTAAGGAGCTTGGTGGACCAGCTCTGAGAATTGTGAATAAAAGCGAAGGCATGCATCTTGTCTACTTCCAATCAACTCTCTCGGCTCTGCAATCTTTCTCGATAGCAGTTGCAGCCATCCATTCCCGGTCCCCTGATCTCTCTCCGAAGCTGTAGACGAAGAAACCAAGGCTTCTGCTGCAGTTGTAACCATCTTCTAGGTTTAGTTTGGTGAATATAGAATATATACTTAACAGTGGTATATGCAAGTTTTGTGGAATTGTATCATTCATTCTCTCTTTGTATATGAAAAGTAGGTAATATTTACACAATATATAGAGGATTTGGTTGGCTTTTCACTAAGCTAGTTGGTTTATTGTGCGTGTAACCATTGTTTCTGTTTATTACTGACTAAATACTCTGTTAATATGTTATAGATTGAGCGTGCTGTACTGTTAGAGATGCAACTATCGGCGCAACAATTAAGTCCACAGAAGAGTTTCAATTACAATGTTCTTCCGTTCCAACTCATCGGATGCTTCCTTACCTTTCCTTGTAATGTGTGTTTAAAGTTCTCTGTGAAAAAGTAGTTAATTGACAAGGAAAACTTTGTTTGTGTATTGAATGTATACTAATTTTGTTTAAAATTCTTCACTGAACTTTACAAAATTAAAACACTACACAATTATAGAGAACCTGAAAAAGTATGTCGATAGTCTTGATCGCTATGTTGACGATTCGGACAAAGCTTGATGTGAATCGAAGGGAAGATGATCAGTTATGTGGAAGTTTGTCCGCAGGGTTGGGCTACTCATAAAGTATATTAAATAAATTCATGATTATGTTGAAGTGAACTTTTGTTGCCTACTTAATTCCATTTCACCACATTTTTGACAAATTTCTCACAATGAATTATATTGCAGGATTATGGTCCTGTATATGTTATCTCATGCTGTGGCCTTGTGTCGAGCCCGAGTGCTACATCATGTTACGGCCTTGTGTCAGAGTCCGTTATGACCTCGTGCCGACTCATGTGTGCTACATCATGTTAAGGCCTTGTGTCGAGTTCAGACTCCAGTGTGCTAGATCAAATTATGGTCTCGTGTCCCCCCTTTGCTACATCATGTTATGGCTCCCAACTTAGATCTGAAAGGAAAAGAAAGGAAATTAATTTTTTGATATTTTTTTTCTTTTAAAAATTACAATTTCTATTAATTTTTTTTTTTTTTCTGGTGTTTGAAAAGGTCCAAAAAATTGGAAGAGAAGTGAATATTTGGGGGTAGGAAAGTGAATCCATGGAGTGAGTGGGGGAACCATTTTCATATTTTTCTTTCTCTTGACAATCATTTTCCTCTCCTGCTCATTTTTTTGGTATCCTAACAAAGTAAGTGAATCATTTTACTTTTCCAAGGTCCTGATTCTGCAAACCAAATGTGCTCTTAAGTTAAAGGATTGAGAAAACATTTGATACACAACTTTTTTTTATTTTTATTTACTTCTTTGTATCTTCCGAGTTTCATAGGTTAAAAGACAAGAAAAACGCTATTTTGTCCGTCCGTGGGGTTGGCCTGCGCCCACGTGGCGGACAACCATTGGCTCCCCCCTGCTAACTTGGGCCCACCCAGACGGGGGAGCCAATGGACGCCTGCCACGTGGGAACAGGCCAGCCTTCCGGACGGTCAAAATAGCAGCATTGAAAAAATAATCCATAAAAAAAAGGCTTACAACTCTAAATTGTAGGCCAATTGAGAGAAAATATATTTTCTACATCACAAAAGTGTCATCATGGGAGATGACAAAGGATGATTGCAAGAATCTACAAAGTAGAAGGTAGAAAGAAACCTTAGCCTAATCAAATCCCCAATTTTCTACTCTAATCTTGGACTCATTAGGTGACAATCTACTTTATACACAATATAATACTAATTTATCACACACAACTACCAGTCATAATAAGTGATCACTAATTGTTGTTGTTGGACAAGAATTTAAAGCAAAAGGCTAACACAACACACTTCTCTGAACTCTGCCAGTGCACTATTTGCCTGCTCTGCTCATACCTGGATTCTGGAAAAAGAAAAGCCCCACCTTTCCTGCACACACCCCATGTTGCCATGTTCTCTTCAAGGGCTCCACACAACCAAATGGCAAATGCCCTTGAAAATCTTTAGGACATTAAAAAGTAGCATTGGAATGGAGTTACATTATATGAGAGGGAACACTTAACATCTCATACATTGTGGGCTTTGCCTAGGTCAAACCTAAAGATGTACTAACTGACCACTTGCAGACAGTTGGGGTTGCAATAAATTACTTTTGAACATGTTGTGCGCCTCCAACTATTGCATCGATGATGTTTTAGTAGCAACAACTCCAACTGCAGGCAACCAACCACACAGGCTCCAACAGTTCAGAACAAAGATGCTCCATAAAGACTAGATACGACCAGGGCCGGCCCAGGGGTAAGTCAGACAAGACTTCGAGCTTGGACACCCCTCCTCTGCTTAGGGCAACCCCGATATAGGTCGGGGTCCTAGGTGACCCTCCAGGAACGGCCTACAATAAGAGTCAGGGGGCAACCAAAATCAACTCCTGATAGAGCAACGCAACCCCCTGGGCCGGCCCTGGGTACGACTTGGCCCAGGTAACAGTGGTTTGCTGCGACACCACTTGTAACAGTTGGAGCTGGAGACTCTAATAATTTTACGACTTAAGAGTGATATATCCTATCGTGTAATAGTCCCTATCACTTTTGGTGATGTCCTTGGTAATTAAAAAAAACAACACTGCCTAGCAGACGGAGGGGCGGGGGAGGGGGGGGGGGGGGGGGGGGGGGTGTGTAAACCACGGTGCCACGTGTCCCCCCCCCCCCCCCCCCCCCCTCATTGGTCGGGTTCAGCGGACTGACGTTAGCAGGAGGTGCTGACGTCAGCGGCAGGAATCCGACCAATGAGGGGGACACAAACTCGAACTGTTATAAACGAATATTTCTTGGTATCCAGTCAATGATATGTCAAAAAAAAAAAGATGCCTCCTCTCGACGCAAAGTGACACACCTCGTAAATTCTTATCAATCTTTCTCCCCATCCTAACTTTATCGATGCTGGGTGCAAAATGGCACAAGAGAACTTGACATCAGTGGTCCCTATAGACAATTGTGAGGATGGATGTCATAAATTGTTGATGCTGTGTGGGCCTACTGACAAGGATCACTCAATGGTGGTCTCCTTTATAAATTAAACAAGCTTCTCGACAATGGTATTAGTTACTTCAAGATCAAACAAAGAAGAGGTAACAGAATAATAAGGTTTACTCTGGAAAATGCTGACCCTCGCAAGCAAGAACAAGAAGAAGATCCACGCAATGAGCTGGGCAAAGATGTTTGCGAGAGGAAATTGCGAGGTTACCGTAGCGGAAGAGGTTCGGATGCCACGGTCGGCGTGGAGGCGCTCTTCGTCTCTGAGACAGTTGGTGTCGAGGCTCAGGTATCAGTGGAGGCAGGCCACGAAGCCGAGGCAGAGGAGGATGAGGTTTGGGTATGACCCGGAGAGCTACTCTCAGAACTTTGATGACGGTTTTTCTGTGATTAGCTAATTTTGCTTAGTATGTCATATCTTGAGTTTCTTAGCTGCGGCTGTTGTAAGTAAGGTTATGTAGCTTAGTATGAATTCGTCTTTAAATCATCTTGAACTAGTGTTGAAACTGAGCATACACTTAAAATGAATCCACCTCTTAATCCTTTCAAGAAAAAGAAGAAGAAGAAGAAGAATGGGAGGTGAGAGCAGGGAAAGCTAGGAAGCACGAACACTCAAGAAATCGAGAGGACGCGTCTTACTGGACACATATTGGTCGTGACACAGACACTCCAAAGTTCACCCTAGTTGACATGTCAGTATTTTTTGCAACTAAGAGTAAAAGGACAATTTTCTTGAAAATAGTTATTTCCTGTGCAGGTTTTCCTGTAGTAGTCTTCATATTGTGACTACCAATCGATCATATGCTCTTATTCATGGCCAAAGTTCTACTTTTTTTTTTCCACATTACCTAACTGGTTTCACTGATACTCGGTTACATGGATAGTTCAAAGTTCCAACTAACTAATCGAAACTGACAAAATCTCCATTAAAATTAAAAATGCTACGATCGTCTGAAAATTATTTTCATGATCTCTTACTATCTTGGAGATACACAATGATTAGCTCAAAGTACAAGTCACTGCAAGTTTGATGGATGCAGAATATAAGATCCACCTTCACAATGCATTTTCTGCAAAAATACAATGTGCTAACATAGACGAAAATATATGAATGAATGAACAAACTATGAAGAACCTCAAGATTCCTTCAAATTTCTCTATCTGAAGGTGTTAACAAGTTCCAAAATGTCCAAACAGTGCGAAACTAATTAGTCTTTTCTTGTCATTAAGTCCTAATTATCTAACACCATGGAGCAAACTAAAAAAAAAAAAATGTAGTGTGGCTGAGATTTTAACTTACCGCGACGTTCCGCCCACTTGATTGGGATTTACTCCCAGATTTTCTGTCCACATTGTTAGTCGATGGTGTTGGGAACGTGGTGTGACCCGAACCGTTGTTGGCCCATGAGGTGCGATAGTGAATTAGCCTATATGCCTTAAAAGATAATTCTCATGTAAGGCATGAACCAATCCTAATTATCTACACCACATGATCTCACCTCCTAACCGATGTAGGACTAAATTACCAACTCCATTGTCACCCTCCATTTGAGTGCTCAACCGGAAACGAGATACAATCCAACAGACGATTATTGCTGCCAGGGGGTTGACTCCCCTATATAAGATTTGTGTTTTCGCAATTGGGCAAAAAGGAAGACAAAAGAGAGAAAATAGAAGTAGCAACAACAACAACCGAGTGCCTAGTCGGATGTCTAGCATGGTGATATTATTGAGCGTTTCCGAAGTTCTTTCGAACTTGTTGGTTCCCGGGATCGGATCAACGTAAAGGGTCGAATCTCGCATTGAGCAACAGTGATCTTCATTATCCTAGCAATGCGGCGGTGGCAACAAGTGCTAGTGGATCTTTTCCCGCAGCAACAACAGTTCTTCACTGCAAGCTTTTTAAAGAAGCTCGATTCTTGCATCTAGCAACTCAGTTGCTTATAAGAAGAAGACATCTTCTATGCCGGTCTTTCATCTGTTCTTCTACATAATAACCATTAACAAGCTTGCTTGCTATTTCACCGACTTGTACAAAATCTATGTGACTTCATCAACGAGTCACTATTGGGAACCCAAGCCTTCACTCGGCAAGGGTCCAAGTCACTAGCAGGAAAACCGAGTGCAGTTCAATTGGTAAGGAATAAGACCCACCCTGTTTGGTTCACTGTAATGTAATCGTAATCGCAATGTAATCAAATAAAAAAAAATATTATTTTAATTTGATTACATTACGATTAGTATACCAAACGAGGCCTTAAGTTATTATCGATAACCCATGGTCTTTGGACGAGGGGCCGAGTCACTAACAGGAAGCCGAGTGCCGGGCAATAGTGGTAACCAAGTATTCATTTGGTAAGAGGTCACAAGTCATTTGACAGAATGTTGAGATGCATCAGTTGCCGGAACGAAGGATGTTACATACAACAAATTAAGCCAATTAATCACTTTCCCCTTCCCCATCACCTAACCTTAAGGCTCAGGTTGAAGAAATTAACCTTAACCTTGACTGTACACAAACATACATACATACATACGTATGTATCCTTGTTAGTCCAGTCATAAACTTGAGGTGCAATTTGAGCCATGAGCTATATATTGGAAACCTCAGCTTCCAAGTAGCATCTTGAATTGATAGCCAATTCACACACCACCACCACCCTTCTTTTCTTTGGTCAATTTCCTCTTACTGTTCAATTTTTGCTTCAGAAATCTCAATGGCATGCAGTCAGCCAACGCCTCTTAAGTTTCACCACAACTAAAGATTGCAAGTCCACATTTCCACAAATGTGTGGCTCCAGCCATTCCTTATAAACTGAAGTTGCTCTGAACATCCAACACCACACAAATAACTGATCAACAAGCTCTGCATACATACATACACAAACTCCTCTCAGGCTCAGACTCCCTATCTCCTCCGCATTTTTCGTTAATGGCCACCTCCATATCTGCCGCTGGAGGCCTGTCCTCGGCCTTCCATGGCAACTGGGCTAACGAGTTCGCAGGCGAGGATAGAGCAACGCTGCTCCCGGTCCACGTAACATCGGTTCGGGTCGGAGGGAAGCCATCTATTAGGCCTCGTCCGATGATGGGCAACGTCAACGAGGGCAAAGGGCTGTTTGCTCCGCTCGTGGTCGTCGCTCGTAACGTTGTAGGGAAGAAGAGGTTCAACCAGCTGAGAGGGAAGGCCATAGCACTCCACTCTCAGGTATTGCTACTAACACTACATAGTTGGAAAAAGTATTGCACTCTATATGTATGTAAGTAAAAAAGAGCAGTTAATTTTCTAGGTGATCACCGAGTTCTGCAAGTCGGTCGGAGCAGACGGGAAGCAAAGGCAAGGGTTGATTCGGCTGGCGAAGCTCAACGGAGAGAGGCTCGGCTTCCTTGCTTGACTGATCATATCAGTCAAGATGACAAATCTTGTTTCTTCCAGTCTTATTACTCTGTAACCTTCCTTCTTGAGTGTAATATTCATCATTCCTGCATCTTCATCTTTCAGCAGTTTCAAATAATATGTGATAAGTGTATGAGAGATGTAGAGATCTCTGACAACCAAGCTACTACTGAAAGTTCATGCACATTGACATCCATCAGTACCTATACCAAGTGGAAGCCTAACTAGAAAACCATAGTTTGTAATATCGGCCGATACCAATCCGATACCGATATAGTTCGGCAGGTTCTGAGCCGATACCAATACGACCCGATACAAACATTTGGAGTCTCTTTTTTAAGTCAGTTCGGCAAATAAAACTGAACGAATAAGACCAATCGACAAGGGTGTAAAAATACTATAAGGTTACAAAAGCATGTAAAAGAAGAGAACTTATCTATCGCAGGTATTACACCTGACATAACTAGAGCGTTTGTTACAATGAGATATCGATCAATATCGAACAGACCCGCTCCCGGATTTACTCCTCGATTCGATCCTGCGATCTCCAGGTGTATGAGAAAGGAGGAATACCATGCAACAATTTTGACAATTTTCAACATTTCCAAACATTGGCTTCAAACAAATGGCTGATACTAACAACTAGTAAATCTTGAATCAATTCAACCAGTTGTCATGCTGCTACAACAGTCTCTCATTAATCTCCATTTACAGAAAGGAAAAAAAAGAGTTGCGATCCTGGTGTCTCTACATCATCTTCAAACAAAAACCCGAGGCGTGCCGCCAGTACAAAGGATTGCTCATAAAATCGTCTGAACAATTAATAATGATCTTTGTAACTGCAATCAAGAGAAACATGCGTGTAGACTGTAGAATAAATTTACATATAATCTTGGTTCAAATAACATATATTGCATCATAAAACTGCATTTCTCCCCAAATGTTACATACAAAAGAGGCAGCTCCTGGGATTGCCCCAGTAACATGGCAGAGCATATAATCACCAACGGATAACTGTGACAATTTGATAATTCACAATTACTTGGGAGACTATTTCTCGGTGCATATAGCCTTTCACATCTACCAGAAAGTATATAAGTACAATCAAGGACACTATGGACTGCAGTGACTAAAGTTGCTATAGATGAATGCTATTCTTAACCTTAATCATTGTGAAAGGTATGCAGATCAACCTTAACGACGACCACCATAAACAAAGAATGACACATGAGAATACCAATAATTTTATAAGTTAGCAGATTGATTACGACCCTTCTTGACATAAAAGACTGCGAATAACCAACTTTACGATAATAGAATCCACGTTTTTTCACAGTGCAATACTTTTTCAACTGGGAGTACAAGCATTTTGGTTTTTTTTTTCACCTTGTTTTAAAAAATGACTTAAGTGACACCTCAATAGGTGTAAATCTAGAAGTATATGCTGATGTTTATTCAGCTAATAATCCTAGGCAGTTTTGAAGTTGAGAAAATGCCTAACCCTCCATGCAAATACAGGAGATCACATCTCTTTAATCTGATGGCAGCATGAACTACCTCTTCGAGACGGAACAAATGATTTCTTGCAATATATCTTGACCACTCACTGATCATCCACTGTGATATAACTTAGTCTAACGCTGAAGGTATCGATGAAGGCTCCACATCTTGAACTTTGGAACGCTTGCTTGGTGGGGATTGCGGCTCACAAGCATGGGCTTCTCTCTCATTTGAGATTTCAGGATCAGCTAGCTTCAGCTTCTGCTTCTTGCCCACTTCCATTGAGATTCCTTCTGTAGCTTTTCCTTCTGAAGGACCATTTTCTGTTTCATCTTGATCCTTCTCCTTGACTTCATTCCTGGCAATAGATTGTGTCAAGTTTGAAGTTTGGGTGGTCTGCTCATCTGGGTTAGAAGGTGTAGTAAGCTTGTCTATGCCAGACTTGCATTGCTTCTCAAACATCATTTGAAGGTACCTCCCTTGTTCTTCAATTCGCAACTGAAGCTTTCTTTGAATCTGTGGACAAAGTATTATGTAAGTTGTAACAAAGAAATGTATAAAGAGAAGGATATGCACTTCACATTACTTCCTTACTGGGAACCTCGAGGCACTAGGCTGCCCTCTTTTCATGCTCGATTTAAAGGACAAACTATAATATGCAATTCTTGATTCTTAGATAAATCAATGCAGCAACCAATGTTGAGTTTAAGAAAAAAAAAAACTAATGCATCCATATAAAATTGATTTGAAAATGTTGAGTCAACAAGAAAAGCCCGCTCCGGTCATTATTTATCTCATGAATTTTATTTAAAAAAAAGTTCTGCAGTTCTGAGTTCAGAGATAAATTTGGAAAATGCAGCAATTCATGCTGAGATTAAGACTTCTACACACATACCTCAAGTTGTTCATGAAGTCGTTTCTGAACTTCCATCTGAAGTCGCAATGCTTCAGTGATCTCAATACCACTGTCAATCAAAATAATAACAAGAAGATCAAAACTACTTGTGGATCCGCATAGCGTATCAAACAATTATCGCTACTCAGCAAAATGATGTGTTGCACCTTACCAATCGAATAAAATATAACAGTTGTTTAAGTAAAATATAAAGAGTTAAAGAAGGAAATAACATGCTACTTAGAAAAAGAAATAGTTAGAAAAAATGCAATGGATAAGCAACAAAGAAGATACAAAATCAACCAAATCTTGTATTAGCGCAGAAAGATCAGCAGTATTAATCATGGAAAGCACACTTAACTAGGATAAAAAAATAGTACAGGCATTCTACATTATAGACAAAGCTCAACACAAAACGGTTCATAGGTTGTTTTGTATGTCACTGGAAACTGCAATAGTAGAACTGGATGAACATGTGCATCATGCAGTGACAAAAAAAAGGACAATAATGCCTATTTGAAATTTTCTTTGTCATGAGCATTCTAACTTCATTGTCAGTATTTGGTTGAAGATTGAAATCAATTCGAGACAGGCCCTTCATGCAGAACTACCAAGCCTCATAACTGTAGTATTTTGACTATTTTTCAAAAAATGTGACAATAGTATCTAGAGCTCAAAATTACTCAGTGAGCCAATAAAATTACAGGTCAACAGCACCTTATGCTTGTTTTCTGAAAAAGAGCACAGTTATCTAAATATACAATCAACAATGGAACGGTCAAATATCCTCACTAATGCAGCCAAAAATCCCTTATCGATGGATCGGTAATGAAGAATGAAGAGTCAACATTAATGTTTCAATCTTCAAAACATGTGCCCATTCATGATTTCATGGTAAGTTCAAAAACATCAAGTCAGTTTAACTACCTAATCCATCTCTTCTAAAAGTATCAAGATATGGACAGCAAATACATCAACTTTGTGATGACAGTATGCAAACTAATAAGAGAAGACAGTAACAAATCCATATCAAAGAAGGGGTGCAAATCAGGAAGTCAATAAAAATGATAAGCTGATAAACCAGCACAACAGTTGTTATTTTTGTCCAATATGTACAAGAGCGACTACCTATCCAATCCACGACACTGTTACACAGAAAACCACCTAAAAGCAAGGTAAATTCATGCAACTCTTTCACAATTTTTTTTAATTTAGGTTGATAAAGGATTATTCAGCTCTTATGATCTTATCAAGGCATACAAAAAGATGTCTATCGTTGTAGCGAATCCCATGGAGCATTATTGACCCAGAATTGTGACTGAAAATGAATATCATTTAGTTGCACAGTTCAGCTTTTGGCTCATCGAAGTGTAATATATACAAGAGAAGTACCCTGCCAGTTTTAATTTGAAGATAATATATCATCTATGTAAGGGCTAAATTATAACCCTCTTCTTAACAAAAAAAAAGTTGCTTGAAACCGATTAATTAATATGGCTAAAGATTAATGAAGTAAATTATCGAATATTCACAAAATAAAGTAGCTTACGTCTTCAGATCTAAAATAGCCATTTCATCATGTGGAGTGGTCTTCTTTTCTGATGTCCCTGCAAACATGGAAGGAAAAACAACAGTTTCAGTAAATGGTCACATTTTACTTTACTTTTTGTGACTCTAACTGCAGAGAAAGAAAAAATATTTTCATGAGGTCCATAAGTATAAGAAACGTAGAAGCTAATCAAATCTAAAATAGGAAAGCCATGAGATGCAAGCACCAGGTTGATGTTGGATGCACATGTTTATGTCATTACTGAAGGACAAATATAATGATTAACTAAAACATAAACAAGCTGCCAGAAAGAAAACAACATAACAGACAATAGTCAACCTTCAGGTGGATCTGGCCTGTATCGAGCTGTTCGGTATTTCTGCAAATAAAAAATTGTAAATATAAAGCCAGGAAACCATATGCCTAGCTAACGCAGTAGAGATATTAGGAAGAAAGAAAAAAGAATACAGACCTGCAGGTGGCTTTTCACATGGTATATAGTCAAAGCATCCACTTTCATCAGCTTCAGCACACCTTTAGGAGTAGCTTCTGTATGTGAACAAAACAATTACAGGTTAAGAGAAAGAAACTCAGTTGACCAGAAAAAGAGAGAACAAGTTCATGATTTTATAGTTTTACATACTTTCACTACCACCGAGCTGGTTGACAGCTTCTACAAAACGATCATGGAGTTCTGGGGTCCACCGCATGCGTGGACGGGCTGCGCCACCATTGGTAGAGGTTGATGGACTGGTGACAGCGCCTAGCTCTACTGAATGAGAATGAACCACCAACTGATGATACTGTGGCTGGTGTGCTGAAACATCTGAAGATGCTGCGGCTGCAGAGTACATGAGCTTTACAAAGAAAAAGGTAATTAATTTGCAATAGCATATGAATAAAATTGTGACATAATAAAACAAAAGAACCAGCTAGAAATGTATTTTTATCCTTCCTAGCCATATATGATAAACTAAGAAAGTCTGATTTCAAGGATTACATGAAAAATATGAGATCCTTAATCCTTATCATTTTCATATGAAAGTCATGTTTCTGCGAGTCTGTAATCAAATAGTAAATTTTGTCCTTTTTTACTTTTTTGACAACTTTGGCAAATTATTATAAAAAATAGCCTCTACTGGTAGTCAAATAAAAATAATGGTATTAATTGGTTCTGGTTTATATCTCAGTTGATAACTTGATACTTGTTACATAATATAAGCACAAAATTTAATATCCTTATATGTAAGATACCTCCGTTTGGGGTTCGGTAGTACATGTGTCATTGAGAATCCCCTTCAAATCATCATCCATCAAATCTGACCACCATTCATTTTCCTTAGTAAAGCCATCAGAAGCAACAGCCAAATTGCTTTGGATTTGGTTACTTCCTGCAGTTACGTCATTGGGGTAGTCAAGAATACCCTCAAGTGGATCTGGACACCAGTTGATTTCAGTTGACTCTCTAGGGTAGTTGCTTGTTGAAGGTTGAAATATTCCTGAATTTGATGGATATAGTGAAGGAAGAGACGCTCCACTAATCGATGATTGAGGAATAAAAGGAACAACCTTAGGATGCCTTATTTGAGACGAAACGGAAGAGTATTGGTGATCTGAAGAAAATAGAGGTCCAATAGACCCATTGTTGACAGAAGGGGTATGATGTGGGGCAAGTGGATTGCTCCTGAGCTCCCTCTTCATTGAAACTTGCTGGGAATCTGGCAATTTAGGGTACTTTTCCTCCAAGGGAATAGGTAGAACAGGTAGAGATGAAGACATAACATTCGAAACTTGTGTACTGTAATGCTGTTTCACATCAGATTTCCGCATAATTAAAACTTTGGGCTTCCAATTCTTCCCATGTGTAGGTTAACATGCAATCACTTTCTTTCCTCTAGTTTCTTGTTATGGCCACAAAGGGGTTGATCATAGAAATCTGTGAAATGTAAAAAAATTAGACAGACATAATAAATAGAACCAATAAAATAACCTAAACTTTGGGACAAAATACTATGTACAGTAAAAAGAATCCAAAAAATATAATTCTTACAGGACATTCTACGTTTAGACTATATGCACAGGAGAACCCTTTGAATTGAAGTTTTAAGATATTCTTCAAGTGCTTTGCAAGGGGAATTCAAATTAACAGGACTTGATTTCATCAAAAGATGGAAATCCATCAATATTTAATATTAAAACTAATAATTGAATAGGACAACCACCATGTCAGATCATATATTCTTTCCCATATATGAAATTGGTTTTTTGTTGTTGTTTATTTATGTTGACTCTTGCCGTTTGCATACCCAAATGCATTTTCATCGACCAAGTACGAGCACACATTGGCTCAAATCAAGACAAAATAACCAAGCAAAGGAATTTTGATGGACTTGAGCACAATTCTCTAAGTCAAGAAATTACCATCTTATAAAAATAGTTCCAATTATTTGTCTGTTAGAGAGTTCCACTGAATTATTGAATAACAATATGAGATCTAATATTTTCATGTACAAACCTAGAGGACCGGATGCCTTGTATATCAAGTAGACCCTAGAAATATTCTCTCTCCCTCTCTCTCTCTCTCTCTCATAGCAGCCAAGAATGAAATATTATGTAGCCTATGCACAAACTTACATTGATTTGGACTTGTAACAAAGAACATCACAATAGAAGTGATGCATGTGAATCTCATATGAGTGTGTTTAGACTAGACAAATACACTTGTATACCTAGAGACAATTACAAAAACAAATAGATTTATAGGTAAATCATACATTACATGTTTACAACTGAAATAAGTTGTACAACTGTCGTCAACATTAATAATGGAGCCACTTATTTCATGCCTGTACAGAACTATAGTGGAAACCTATTCTAAGAAAGATGCCTCCAGATTTTCTGTTAAAGGTAAGAGGGGTGACAGATTGTAACTTATAAATGGTTGAGGGTTCACTTGGCGGAAGTTGAACTAAACAAGCTCGGTGATCCAAATTCATTCCCATATGTTCAGCTTTAGTACTAAGGGTTAATATTCAAAATAAAGCCATTTCAATTTAACCATGACCTAAAGTAAGACTGAAAGGATCAAACACTAACAAAGCTACCCACCGATATGAAGTGGTCAACAAGCTTAAGCAGGTCTGGTTTAATGTTATCAAGAAAAATGGATTGACGAACGGACATGTAAAGGTGTAATTTTTGAGCTGCGGGTGCCTATAAACACTTTGGTAAACAAAGAAAACAACAACAAGAAAGCCTTCATTCCAAAAATTTTGGGATGCTTCATAAATCCTTCTCTTCACTCAAGCCCATATTAGGGGACAATCCTTCTTGATTTTCCAAATCTGTGTTATTGCAACTTGCCCCCGATTCTAGCATCTACTATAACTATCACTTCTTTTAACTGGTGTATCTATCAAAATCTGTTGCAGATGTCCAAAGATTCAAAGTTCTCTAGTTGCCTTCATCTTCTCCATAATCAAAGTCCGATCAAGCTTCTTAGGCCTAGTTTGGTAACACATTTTACTAAAATGGAGATATGTTTATTTTGGAGTTTTAGAGTTTTTAAACTAGATTTAAGAACATGAAAATCCATTGAGGAAACTGGAGGTTATATTTAAGCTAGCGGACATGTGGGAATTTGGAGTTAGGAGGTAGTATTGGAGCTACGTTTAAAAAGAGGGAATTTCACAAACATCCAATCAAATTGGAACTTTCTCTAACTCCAGTTTGGAGGACATTTTGGAGTTTAAAATGGAGTTCAGATTGGAGGGCGTTTTGGAGTTAGGAATGGAATTTAGTTTGGATGACATTCTAGAGTTAGAAATGGAGTTTCGTATAGAGTTTCATATAACTCCAATAACCCACCAAGATGCCGCAAAATTAAGTTATATGAAGTTTGAAGGCCTAACTTCGCCTAACACTTTTCAAGAAACTGTTGTTCTTAAATGAGGCCTCATGGATCTGCTCATTTCATATCCTATCCTGTATCGGCACTTATCCATCTCAACATTCTTATTTCAGCTGAGCTCATTTTCTGGTCACATTGCACATCCTACATTGTTCCATAACTGGAGACGTCCTAATTTCCCAACATTCTAAGTTATAAAGCAAGGCTGGCCTTGTACATAGTCTATAGCTTCCCTCAAGAGTTTTGGTTATCCCATGCTTAAAAACAAGTCAAGAGGCATTTCTCCACTTCAACCATCCAGGACCAGCTTTAAATTATGAACAATGTCTCCATCTCATCATTTTGTGAATGATCATCTCATGTATGAGAAAACATCCCACTTAGATATCTCTCTAAAAAATATCATGTTGGTACATTCCATTTTCTTTTTCTTTTCTTTTCCCTCTCTCAATTGATGGCAATCACACCATGTAACAAAAGGACTACGACACATAACAAAAGAGAAAGTACGATCATATTACCACAAGCTAATAAAAATTGATTATCTAGTAATAGACCTCTAATGCTATAAAATGTAAAACCTCAAAATGGGACTTTGAAGTAATAGAGAAAACCAAGACTGAATTTTTAACTGAACCTAGAAAAGAATACGAAAAGGGTTATTGAGAGTTATATCGGTTACGACCAAAGGGGAATAGAAGAAAAAAGGATGTCCCCATTATTTTTATATCTATGTCGAGTATTTTCATTTTGCCACTATCCCAATCAAAACTAAACACACCATATACGACTTGTGGAATACCTAACATATAATGTAGCAATAAAAACAAATAAAAATTAACCGCAGCAGTATATAACAAACTAAAAAAATTCTTTCAATTAATAATCCTCTAGACAAACCCAAAATGGATGTTTAAGCAATAGAGAGATCCAAGATTATACTTTAAGCAAACCCAGAAACAAATTCGAAAAGGGACATCCATTTGTACTGATTCCGAACAAAGGGGAATAGTATCAGAAACCAATCACACCATTTAACAATCTAACAAAACATGTAGCAATAAAACAACTATAATCACAGTTGCACTGCACCACAGAAAGCTAAACGGCATCAAAACAGAAAGCTAGAAAACAAACCCAAAACTGGGATTTTAAAGCATAGGAGTATATATACCTAATCCTACCAAAGGGGAATATAATTGAAGTGGGTTTCCACTTATATTCTCCTTATTCAGGTACTCTATTTTTCATTTTTGCACTATTTCACCATACAACAATCTGGACAATATCACCAGCAAGGGGGTGGTCCAGTGAAACATAAAACGGGGATAGGAAGGGTCATTAGTGACTAACCTGTCTCCAAAAAAATTCTGAAGGATATCTACCACATCATGTAGGAACAAAACAACTAAGAATCAACAGTAGCATCATATCACAAGCTAGAAAAACTTTCCTTTTTTTCCAGCAATTTAATCCTCCAATACTATTAAAAAAACCATTTTCCAGCAATTTAATCCTCCAATACTATTTTTAAAAACCCGAAATGGGATTTTTTTTAGGCATCAGAGAACCACAAAATTGGATTTTTAAGCACACCCATAAAGGAACTCGAAAAGGGTCATCAATTTATGCCGATTCCAACCAAAGTGGAACAGAATCGAAGTGGGTCTTCGCTTCTTCTTCTCCTTATTCTTATCCCAAAAGACAACTAGTCGTGGAGGGTTGTCCTGTTTTGGAGTGCCCATCCCGTGCCCAATACGTGTCCGACACGACACGATGACACGGCGCCGACTTTCTGGATCATACCAGTCTAAATTTTAAAATAAAAAACTTCATCTTCCAGTAATAATCCTCTAATGGTACGAAAACGAACCCAAAATTGGATTTTTAAGCAACAGAGAGACCAAGATTGGATTTTGAAAAGCTAACCCATAAAGGAAATCGAAACGGGTTAATGATTGATTCTCTTTACCGCAAAAAAAGCGGAATACTCGAAAGAGGGTTTGGCAATTGGCGGAAGATTCGAAGGAGCAAACGTCGAAATAGAGCAGAAATCGAGACGGGGTTCGTCGGAGTACATACCTTTGGAGGAAGAAGGCGAATTCTCAAAGCGGAAGGAGTATAGATTCTTCGGAGGAGGAGGAGAGTGGGGTTCGGAATTCCATATCACCTTCCATTAATTATTATATATTACTAATAAATATATACAATAAATTGAGGGGAGAAAAAAAAATATTATAGAGAGAGAGTTTTATGTGTAGAAAATGATGGCTAAGACAACCCATTGTTTTCTTACAAGGAGAGCAAAAAGTGGAGAATTATTATTCCTTTTCATTAGTTTCCTGAATTTTATTTATGGTTTTTTCTAGGGACTGTTTGGTAAACCGTAAGTGAAAAATATATAGATTTGGACTTTCAAGGATGGAAAATGAATTGGAATCCATGCACTTTCTTGTCCCCCTAGTGGGAGACAAATGTGTTTGGTTAGAATAAGGAAGTGGAAAGTGAAAAGTGGGATGATAATTATTTTAATAGAAAATAGTAGTAGTTAATCTCATAATAATAATAATTATGATAAACAGCAGATCTCAATCCAATAATAATTAGTTTTAATTAATTATATAAATTTGATCCATATATTAATTGCAGTCATTAAATAATTATCTAAAATTTGGTCCTTATTTTAAATTTGGTTCCTATCTTAATTATAGCCAGCAAAAATTATAGGATCACAATCATTAATTACATTAATACATATTATTAATTATATTACTTATCTAAATTTCCTGTCATCTTTCATAAAGAAACCAATGGACAAAAAATCCATTACGCAAAAAAACCCTCATCGAGAGCTCTTCCACCGACCCCAAAAAAAAAAAAATCCTTCTTCCACGCCTTTCGATCTCCTCCTCCGCCACCGTCCGATCCCCTCCACCGCCGCCTTCGGATCCCCTCCTCCGCCGCCTCCCGATCCCCTCCACCGCCGCCTTCGGATCCCCTCCTCCGCCGCCTCCCGATCCCCTCCTATGTCGCCTCCTGACCGCAATTGGTAGCTGCGGGGACGACGTCGGAAAAGGTCGTCGGGCGTCGGTGGCAGTCAGGGTGTGGGCGTCGGCGTCGGTGGCGGTCAAGCTGTGGGCGTCGATGGCGGTCAGGGTGTGGACGTCGGCGTCGGTGGCGGATCAAGCTGTGGGCGTCGGCGTCGGCGTCGGTGGCGGTCAGAGCTGTGGTCGCCGGTGAGAGATTCCTTCCAATTCCTCCCACATCCTAAAGAAAAAATTGGATGTGGGGAGTTAGTTTTTGGGGGGGACAAAGGGGGATACAGGAACTGCATGTAATGATTTCCTTTCCAAATCCAGTCCCAAATACCCATTACCAAACAATGGGACTTGTGGATTTTGGATCACTTTCAGTTGAAACTCCAAATCCAACCCCAAATTCCGGTTACCAAACAGCCCCTAAGGGCACCACAAAATTTACTTGGGGGCAGCCTTTACTGGTGGCAGCCCAAGCAAGTGAAGATTTTGCTAGGGGACACCCAAAATTTGCTTGGGGGCAGCCTAATGTTAGGGTTTTTCTCTCTCCTCTCTCCTCCTCCTCCTCCTTCCTCCTTCCTCCTTCTTCCCAAAATTTTTTATTTATTAGAAAACCCTTTCCGTCTTCTCGAAGTTCATTCCGCTCCTTCTTCTCCCAATTCCCGAAAATTAGGGTTTCGATTAGGGTCTTCCAGGATTTTTTTGTTCTCTCTCTCCAAATCAATGCCGAACTGATGACGACGGCGGCTCCGGAGAAGCCCACCGCCGACTGCGTCGACGACGGCTGCCTCGCGCGCGACACCTTCCTGTTGTGCTGTCACCGTGGTGCTGTCAAAGGACCAGAAAGAAATTTCTTCAACACGGTGACAAATTTGTGCTGTTGCCTCCTTTGCCCTGTGGTTCGCCACCGCGGCGTCCTCTGCCGCCAAGCCTAACAGGTTGGTCCCTTCCCATCTGTTGCTGCTGCTGCTTCTTCTTCTTCTCCGAGGACTGCCAACATGCTGGCAGTCCTACTTGCTGTAAAAAATTGGGCCAGCCCCAAGTAAAAAAAGGGATGGCAAACTTGTAATTTTTTTTTGAACATTTTTTGGCTAGCCCCAAATAAAAAGTATGGTGCCCTTAGAAAAAACCTTTATTTATTTATTTATTTTATAGATTGTATTTGTGTAGTTTTGTAGTTTTTATCATATAATTTTAGTAGTCAGTTGTTAACGTATGTTATGGTAATATTGTGTTTAAAATTTAATATAGTAATGCTATGGTGACACATTATATAGCTACACTGATAGCAGTGCATTATTAGATGTTAATGGAAGTCTTAAAAGAAATGTAATAATTGACATCCAATAATATCAGTATCACTATGGAGTGTGTCAAAAAACGTTGAGTAATACTACGGGCCACTTTTTTTGACACACTCCACAGCCATACTGATGTGGCAATGCATTATTGGATGTCAATTGTTGCCTCCCATTAAGACTTTTTTTGACCTCCAATAATGCACTGCCACATCAATATGGCTATGGAGTGTGTCAAAGAAAGTGTGTCCCCATAGCATTACTCAAAAAAGTATATTCCTATAGCATTATTGATTTAATATATAGTAATACCATCATATATGGTAGTACTTGTATATAGTAGGGACATATTGTGTTTAGTACTTATCATATAGTAATACCATCATGTAACGTCATATACAGTAGTACTTGTATATGGTATAAATATATTGTGTTTATTACTTACCATATAGGAATACCATTATATATATATATATATATATATATATATATATATATATATATATATATATATATATATATATATATATATATATATATATATATATATTGTATTTAGTAATTATCATATAAGAATAAAATCATATATGGTAATACAAACTACTAAAGAGAACAGCCGTCATATGTTCTTACAAAATGTGTTTATAAGAAAGCCTTTTACGACTCACTGAAGAATTTGGACATAATTTGATGTTGATTGTATAAACTTGAGGGGAGTGTTAGCATGAGTCATAATAATATTATGTTTAGTACTTACCATATAGAATACCATCATATATGGTAGTACTTGATGGTGGAAATATATTGTTTTCAGTACTTATCATATAAAATATGTTCGTATATTGTAGTAGTTATATATGGTATGTGAATATATAATATTTAATAATTACCATATAAGAACGGAATAATATATGGCAATATAAATCGCTTTATACAGCCTCCAATGTGAGATAAATAAACATCCAAACATTATTTTCTCTTAGATACTTCTCCGATATCTATATTTGACTTTGTAGACCTTTTTTTTTTTTTTTGTTTATTGATATGAGCAAGTAACCCGATATATTATGCCTTATATACAATAGTCACAAACATCGCAGGTTGCATGTGTAAAATGACTATACATTCTTTAAAATAATTTGTTTATCACAATCTTATCCAAATTATAAATTTTAAGTTATTTTTAAATTTAATTTCATCAAAATATAACATTTAAAATTTAATATTTGAACAACTTTAATCACATTTGAATATAAAATTTAGAATTTAATAGTTAATGTTTATCTAAAATCTAAATTTAAACATAATATATATTAATGTAGCTAAGCAAGGTATTAGATATTTTACATCAAAGCTAAGAGTTTAATATTTATATCAATATTAAAGTCGTTTAAATATGTAAATTGACTTTAGATTTTTATGTTTGTATATTAGCAAGTGCAATAAAAAAAATAAGAAAGAACTATACTTTTATGGGTTTCTCGAGAGTGGTTGAAGCTAGTAATTGTCAATTTTCTTAATCTTAGCAAAATCTTAAGCATAAAGTATCGATAATACTCAGTAAAATCTTAAACATGAAATTATATGACATCTATCTCATATCGAGATCGTCAAACTATGTCAAAGACAACAAGCTGGAGCTACCCTTAGGAGTGAGAATTAGAGAGAAAGCAACAACAACACGGGAGAAGGTGACTGCATGCTACCCTTAGGGTTCGTTTGGATCAAGTTTTTGTAAATAGGTTTTCAATTTCTTTCCCATGGGAAAGGAATTCAACATTTTCATACCCATATTTGGTTATGTTGGGAATAGGTAGTTCAAAATTTTAAAATTTTTCATCTCCATGTTTGGTTTACAATTTATTTAGTTTTTCTTTAATACACTTTCATTAATTTCATGATGATTTACATGTTTGTGATAGAAGTTAAAAATTTAAAAATAAAAAGAGGGTATAACCGTCCAAACAAAATAGTCAAGCATCATTCCTAGGAAAGCAAATCTATTTCCAGGAGGGACTTGAGAATAGCTTTCCCCCTAAGCCCCTCCTATTCCCTCCTCATTCCCAATCCTAAACATACCAAACATAGGTAAGGAATTCAAAACCAAACACCCCCTTATAGGGAGGGAAAGGAAAATTTGAGGGGAAGAAAAATAGAGGAGAGTAAAATGAAAGGAAAGTTCAAATTTTCCTTTCTTTGTTTGGATGACAAAAAGTAGGGGAAGGAAAAGTTTAAAAATAGGGATATTTTGTAAAACCTCCCCTAAATAATGGGCTAATTTGCGAAATACTCCCTAAAGATCTCGAATTGGTAAAACCTCCTTTCCGTCAAGACGGTGTTTAATTTTGGGTGACGTGGCTATCCGTGTGTGGCTTTTCCCAGTCAGACGAAAATACCCCTGCGTACGTGGCTTTTCCCCCTCTCTCTCTCCTCTTTCTCTCTAACGGTCATCTTCTTCCTCTCTTACTTTTCCTCTAACCTATTTATACCGATCATCTTCCTCATCTTTCACTTGATCCTCTTCCAGCGTACAACTTGTCTACCAAAGATCAGGTTCCTACAAGCATGGGGGTGTTTCTTCATCTCTAGAGAAGGAGGCAATTTCTGCCATTAAAGGAGGAAACACAAATTATTCTAATTACAGTAAGGAGGAAACACAAATTATTCTATTTACAGTAAGGAGAAAACACAAATTAAGCAGCAAGCGAAAAAGACAACCAAAGTCAGCCCAGCCAAGCTCAAAGCTGTTGGACATTTTTTATTTTGAAACTTAAACTCTCACACACATTCTTCTTCTTGTTGTTGTCGAACACGGCACTACTTTCCTCGTCCACCAGCGACACCGACTCCCTCTCCGCCTTCCGCGCCCTCGTCGACGCCCACGGCAACCTGGCCTCCAACTGGACCGGCCCCGACGCCTGCTCCTCGCGCTGGGTCGAAGTGGGCTGCTCCGGCGGGGCTCCATCGCGAGCGTGTCGAACGTGGCCGGGTGCTCGAAGGGGACGTGGCTCCAGGAGGAAGAAGGGGAAGGGGGATGGAGGAAGGGTAATTTGGAAATTTCATAAAATTTGGAAAACAGAGTTGTGGCCACGTATGCAACAATTGCCACGTCACCCAAAATTAAACACCGTCTTGACGGAAAGGAGGTTTTACCAATTCGAGATCTTTAGGGGGTATTTCGCAAATTAGCCCATTATTTAGGGGAGGTTTTACAAAATATCCCTTAAAAATAATTAGTTGTTGTTTATGGATAGCAATATAATTACTGTTTGGTCCTTGATATTCTAAAATGATAATTTATCATTTCCTTTATGAGGGGTGGTGGGGTAAATTCACTCATATTCCTCTCATCTCTTTCCATTTTTCTCACACTTTTGGGAGAAATTTTTTTTAGTGGGACACACCTACTTTTTTTCCTCAAATTTTTCTTCCCCATTTTCTTTTCTCCTTCCCAAACACCATCACTTTTAATTTTTCTCTCACTTTCCCCTCAACTTTTTTCTTCCTCCCATTTTCCTCCCTTCCCAAACAGTACCTTAGAGCATCATTAGTAAGGCCCATCCCGTTTTCTAGATTCTAGATTTAGAATGTAGGAGTTCATTTTGTAGAATAGTAAGTCTCGTCCCTAGTCACAATTTCTACAATTTTGGTCCCATCCCACCTATAGGTGCTAAGGGTTGAGACTCCCAATTTATAGATTCTAGATTATAGGAACTCGTTTTGTAGAATACTAAGTCTCAATTTGGAGCCCAAACTTTTTAGATTCTAGACTTTATATTTTTTTCTTACATTAATTTTTGACCACACAATCTTTGGGACCGGAGCTCATTTTATCATTCCTAGTATTCTCATACAAATTCAATCTATTTTACATTTATCTTTTTTTTTTTTTACTTTTGGGTCTCAAATTGTATTTGAGAGTATTTTGTACGTGCATTTCAATAAATTTTAATATGTAAAAGGTCCAGCACATAATAATTTTTTTTTATATTATAAAATATAAACAAGTTGAAGTTTTACTTAATATTTTATTTCCCTCAATGTATCTGTGACTGTGATGTCATAGAATCCGTGCAATGCAATGGCAATGATGGGTGACAACTTTGTCTGTTATTTTCTCATTGTATATTTTGTTGGATTTTATTAACATGTGTCATAAAGTCACATGTTAATACATTAAAAAATGTATATTTAACATAAACATTCTTACAGTTACATATATCAATGCATCTTTTACTTAAAATATATATTAATAAATATAAAATATATATTAATAAATGTACATGTGAAAGTATTCATATAAAATATATATTTATCAATATATTAATATGTGTTCTTAGAATACATGTTAATAAATCCTATTACCTAAAACTAAATTCAGTAGACTAAGACTAGGCCTCGTTTGGTTCGCGGAATGGAAGAGAAAGGAAATCAATTCCTTGTCATTTCCTTTCCTTTGGGAAACTTTAATTCCTATTGATTTTCCTTTCCGATGTTTGGCAATGCCAAGGAATTTGGAAAGGAAAGTGAATACTTCAATGTGGGAAAGTGATTCCTTCCTTGGATGGATGGAATCACTTTCCCCCCTAATTTTCCTTCCATTGGGAATCACTTTCCTTTCCTCTTCAATTCCTTGGGCACCCAAACATAGGAAAGTAATCACTTTCCTTTCCCAACCCGGAGATTCCGCGAACCAAACGAGGCCTAAGTGTTGTTCTTAAACTTTTTGCAAACCATTAGTTGATTAGTTGTATTAATATTGAGATCTATGTGTACAAAGGAGTCGCAAACGGAGAGAAGTGTGTAATAATTTATCTAATAATAACCATAAAAATGACTATCTTCGGTTCAAAATGGAAACCACCAAGAAGAACACCACCTTTGTATTTTCAGAGCCAAGTCTACTATTGCGTAATACTTGGATTTGCACAATTATCCAATCTCACATTGATATGCAGGAATAAGAAAGGAAAGGGACATAAAAGAATAACCCAATTGTTTGTTGTGTCTAATGGCTACCACTTGCCCTTTCAATTGCTCAAGGGCCACACACAATTTAATACTTGAAGCTCATTTTTCTAATATGTGATGTATCGATTATGCCAAAATAAAATAAAAAAGATTAGGCCAAAATAACACAACGTCAGAAAAAAAAAAAAAACTTTGATACAGAAGGGGATATCAAAATTTTGATGTCCCCTATGTATGACAGGTGAGTCCCCTCTCTCTTCATAAAACGTGTAACATATATATATATATATATATATATATATATATATATATATATATATATATATATAAACTTTGAGAAAGAACTCACTTGTCATAAATTTTGATACCCTTTTGTTGTATCAAAGTTTTACTCCACAACATTGTGTCAATGTACCTAAAGAAGTGCATGCGTGTCTACCAAATGAAAGTACCACGGGGATACAAAATTGACATTTGAAATGACATCAGTTTTGCTACGTCAGGTTTTGTAATTCAACGTATTGCAAGACGTGTGAAATTAGTTTGCAACGAGGACAGGCAACCCATATAAAAAGTGTTAAATGGAATTAATTAGCACACAATCAACCATTTCTTGTGGAGTTAAAACCATTTCTTAAGTTTGAACACGCATAATTTTGTGTAGAACAATTGCTGACTATAAAGTTCCGGTTCAGAGGCTCTCTGTTACTCCATAGACGTCTCTATCTTGATCTTCACAAGAACCACATGAACCTTCAACAAAATTTCTCCACTTTCTGTGTTGAGCCATCTCGGTCGACCTGCTCCACCTATAGCGACATGAGTCATGAATCATATGAACCACTTGACAACTGCAAAAATTTGTGACCTAGTGTCAAAAAGAAGAGAAGAGTGCATAGGAAATACAAGATCAATATACCAAGTATTGATCAGACAATGAATGAATGAACGAACCCTTCTGTGAAACGGAATAAAGTAAACGCACAAAATATTGCTAAATACTATTACTCGATAAGTGATAACATAGTATGAGATTTGTAAGTTGCTACTTGCAACAAGAGGGTTTTAGGGGAAAAGGAATAATAATCTCTGGTAACTGTAGAAGAGTCTCCTCAAGTAACTGGAAATTCACCACAAACATAACTCTGCAGTTGTAAATGGCTTTCAACAGTTCCTACATGCATCATAAGCTTATGAATTCATCTGTATTTACTGGAACAGGTTTTAGGTGATTCGTGCTTGATATATGGTTCACTTTTACACGACTTAAACTTCATAAATTTTTGTTCTACAACTTAGTTGTGCATAAAACGTCCTTAAAACATGCATATTATGCACACACACAAAACGGTGGTAAAATAGCAAAAATGTCCAAATATATCAAGCGCTAGGCGGCCTAGCTCTCCGCTGCGCACCCGCCTACGGCCTACCACCATTTAGAACCTTGATTATGCTTAGTTATTCAATGAGCCAGACATCTCTAATAATATCCATGTCCTATATTTTGAACATAAGTATTGGACTTCTTCGGCGTTTTTAATGATCACTCGGACTGACAGAATTGAGATGATAATCCATCAAAGCCTATTGTCGTGTTTTGCTAGTGGATAGACTTTTGTAGCTCTAGCTCAACTCCTTCGACATCTCTTACGTGTTCCTTTAATTTGAAATCCTACAAATATATAGGCAGTGTGTACATCCCCAAAATAGGTGTCGTCCGTCTCCTTACTGTACGGTGTTGTATCTGTGTCCGTTGCAATATTAGGATAGTGCATTAAAGATGGTATTAAAGAGAAGTGCTACAAATTTGGGACGGTTATTCCAAATCAAAAGCAGAGTGACATCATCTGAACTTTAGGGGCAAGATGGTTAAACTCTCAGAACAGCATAACGAAACTCGGAACAATAGGGAGTTGGCAAGTCCTTTATTACCGAGATTCTCAACTATAGCGTGACTATCGGTCCAAGTAAAAGCAATTCAATAAGTTTAGCTGCTTGGATGACCAAAAGTGGTGTGTACCTGTAGCAAAACTTGTGGCATGTGTATGTGGCCCAAATCCAAGGTTGTGAAAAGTGCTAGGCGCTAGTCGGACGGACACCTTCCGCCTAGCGCCTATCCCGCCTAGGCTGTCGCCTATCTAGGCGTTTCAAAAAAATAAAAATAATCCAAACAAATATTGCAGAAAAAAATCCATAAAATTCCAAAACATGCATAGCCGGGCGTCAGGGGGACTAGGCGGGCACCTAATGTCACGCCCCGACCCGGAATCACCCGAATCTTCGTCCTCGCATGGGACGTGATGCCGCACGAGCCTGGAGTTGCGCTCGTGCAAGGCAAGATGACAAGTTCTCAAATGGTTATCTTTGAGTTGAACATTAACAACGAAAGGAAAACAGAGTATACGAAACGATTCTCTTTATTGATATTCGAAATCAGATTACAAAGGCTTTCGATAGCCCAACGGAATTTGCCAGATTGGCTACAACACTCAAGTTCTCTCTTGCCCACAAAGGATTTCACCGTTCCATACATCATGCCTTCTATATCTCGGCCGCATCAATCATGTTGCATATCCGAGCGTCAATGCGATCGCACGCTTCAATACGCTTCGGCATTCCAAGCCTCAACGCGTTCAAGCGAGGCTCCGCCGCGAGCAGACCAATCCCTGAACCTGCTAGCAAACTAGTGGGGGATTAGTACTTTCGTCCTCGCTGTACAGATCAAAAATCCACTTAACAAACCGACATTTAGTATTGTATTGATTTATGCAAACATACAATTTAGTTCTCTTTCTATGTTCTCCTTTGTCACGCCCCGATCCGGGAAATCGCTCGTCCTCGCTAGATTTTACCCGAATCATCGTTCTCGCTGGGGCGTGATGCCGCACGAGCCTGGAATTGCGCTCGTGCAAGGCAAGATAACGATTCACATAGTGATTATCTCAAATTCGTAACGTAAGCAGCGGAAGGAAACAAAGTATAACACAAAAATCTCTTTTATTCATAATGAACTGAAGATTACAAGGGCTCTGAATAGCCCAACATACATGCCAATTGGCTACAACGCTCATGATCTCTCTAGCTCACAAAGGATTTCATTGTTCCATACATTATGTCTCTTTATAGCCACCAAGTAGTCTTCGGCCGAACATCTCCATGTCGCAAGTCCGAACGCCTATACGGAAGCTCCTCTTGAACGCCAAGGACTCCATGTCTCGGCACGTCCAAGCCAAGCTCCGCCCCGAGCCGATCATAACCTGAGCCTGCACATAAACTAGTGGGGGATTAGTGCTTTCGTCCTCGCTTCGCACTGATCAAAATCCGCTCGCACCCAAACCAAACACTTAATCATTTAGTGAAACATGCATCTTAATTGGTGATCTTTCTATTTAGCCTTAGGATCAGTTTTATAGCAATACTTAAACATAGCACATTATCATAAATGTCCCACACCGTGTTCCTGCAGCAGATACAGTTAGACATAATCTGAAACATAACATAGTGTTCGTGCTCATCTCCGTCCCATTTGCCTAGCCTGCAATGGTTAAACTTACATAAGCCAACATACGATTCGCGCAACCAACCAATCATAAACTTAGACAATGCATAGGAGTCGCAGGCCCTGCGCCTGCACCCAACTCTCATCTCAGCCCACCGGCCCTATCTATATGAAGGTCACGGTGTTTCGCACCGTAATGGACTTGGCATCTCTTATGTGTAAGCCTACAATCACTTCGATACGGGTTGCTAGCCCAATATCCGAAGGATCCCAAACTTACGGATATCATAGCTTATCACAGCACTGGACGGTCGCAATCCGTCCGAATGATGTGCACCATAAATACCACACATAATTCCCTTCTAGGCCGAACGGTCCCGGTGTCCCGGCGTAACCGTCCGAGGGAAGCCGCACCCGTGCACGGGGCATCCGAGTCCATTGACCATGCAATACGTACCATAGCATACAAGTCATATCGTCCAACCAATCTCGTGTTCCATAAACATAGTCCCGCACCATAATCATATTCGCGTCTCATAAACATAATCCACCATCCGTATGGGGAGCTCCGTCGGCGTTATGCCCCAACACATCCATATTGATGCACGACGCCCAACGGCTTAGTCATCTCGTACTCATATTCAGCGCATACCATTCGTAAGTTATTCTCATAGCCTAATTCCGTAGTTACTCAGTCATTTCATAGCTTAAGTGCCCAAGGGCACGCTCAGCGCCGTAATCAATGTTCTACGCCTAGTGTTCAATGTTCTCGGAGCCGTGCACGTGATGCACATCTCAATATCATCTTTTAATGTTCTACCATCATTGTCCTACCGCGACTCGTACACTTGATGCACGTCGCTTCAATTGTTCGATTGTTCAATGTTCTATCTTAGTGTTCGACACATACTTGGATCTTTCGTCGCCGAGCCACGCTCGCTAACTCGATAACATCTTACGCATACAATAATATATATTTTATTAGACGTGAAGGAATAGGGAGAGAGAGTCAAGAACCCGCCCACCTTAAGCCGATACGCCTTGCCGTCTCGTCGATTGAAGCGTCTCGCTTCCATAACTCGATCGCATAGCCAACTCCCGGACTTAGCCATTCCTTTGAACTACTCGGTTGATTTGGCCTATCGTGCCCATGCCACAATCCGTTGCAAGGCCACGATTTGGTTTTGCGAACACTTCATTGCATAAGGCAAAATGCCGACCTCTTATCGTCCAGCGTAAAAGCATAGCCTGCACACCAGATCAACTAGAATCAGCACTTACTCGAATATGACTTATCCTTTGCATCGATTCGATTCATAGATTCCAACCGACTCAAAGCTTACCTTTGGCCAACGTAACTCTTCGAGTCAACGACTCATCGTAATGCACCGTGCGGAGCAGGGCATTACATCCTTAGGATGAGTTCATGGCATATTCGAAGACTGTAGAGCATGGCAAGCATGTTATTCAATCCGCATAAGTAAACAGGCAAGCAATCTCGTGTTTGATTCGTGGCGCGACTTAGCAATATGGACGCACTCGCCCTTGCACCGACGCAAGGTGAATACGCCTATCCGTTTTCCCTGTCATGTTATAAGTGCCCTCTATTCGGATCCATCCATGCAGGATATACGTATACCTTGCACTTCCAAATCCATCGCCCTTAACTATATGAAGGTCACTAGCTTTTCGGACTAGAATGGACTTATATTTATCGAATCGAAACATAAGACGATGTTAACTCTGTGCGGTTGCTAACCAACATCAGAGGCCACCGAAATAATCGCATCAAGTGGCTTATCACATTCACCAGACGGTCGCTACCCATCTAAATGAAGTGCACCAACAATACCGAAAACGAATCCCTCCTAGGCCGAACGGTCCCAGCGCCCTGGCGCACCGCGTTCAAGGGAATACCCATGCACGGGCTTTTATATCTTTAAGTCCATTTGACCATCCAACGAATCTTATCTTTCATACAACCAAGCAAGTTTGCTTATCTCTATTTCAATTGGCACAACGCCCGAATGTCCTCAACGAACGCCCGAATGTCCTCAACGAACGCCCGAAGGCCGCAAACATTTCGAAGGGCACCATGCCGCATTATCATCTCGTATTTCTTCCGTTAACTTTTTATGTTCTTACGTTTCATACTTCGTTTCAATGTTCAATGGCATTATGCCTCAACTCAATGCTCGTCAACCGAACGACCCGAAGGTCCCGAACACCTTTCGAGGCATTATGTTATATCCGACAGTTCCGCCACATTCATGCCACAACTGTATTCTTTCGCAACGAAGCAATCTTTTATTATCTCGTGCACGAAGGCACGTTTCGACACATTTATCATCTATCCTTCGCGTCATGCACTTGCTGCACGCGTCGAAGCCATATTTCTATGCTTTAGTATTCAATGTCCGTGACTTGTGCGCTAGGGCGCTCGCCTATTGTCTTTCAATGTTCTAGCCGTTCTAACTCGTGCGCGAAGGCACGGTATGGTTCGTGCACTAAGGCACTCGCCGAGTACAGTTATCCTACGTTCTTGCGGCTTGCGCACCGAGGCACTCGCCTTTGCGATATCAAATGTTCCATAGCAACTCGTACGTCTTCCGTACGATTCATTTCAATTGTTCTATCTAGTGTTCGACACGCACTACGTTTATCTCTCTATCGAGCCACGCCCGTGGCGTTGATAGGTTAACTCAGCATTCAATGATATGTGTTTTACTTGAGCATGACGGAGTAGGAAAGAGAGTTAATGTCCCCCCACCTTGAATCGATACGCCTTGTCGTTTCGCCGAGCCGTTGCGGCTCGTTTCCATAACTTCGTCGCACGGACAACTCTCCTGACTTAGCCATTCGAGCACTTCGTGCTTCATTGAATTATACGTCCGTTTTGGCTTACCGTGCCAACGCCTCAGTCCGTCGCAAGGCAACGATTTGCTTTCGCGGACCCCTTACTGAATAAGGCAAAAGATCGACCTCTAACATTTCAGCATAAATGTATAGCCTGCACAGGAACCCAACTAAAATCAATACTTGCATCGATTCGGACTTGCGCCTTGGTCGATTCGATTTCTTAGAATCTTCGAGCCGTCTCAACGCACTTATCCTTCGAGGCAACGCGGCGCTTCGCATCGATTCGCTCGATGCATTCTTTGGGACAAGGCGACTCTTCGCATCGACTTAGTTCGATGCGTTGCTCGGGACAACTTAACACTTGCATCGTTATTACTCGATGCGTTCCTCGGGTCGATATGTTTCTCGGGACAACGTAACTCTTGTATCAATTTTGCATCGATACGTAATCGGGTCAACGCAACTCTTCGAGTCAATGACTCAGCATAATGCACCGTGCGGAGCGGGACATTACACCTAAGAGGGCATCGGGCGGGCACCCGGCGCCTAGCGCCTAGGCGACCGCCTTTTAGAACAGAGCCCAAATCTAATGTTAGGTTTTGCATAAAGGCCTCCACAAGCAGGATTTGTGAAATAGCTCCTGAATTTCACAGCTCTTGTTGCAAGCAAAGTCAGGGGGCTGTTTCAGTTGCCCTGGCAGATAGGTTTCTGCAACATTAGTTGCAACATTTAGGAGCTGTTTTGCGTCTTTCATTTGATGCAAGTTCGCACCAATTACCGCAAGACAATCACACACTCTCTCTAAATTAAATCATTTGGTCGCCAAGCTGGTTCAGTTACACCAAACGTTCAGGATCCTTGACCCTTACGAAGCGAGTCTGGATATTTTTTGTGTGGATATTATTGTATTTTGTATATCCGAAACTAGTCTGGAGGGCTTACATATAGCTATCCTCTGATCATCTGATTTTTTTTTTTCAGATTTAAGTTTCCACGTAAAATTTGTCTCATTTACATTGTTGTTCTTTTTTTTTTTTTTCATCACAATTATCCGTATCACTAAAAAAAGGGGCATTATATTGACTTATAAGATGCCACATATATCAGATCTTCCCATCCAAACACTGCATAAATTTTCGCTTGTAGGCAACAAATTGAAGAACAAATGCTAATGTTATAGCTTAACACATGATTGGGAGGAAACGTGGTTGAGTAATTTTGTCAAGCAAGTAGTGGGTCAGAAACTATATCAGTGCCTAGCCTAAATAAATTGATGATTTTAATACCAAAGAGAGAATACATACCGAGATCACTGACATAAAAGAATCGTGTTTGTTGTAGTTGTGAATTGCAGTATCAAACTCACTCAGCTACCACCAATTAACAACTTCTCCTTCTTCCTCCTCCTCCTTTTCTTCCTTTCCTCTCTTGATCTTGTCGAGCAATGCTCCCCTTCCCGGAAAGGGATTGACCCACTTCCCACTCCCACTTCCAGCACTTGCACGAGTTCCATTCTCCACTTCCTTTCCCGTGTTCCTAGCCCTCCTTCTCTCTCTCCTTTCTTCTCTCTTCCCTCCCACTCCAACTCCAGCCATCTTCTTCTTCTTCCTCGAGTGGTCGTCATCATCATCGACAGCCTTGAGTGGTTGTTGGGTCCCGATTCTGGGAATCCTCCCCCCCTTGGAAGTCCCCAGCAGGGCGAAGTCGACCCGGGCCCACGCGGCCTTGTCCCGGTTGTCCCATCCGAAGCGGTGGCTGACGTCGAGCAGGTCCGAGACCGGGGATGAGGAGGTGGAGGTGGTGTTGTGGAGGTCGTTGCCGCTGAGTATGCGCTCGGCGGACTCCCACTCGAGGCGGTCCCTGTAGACTTCGTCGGCGAGGACCTGGTCGGCGAGCTCGGCCCACTCGCGGAAGTCGCGGGCGCGGAGGTTCTTGGAGACCCAGGTGAGGTACTTGGAAGGGAGGGAGCCGAGCATCCTCCCCTTGTGCTTGCCGAATGTTATGGTTCTGTCCCTCGCTGGGATTGGAGGATTTGAGGAGGAGAACACCGGGAGGAGGGAGAGTCTGATGGAGATGGTGGCGGAGGACTGAAGGAGAGCCATGGAAATAAATAGAGTCATATGGCTATGGCGGACGAGGAAGGATATATGGATTAGATAGGCGTACGGAGTTGCTAAGGAGCAGTTGTCCATAGTGTGTAACCGCGGACGTGCATCGATCGACATGACAGTCGAATATTGGCCCCTTTGGTCCGAGTGGGATCCGAAAATAGCAGGGAGGCCAATGACCGTCGACCTAGTCACGTAGGTCGACGGTCACGTCCGCGGTTACAAACCGCATGCAAAATATTATTTTCGTTTTTAGTAATATGCACCTGCATTACAACTGCAAAAGCTAGTTTAAAAAAATTATAAGAAAAATTTTGCTAGTGGATAGACTTTTGTAGCTCTAGCTCAACTCCTTCGACATCTCTTACGTGTTCCTTTAATTTGAAATCCTACAAATATATAGGCAGTGTGTACATCCCAAAATAGGTGTCTTCCGTCTCCTTACTGTACGGTGCCGTATCTGTGTCCGTTGCAATATTAGGATAGTGCATTAAAGATGGTATTAAAGAGAAGTGCTACAAATTTGGGACGGTTATTCCAAATCAAAAGCAGAGTGACATCACTGAACTTTAGGGGCAAGATGTTAAACTCTCAGAACAGCATAACGAAACTCGGAACAATACGGACTTGGCAAGTCCTTTATTACCGAGATTCTCAACTATAGCGTGACTATCGGTCCAAGTAAAAGCAATTCAATAAGTTTAGCTGCTTGGATGACTAAAAGTGGTGTGTACCTGTAGCAAAACTTGTGGCATGTGTATGTGGCCCAAATCCAAGGTTGTGAAAAGCGCTAGGCGCTAGTCGGACGGGCACATTCCGCCTAGCGCCTAATCCGCCTAGGCAGGTGCCTAGACTGTCGTCTATCTAGGCAGTTCAAAAAAATAAAAATAATCCAAACAAATATTGCAGAAAAAATCCATAAAACCCAAAAACATGCATAGTCAGGCGTCAGGGGGACTAGGCGGACACCTAAGAGGGCATCGGGCGGGCACCCGGCGCCTAGCGCCTAGACGGCCGCCTTTTAGAACAGAGCCCAAATCTAATGTTAGGTTTTGCATAAAGGACTCCACAAGCAGGATTTGTGAAATAGCTCCTGAATTTCACAGCTCTTGTTGCAAGCAAAGTCAGGGGGCTGTTTCAGTTGCCCTGGCAGATAGGTTTCTGCAACATTAGTTGCAACATTTAGGAGCTGTTTTGCGTCTTTCATTTGATGCAAGTTCGCATCAATTACCGCAAGACAATCACACACTCTCTCTAAATTAAATCATTTGGTCGCCAAGCTGGTTCAGTTACACCAAACGTTCAGGATCCTTGACCCTTACGAAGCGAGTCTGGATATTTTTTGTGTGGATATTATTGTATTTTGTATATCCGAAACTAGTCTGGAGGGCTTACGTATAGCTATCCTCTGATCATCTGATTTTTTTTTTCAGATTTAAGTTTCCACGTAAAATTTGTCTCATTTACATTGTTGTTCTTTTTTTTTTTTCATCACAATTATCCGTATCACTAAAAAAAGGGGCATTATATTGACTTATAAGATGCCACATATATCAGATCTTCCCATCCAAACACTGCATAAATTTTCGCTTGTAGGCAACAAATTGAAGAACAAATGCTAATGTTATAGCTTAACACATGATTGGGAGGAAAAGTGGTTGAGTAATTTTGTCAAGCAAGTAGTGGGTCAGAAACTATATCAGTGCCGAGCCTAAATAAATTGATGATTTTAATACCAAAGAGAGAATACATACCGAGATCACCGACACAAAAGAATCGTGTTTGTTGTAGTTGTGAATTGCAGTATCAAACTCACTCAGCTACCACCAATTAACAACTTCTCCTTCTTCCTCCTCCTCCTTTTCTTCCTTTCCTCTCTTGATCTTGTCGAGCAATGCTCCCCTTCCCGGAAAGGGATTGACCCACTTCCCACTCCCACTTCCAGCACTTGCACGAGTTCCATTCTCCACTTCCTTTCCCGTGTTCCTAGCCCTCCTTCTCTCTCTCCTTTCTTCTCTCTTCCCTCCCACTCCAACTCCAACGCCAACTCCAGCCATCTTATTCTTCTTCCTCGAGTGGTCGTCATCATCATCAACAACCTCAACCTGGTTGAGTGGTTGTCGAGTCCCGATCCTCGGAATCCTCCCCCCCTTGGAAGTCCCCAGCAGGGCGAAGTCGACCCGGGCCCACGCGGCCTTGTCCCGGTTGTCCCATCCGAAGCGGTGGCTGACGTCGAGCAGGTCCGAGACCGGGGAGGAGGAGGTGGAGGTGGTGTTGTGGAGGTCGTTGCCGCTGAGTATGCGCTCGGCGGACTCCCACTCGAGGCGGTCCCTGTAGACTTCGTCGGCGAGGACCTGGTCGGCGAGCTCGGCCCACTCGCGGAAGTCGCGGGCGCGGAGGTTCTTGGAGACCCAGGTGAGGTACTTGGAAGGGAGGGAGCCGAGCATCCTCCCCTTGTGCTTGCCGAATGTTATGGTTCTGTCCCTCGCTGGGATTGGAGGACTGGAGGAGGAGAACACCGGGAGGAGGGAGAGGCTCATGGAGATGGTGGCGGAGGACTGAAGGAGAGCCATGGAAATAAATAGTGTCATATGGCTATGGCGGACGAGGAAGGTTATATGGATTAGATAGGCGTACGGAGTTGCTAAGGAGCTGCTAAGTTGTCCATAGTTTGTAACCGCGGACGTGCATCGATCGATCGACATGACAGTCGATTATTGGTTCCTTTGGTCCAAGTGGGATCCAAAAATAGCAGGGAGGCCAATGACCGTAGAACTAGTCACGTAGGCCGACAGTCATGTCCGCGGTTACAAATCGCATGCAAAATATTATTTTCGTTTTTAGTAATATGCACGTGCATTACAACTACAAAAAATAGTTTTAAAAAATTATAAATTTATTATTAAAAAAACTGTCATTTCTATTCCAATGATTTAAACTCAAGCAACTAAAAAAATGTCTTCCACCTTATCAACTTTAGTTAGAATTATTTAGTTATAAATAAATTATATTAGATAGTTACATATTTAGTTAATTTTTTAAATTATTAACATAATATTTAGGCAGTTGTTTAGTTATTTTTAATTTTCTAAAACAAAATTACTTAAATGGATGATGATATACATACGGCTTAGACGATTCACTTTTGAGCCGTTTCCAAGCCGCATTATATAAAATGTTTCAAGAAGGTTATATACACTACTCAATTTCCAAAAATAATTACACTTACCATATCTCTTGTTATAAGTTTCTATAGAAACTATAAACTATATGAGTGAGATGTGTAATTAATTTTAAAGTAAGAATAGTTTCTGTAATAAGTATTTAGGTATGTAATATAATTTATTTATAACTAAATAATTCTAACTCAAGTGGTCAAGGTAAGAGACATTTTTATTAATTGGCTTGAGTTCAATTTTTGGAAGTGCCAAATTTTTTATAATAAATTTATCTTAAATTTATAATAATTTTTTTGTACGTGTCATGTATGTGCACATTATATATATATATTCATGTTGTAGAGAAGTTTAGCTTGAGCGTTGAAGTCATTTATTCACTCTTTTGGAGTCAAAAGCCGGTCTAGCCTGGCCCATTCCGCCCGTTATGGCTTCATCTTTAACCATTGCGGCCAGTCCAACCTACAATCCGGAGTAGCCCAGCCCATATATTTGGCTTGGTAGATTTTTTTTTGCAGAAACCTGAAATATTAGGGAGTTATATCTAATTTTTTCAAACCTTTTTTTTTCCTCAACTTCCCCAAAGTTAAGACAAGGAAAAGAAAACAGTCAGCCGCCACAGCACCAACCCTCCAGCCCAAAAACCACTCCGAAGATCAGTGCGGTGCTGCTTCGTGTCGGACACGTATTGGACACGACACATGCACTGCAAAATATACCTGCACACGCCAAGGTCAATGTCGTCTACGTGTCACCGCGGCCGTGTCCTTTCCAAATAGACAGGTAGGGACTGTGTTTTCTTGTTTTTTGTTGTTGTTGTTGCTTTTACTTTTCAATGGAATAGTTTGGAATGATAGAGCTTAATGAACAGTTGCAATGTGTTAATTTTGGGGATTCCAGAGATTTCCAGAATTTGAAGCGACGAGATCGGGGCGAAGGAAAATGGCGTTTCGTGCTACCAGTGCGGTTTCCCGGTGTGCCGGCGGTGCTACGAGCCCAACAGAGAGATATCATATCATACTATCACCATTCATCCTTCCAATTGTTATATTATCATTGCAGTATGACCAGAATCTTTCCATTTCATTATATTTTAGTATATTTACACATACGTTGCACTGCACGGAAACAAATACGAATGAAAACAGCACGGTGAAGACACATCGACACGGATATTGACACGGATATTGTACTTTTTTGGTGGTGTCCTACTATGTTACACATACGTTGCACTGCACGGAAACAAAAATACGAATGAAAACAGCACGGTGAAGACACATCGACACGGATATTGTACTTTTTTGGTGGTGTCCTACTATATTTTGGATTGTCATTGTCGTGTCTGAATACGTGACCAACATCGTAGGTTTACACTTTTGTTCAAAATTCACGATCTCACGAAGATAGGAAGATGCCCTTTCTTGAACCTACACAAATTTGTGGAGAACAGGGAGAACGTTGTTTCGATTTGTATTGTTACTTGTAACGTATATTGTGCCATTTGTAGCATTAATATACCTTCCCTACTTATTTGCGTTGGTTATTTGTCGTTACGGGTTTAGCTTATATTGTTTTATTGCATTGTTTGCTCGTAATCCTTTGTGCTATCACCGTATTAGTAGGCACCAAGGGCAGATGTAAGAATTTTAGTGAGAGGGGGCACGCAACTGCAATGTCAGAGGAGGTGGCAAGAAGATATTGTGTATTTTTTGTTGGAGTGGTCGAATGAGGAGTGGTTGGACTCGAATGGGGCTTGTGGAGAGCAATGTCAGAGGTGGGTGTTGACGGAAGAAGGGGACTTTGGAGATTGTAGAAGAAAAAGAGAACATAATAATGTTTTAAGACAGACAAGAAAAGTGGATTTTAAGTTTGAGTCGCAGAAGCCAATTAACAAAAGGGTGCGGCTATCCGCACCCCATGGATTACTAAGGACACCCAAAAAAAAAAAAAAAAATGGAATTCCTATTCTACCCCCTCTCCCCCATTCTCCCCATGCTGCTGCCCCCCCCACCACCACCCGACGCCGACCGAGGGGGATCGAAGGAGCGAGGGGGAGGGGAGGGGGTTCGTCGGCGGAGGAGGGAGGAGGGGAGGGGGGGTCGGGGGAGCAGGGGAGGGGGGCGGAGGTCGGACCGTCGGGGTCGCCCGCGGGGGTGGGCGGGGGTGGAAGACAGAGCATGGGAGGGGGGGGGTAGAATAGGAATTTTTTTTTTTTTGGGTGTCCTTAGTAATCCATGGGGTGCGGATAGCCGCACCCTTAACAAAATTGTTGGGTTCTTGTAAATTTTTCTTTATGAGGATCTAACCTAAATTTATTGTTCATAAAATCCAGAAGGTGCTTGATCCCCCTCACTGTAGAATGTGGATCTCCCCATACCTATGTTGAATATGTAAATATAACCCGGTACTACCCGGGACAGACTGATATATTCTTCTGACCATAGTGTTGCATAGTGGATCAAAAGCCAGTGACATGCACAATGACCCAAGGCGATCTTTCTTTCATATGCAGAGATAATGACTAACTACAAATGGGGTAATGTGAGGATTTCCAGTTCTTGTTAAATGCTAATAGAACATGAGATATGGGACTTGTTTCATTAATTCTCTTTAATGAAATTCTGGGGGATTTATTCCCACTGTTTTATCTATAAAAGAAAAATTGAACACGAGATTTCCTTATTCACTTTTATTAGCTGTGACACCAGAATGTGTTCCTTTTGGTGGTGTTGATATCTTATGGGCACTTGATAACCTTGTAGGTTCGCTTCTGCTGACGGCAGCTCGTGGTGCCATTACCCGAGTGGAGTAAAGAAGCCTGCAATGCCCTCCTGCACTGTAAGTAGCTTGATCTTTTACATTTCCTACTTGTTGAGTGCTACGGTAGCCTGTGTTCTATGTTAAGTGTCACTTCCTTTGGGAGAGATCTCAGGGTTCTACCTCATCTCCTGAATTTTGTGTTTGCAATTGTTATTCTGCTATCGGTCCTTGTTGCTGACATTCTTAAACTTGTTCAGACCCTATAATCCCCTCCAATCACCTTATTTCTCAATGTAGAACAAGTCATAAATCGTGTTCACATGTAACGCTTGCATTTTCCACGATCAGTGACCTCACAAGTTTGTTTTGGATATGAGCATCTACCTGTCCTTAATATGAGGATTATGAAGCAATCAGGGGTTAGTCAGTAGAGAGTCATTTTCAATCTGCTATTGTCTGTAGTCTTGTCCTTTATTTGACAAAACACAGTGCTGCTGCTTCTTTTTCTTCATATCTAGCATGAAGTGGGCAGCATCGCTATTTTTCTCTATAAAAAAAGACTCAAGATACCTTCTTCCTCATGGATTGGAATCTCTCTCTCTCTTTTGTACATTCTATGCATTTATTAAGATGGTATAGATTGGTGTGATGTAGAAATGTACACTTTTGCTAATCATTGAGACACAAGTCTTCCCAGAAAACTATTTTTCTCACTAATGCTACACTTCACTGGCACCTGAAATATCATAGAATGCCCTCTCACATTTAAGTGAATTCATATCCATCCATTGAACTTCCCAGACTTGTCCTCTAACTAGCCATCATGAAACCAATCCAAATCAAAATCCTTCTTCTTCCCCTCATCTTCCTCCTCTTCTCCTTCACCTCTTACCAAATCAATGCAGATAGTACTGAAGCACAAGCTCTTCTAAAATGGAAATCCAGCTTATCTCAATCTGACTCTATGATCTCATGGTCCCTGATCAACTCCACCAATCCATGCATTTGGCTTGGCTTGCGCTGCAACTCCGCCGGTAGCATTATCGTGCTAACCTTGCATAATTCGAACCTCAATGGCAACCTTGACCAACTAGACTTCACTTCTTTACCAAACCTTACTCATCTCAATCTCAACACTAATCTACTCTATGGCTCCATTCCTCGGAGCATCTCATCTCTTTCTATGCTCACCTATTTAGACCTTGGCAGCAATGGGTTCAGCCAAACAGTGCCTTCCGAGATTGGGCAGTTGTCAGAGCTCCAATACCTCTGCCTCTACAACAATAACTTTACCGGGCGCATTCCTTACCAACTTGGCAATCTCCGGAAGTTACAACACTTGGATCTTGGGGAAAATTACTTGGAGAATCCGGACAGCTCCAAGTTTCTGCCAATACCTTCACTTATCTTCTTGTCTCTCTGTGGAAACTTTCTAAGCCTAGAATTTCCACCTTTTTTGCTTAACAGTACAAACTTGAAATATCTAGACCTGTCATGGAACAATCTGCCTGGTCCTATACCTGTAGAGCTAATGACCAAGTTGGTTAATCTTGAGTATCTGAATCTAACTTTTAACTCCTTCCAAGGACCTATTCCTGATTCTCTCGCTACGTTGTCGAGGCTCAGATCTCTTCGTCTTGGTTCAAACCTGTTCACTGGCAATATACCTTCAATTCTTGGTTCTCTGTCTGGTCTCTATATTCTTGAACTCTACAACAATTCCTTGGCCGGTAAAATTCCTCCTTCCTTGGGTCAATTGCGAATGATCCAACGCCTTGACCTGTCTTCCAATCATCTCACTGGGAACTTGCCACTTTCTTTATCAAGCCTTACCGAAATGAGGGAGTTGTATATCTTTGAAAATTCACTCTCCGGCGAGCTCTCCCCGAGCTTTTTCACAAACTGGACCCAACTCGTCAAGTTGGAAGCACGGAACAATTTGTTCACTGGAAAAGTTCCTTCTGAGATTGGTCTGGCAAGTAAGTTGTATCTTCTAGTCCTCAACAACAACAAGTTGTCAGGTCCGGTTCCACTGGAGATCGGAAATCTTACTAGCCTCACATCTCTGCACCTCTCTGACAACAGTATCTCCGGCAATATTCCAGAAACAATTGGGAATTTGAGTTTGTTGTCTCTACTTGGCCTGGGGAACAACTTTTTATCAGGACCCATTCCTTTGACAATTGGTTCCCTTACTCAACTTCGATTTCTTGATTTGTCAGGAAACAAGCTCGACAGTCAGCTACCGGAGCTGGTTAAACATGACAAGAGTATCAACGGTAGAATTGCTCCCGTGTGTGCTATGAAATATTTGGGGTACCTAGATCTATCGAACAATCATCTATTTGGTGAGGTTCCTCAATGCTGGTGGGATATGAAAGATTTGGTAGTTTTAAATTTGGCAGAAAATCATTTCTCTGGAGAGATTCCAAGCTCAGTTGGTTCTATGATACTCCTTCGATCACTGCATTTGAACAGTAATATTTTCTCCGGCATACTTCCTTTGTCCCTTGCAAATTGCAATAATCTGGTCGTTCTGGACCTTGGGAACAACAGATTACATGGCAATATTCCAACATGGGTGGGAGAAAGTTTTCCATCACTAATGATTCTCCTGCTACACTCAAATATGTTCACTGGTAGCATTCCTCTGCAACTGGCGCATCTCGTCTCGCTTCAACTCTTGGATCTTGCAGATAATAGTCTTACCGGGAGTATACCTCGAAGTTTTGGCAATTTCACTGCCATGGCTGTCAGACCACCGGGCATGGATTTCTCGGATACCATAGCTTCATTTGGGTATTCGGATGTAAGTTGGAAGGGCAGAGAATTTGGGTTTCTCAAGACGCTTGCACTTATAGTTGGAATAGACCTTTCAAACAATAATCTCACTTCAGAGATCCCCGAAGAGATTACAAGTCTTCGTGGATTGATTTTGCTGAACTTGTCGAGAAATCATCTGAGCGGAAATATGCCCGAGTCAATTGGTGACTTGTACTGGCTGGAATCGTTCGACTTGTCAATGAACCATCTTTCAGGTACAATCCCTCCTACCATTTCTTCGCTGACGTTCATAGCTTACTTAAATTTATCATACAACAACTTCTCGGGAAAAATACCGTCAGGCAATCAGCTCCAAACCTTGAATGATTCATCCATCTATATCGGCAACTATGCCCTTTGTGGAGAACCCCTAAAAAGAGACTGTTCAGATGATGATGAAGTGCCAAGTGATGGTAGGATGAAAGGTTACGGTGATGAATTACTTGGGATATATTTAGTCACAGGGCTGGGATTTGTAATGGGGTATATGGGGTTTTGGGGTACTTTGATTTGTAGTAGGTCTCGAAGAACCGCCTATTTCAAATTCATTGACGATCTGCAATACATACTCTTCGGATGAAGCTCAATGCAAGCTTATTGTAGTGGTGGGATTGGTCATTGAAATTTCCATGTTTTCCCACATTTCTTTGTGTACATTTTGTGTATGGTGCGAGGTTGAAGGAGGTGGTGATGTTATGATGTATGTATGCTTTACTGATGGAATTTAAGGACTCTTGTTGTCATGTTTTCTATTGTTTGGTTCGACATTGTGGACCTAATTTTCTCACTGTTTTATATCAAGATTAACAGAAGCTATTGTCAACCCTGGCTGACACTTCCCTTGTAAATATAAGCATACATACATAGAAGGGCTAGAGAGGTCTATGGTTCTAAGGTTCATTCAAATTCTGCTCATACCATAAAGTGACAGAATTCGTCCCTCTTCCTTCCTCCTTTTGTCAGTCGTGACAGACTGGTGGTGGGAGTAGAGTTTGAGCCCGTACATTGTGCTCACCACCACTAGATGTCTAGACTTCACCAGTTTTGAAGTAACATCCACTGGTAACCAAAACTGTTGAGAATGACATGTAGAGATGAAGGTGCTTAGTCAGTCCCCAACTAGGACTCCGTTTGGTTCACTGTAATGTAATCGTAATCGCAATGTAATTAAATAATTTTTTTTTTTAATATTTAATTACATTGCTGTTACGATTACATTATAGTGTACCAAACGAGTCTTTATTTAACATGATTCGGTCGAGTGAGTTCTCTCATTCTACTTTCTGAATACTCCCTTAATGGTACAAAAATTGCTGAAAATTTTGGTGCACGTACCAGTATAGTGACAGTGTTGTTGTATACTTTCAGTATTATATTTGACACTCTTTGCCTCTAGACAGTCCTGTTTAATGCTTCTCCTGCTTGCCTTGAGCATTCTTGACGCTGACCATACTTATTTTTATTTTTGCCGCTCTTTTATGATGGCTACTTTGTAAAGTTGACGAGGAATTGGACGAAAGTCTATGGAGGAATCACACTTCTACAAGTAGCAACAATGACAGCAGCATGTCTGAGCTCCAAGTCATTGGATTACTTCAAAATGGAGGGCAAGTTCCAGTGACCATCTTTATATTGCTCCCCTCGATTTGTGCTCCTGGGGTTAGCTGGTGCATTTTTTAATATGAGGAAAGTTTATAAGTTTTGGTGGTGGTGGTGGTGAGAAGCAAATGAGCATCTCTTTATCTATAGTGCCTCCAAGGTTTACAATAAACTTTTGAAATAGAAATATTCCAGAGATTATTTTAGAAAATTATTCTATATCCTAAGAATATTTCTATGCATTATTCTTAATGTCAAATAATTAAAAAAAACCTATGGAAAAGATACGGAGATCTCGGTGGGCCACAAGATATGTAGATCTCCACCGAGATCTCCGTGGACCACAAAATATTGTGTGACGAGTACACCGAGTCTCGAAACGATTTCTACTCGTTGGCATTATCGTCGCTTGTCGTTCATTCTTCTTGCTTCTTGTGCAGTCCTTTCCAGGCTTGTCCATCTTTTCCATAAGATTTGAATCAAACTAATTAATCGCATCATCTTTCATCATGATCTGTGTCCTCACATAAAGAGGCTTGAGCTGCCTATCAGGTCGTCGATTCACCTCATCTCGTTGGTGGTGCACAGAAAGAGGGTGGAATGGGCTATTATAACACAATTTGATTTGAGTGAATATATGCCCATTCTGATTTTACAAGTTAGCGACGGCACTCAACAACCCGTTATGGAGTTCAATGCAATTTTCTACCATATCTAAATATCTAACCTTACAACATTATATACATTATTTGTGGATGTTATTAATATTATCCGCAAATCTACAATGGCATGCACTTAAATATTACATCATCATGCAAAACAGTACATCAGTCCGTCCCAAATACTCTACAAATCTAAGCTCAAAGTACTGTTAGGTTCAACATGAAATTGGAACATGAACGAGAGCTTCCCAGTTCTTTCATTTTTTTTAATTAATACTTTCTCTAATTCATGTAAAATAATTATTTTTGTTATTATTATAATGTACTCTTTTTTTTTTCGAACTTTCATAAATATCCAAATACAGAATTATAATTGTCCAGTCCAAGTTACCAAATATCAAATGTTGTTATAATTGTCTACTCCAAGTCACCAAATATCAAATGTAATTTTAGAAGCATATGGATTTCACTTTCACCCAACAAGAAGTCACTTTCATATTACAAAAAGGCCACCAGTTAGGCAGATTAACCTTTTTTTTATGATGTTAAAAAAATTACAAAAATTGTAGCTTTTGTTCCAGCTATCAGGGAATGATTACATCTATAGCTTACAACGGTGACAAATTATTACAAAAACAAAATGGAATTACTGTTCCAATAATTAAAGGCAATACATCTTATGCCTGAAGATGATACTGTTCACGGAGAAGCAGCCCTCCCACCAAAATTGTAAAAGCTATCAAGGTAAATGTACATCTGCACACTATGATACTGCACGCTTAGCCTAGCAACTTGATGTCAAAAAAAATGTACGTTTAAGACTAGCAGACTGCTCAATAATTTCTGGGATGTGGAAGTCGTGCAGTTCCGAACTGAAGTTTTTTAAGGGACCACTAGAGACACTATCGGTAAATGTTATGACTGTGCAACAATTCAATGGCTGCAGCAACAACACTCTTCCCTTCTGAATAGACATCAAGACCAGGTTCTTCAATTTTTCTTTGAAGAAGTTTGTCGAGTTCCCCCCTCAACCTCTGTTTGATCAAAATGGCAAAGATGAGATAAGAAAAAGCATTAAGAGGTCAAATTTCATCAGAAACATTCTTATTTGTCTTCTTGTCAAACTTTGGTTGGTGAAAGTTTTCGAGGCTTTTCTTAGTATCATCTTCCTGAATTGTGGTTAAAAAATTTAACGAGGCAGCAGACTGTTAACTTCTTCAATTAGTAGAAGATGACTGGCACCATTCTAAATGGTTTACTGTTAGGGTAAAAAATCAGCATGTTTTCGAGTTGTATTAGTACCTGTATCAGTTGTATTACATTCTTTGGTGCCGAGAAATGAAGGTAGCCTCCTAGCATTGTGATGCCCTCTCCAGTTTTGCTCGGAGTGAGGATGCCCCCAAAGAGGAGCAAAGCATAATCTGATATGTTTGTCGAGTCCCTGATATAAATGCTCGTAGTCTTCACCTTTTCACTATACACCAAGTATGGCAGAGGAAACAAGTGGATCCCCGCATTGACTGAAGATGGATGGATGTCCACTTTTCCAACTTCTTTACTGTAGAATGCAGTCCTCTTCCCCCTTCTTTTGCATTGGATGACATTAGGATAAAGCCCGGCACACAGCACGGCACAAACCATTTCGAGATCATCTCCATATTGGTTATATGCCTGAAATTAAGCACGCAAGGATGAACGTATGCACAAAAGCACGTAAGTAGATATGGTATTTGCATGTTGGAGAGGAAATGACCATCAACGGATGGAAAGAATTCATGCAACAAACCCAGAAGTTTGAGAAGACTGTCGGTGGTGGTGGTATACAGAAAGTAGACAATTCATTTACCGGATGCTTACGTTTAAACAAGCATAAGGAGATAAAAATTGGATTGCAGAGGGCAGACACAATAATCATGCAAGACAGAAAGAACGGGCAAGCTACATGAATATGGTTATACTCGATCTTATGAATTAAGTCTGTTTGTCAGATTGGTTCCTTGCATCTAACCTGATGTAGTCTCATTTTTCCAAAAAGAGGTTTGAATTATTTTAGTAGTTATCCAGGTACCAAATTTACAGAAAGAACAGAAAAAATAAGCTAGGAACATAGGATAAAACAAATCTTATACGATCATTCAACTCTTAGTCTCTTTCTAGAAAGAAAAAAAGGACCGGAAGATGTACACTAAAGCTCCTCTATTCATGGATGTTGAAAATGTTTGAAGAATTCCTCTTTAAGTACAGTAGTCATATTACAGGCAGTGTTTTTAATCTGAAAATGGATGAGAACTGCTTTTTACATATCAATGCACCGAGGAGCGCTTTGCCTATGTGATTTTAATTGCAGTCTAATGAAAGAAGGTCCAATGCCTTATGGCAAGAATTAGAAGGCAATACAGATAACATCTAATGATATCAAGAGACTGTTCTCCTCAATCTGTGAAAAGTGAACATCTTTCACACTTCCAAAAAAAGAGCTGAGAGGCCTTTTTGAGCTTTGAGAGCCCACAAGACATCTTTATTGGGAAACAACCTGGCTTGTCCAATTGACCTGCTGGAACCAAAAGCAGAGACAGTGAAGCCACTCAAACTGCTATAAATTGTTCTAATGGCCACTATTAGATATCCATTTGAAAAGGATTATGTGGCTACGTAGCACAGCATTGTTCCAACTATTCTGGTGTGTGCTAAATGAACTTTCCTTCTCTAGTCAACAATACTAAGGACGACATTCACCGTGTATCGAGCAACTTGAATAGTAAGGTGTGGCTTTGAATAAACAAGGGATGGTTATTGCAGATAACCCTTTGTTCCACCATCACCCCCACTCCCTCCCACAGGGCCATTAAAGAGAAAAAGGTAGAAGGAGATAGATGGATGAGTTATACTTTGTAAGATATAGTGATTCATTGTCTTCTCAACTGATCTTCCACGCATATTAATGAACTGAGGTAACACAGATGATATAAGCAAAAGAAAAGTACCACTAAGAAATCCTCCCTGAAAATAGAAAACTAGCACATGAAGTAAAAATATAAGTCAAAGGTTCCTATGAACCCAATTGATAAAGCCATGAACAGAGATAGATGCATAAACATGCGATACCCCTTTGCATCTTGTCGCTTGTGTTAGTCCAATGATTACATCGTGTTTTTGAATATGGCTAATCAATTAAGTTTAGCATAATGATGTTACTAATATTCATATACTCACTATCATGTTGCTACTTAAACTTAGCATTGTCCTAATTGTCCTATATCATATTGCCATGCTTGTATCGTACTGCAACATATTTTGCTTACCTAACATGTATTTGTAGACATGCAGTAAGCATGATCAAACATGATCTGGTACCAGGTCATAGGCAATGAAGAATTAATGATGGACCAAAGACGGTGTCATACAAAAAAAAGTCTCTGAATCGCCTAGCGACCTATCCGGGGCCTCGCATCGGGGGTTCCGCTCAAATATCAGAAGAAAGACGTCATCAAAGGGCTCTTGGTTTTCCTATTTGTTCAAAGTCTGTAATCTTCAATTTATTGAGTCTAGGAGAATGTGTACGTTGAGTCGCACTGTGTCATCTCAATCCCTAGACATATATCTCCAAGCTCTACCATACAAACAGACCAATTCCTGAATCAAGCCAAACAAAGCCCAAAGGTCGTTCTGCCACCTAGGAGGCAGAGTTCGGGCCGAACTCTGCCCCCACACAGAGTTCGGGCCGAACTCTGTCCCCTAAATTCCAGGAGCTGATTTTTAGGGTATGCTCATTGCTAGTTGTCCAACGACCAAATTTTTGAATATTTTGAACAGAATTCGGTCCGAACTCTGCCTCCCCAGAGTAGTATAAATAAGGCTTGATTTCTCTCATTTCACATCATCTTTCTCTCTCTCATTCTCAATCATCTAAGCCTTATACTACCTAAGCCTTACTCTTCCAATCTACTAGCCACAAAACTTCCTAAGCCCCAAGGTGCTCAAGTGCGATTCAGCTAGAAGTTTTTGTGCAAGAGTTGAAAAGAAGTCACTTGGAAATTCCAAGTTTTGCCACTGCGAAGTTAAAGTTGCGAGCGCTTCAAAGGCTCGTGTTTGTAAGAAGTTGGCGTGCTCTTCTGAGTAAAGGCACGTCGTTGTACACTATTTCACAAATAATGGATTTCAATCCTGAGCTAGAGTTCTCAGGCCTGGACTAGTCCTCCACGAGGGAAACCAGGTTAAAACTGCTGTGTCTGCAAATGCTCTTCTGATCTTTATTTCCGCATTTCTCTCTGATTTATTTACTATCTTAATAGTTGTTTTATGGAGGTGATATAGAGTTAATTTTTATTTGGTTATTATCGATACAAACTCTACTCACCCCCCTCTAGAGTTGCCTACACGTTATTTCAACTTGCAGGCAATCTTAAGAAGTTCAGAAGTTTCATATGTGAACAAAAATTTCAGAGAAAAGAAGAGCCTCGAACCTAGCAGAAGTGGTTACTAAGCAGCATGATTTTGCAACTGTAGATTTTAATGGCAAGTGCAAGCAAATCAATAATAATCCAACTGTAAAAAAAAAAAATCAAAATCAGAAAACTGAAGGAACATACCTTCGCTCCTTTAGCTTTGTTGACAAAACCTATGTCAGATAATAGATCAAGAAACTGGTTGCGCATGTCACTCATCATCTGCAATGTTATGGGTGATAAGAAATTCTCCCAACAAAAAGCACGATCCCTTCCACTACGCCTCGCAGCTTTCCACGCATCGAAAGCTTTCAGAAGAGCAATATGATCACTGCACAAAAGGTTAGCTGTTACCAGAGCTTCAAACTTGATTCCAGCCCCGGTGGAGATGTTGGGAAGAATTACTTGACGAGTTTAGAAAAAAGTTATAATAATTCTTGAAGAAAAGTTAATACTTCAGCAAGATAAGCACCAACCACTATTGAGTAGCAAAGTTGATGCTTCAACCTAAAAGTGAGGTCAAATGACAGAATGTGACATCACTGACATGGATGGAGATTACTGTATAATGTACTTAGCTAGAAATCAACTGAATCTTATTATTTAACAAATGTGCACACAAACCTGATCAGTGGTTCAGAACCACAAATCATAGATGGACCAGGTTATAGGGTAATAAGTGATGACAACAGCTTCCCACTTTAGTATAGGGTAATGATAAATAACAATAAACTAGGAAATTTCCAATAAGCCAGAAACTTTGGTCATTCAATTCAAAAGAAAAGGATATATAGATCACCGAATTATGTTTAACTAGCAGTCTTGCAAATATCTATGCTAGCTAATTTGTTGCATAATAAGTTTTTTCGGGGATGTTGCATTATAAATTATTTGGAGAAAACATTCTATATTTTAGCACCTTTTATTATGCCATCTTTTTTCCTTTTTCAAAAGTGAAATATTCGTATGAAATCTGTTTTTGTGAAAAAAAAATAGTGAGGGAATGAGAGATTTGTAAATAATTGGTATTTATACCATTATATTTTTATAATAAAAGAAGGCAATGGTGGGAAGAGACATGATAATGAATAGTAAATATTTCCTATGGTAGCGGGTATTAATGATGGTAGTCGACATTAATGATGATTGTATTATAATTACGATTACACCCTCAATAATATTTCTAAACTAATTAAATAATGTTAGGTAAGATAAGGGCATTTAAATCTTGAAAGCTTCACGGTGAAGCCTTTCATGTTTTCCTATTATAAAATAGTATAGATTCTTAGGGCATAACAACAATGAAATAACCAGCATAATAAGCCTTTGGATCATAGGATTAGGTGGCTGAACCTGCAAGAATCACCAGCAAATGATCTTTTTGCTGCATCTGCTTCCTCTTTCCTATTCAATGGAAGAACAAATGGGTCACGGTGTGCAAGAGCAGAAGCTATAGTTAATGCTGGATCTAGGCACTGAAAGATTGATCCCATAAGCAGCATCTTTCCAATATTTGGATCCACAGGTAGTGTGCAAAGATGACGACCTGTCCAGTTATGTTTCAAAAGGGTTTATTACCTTATATAATCCATGCCTCGGCCAGAAAGTAATACTATTTATATTATACCACCATAAAATACAATTTGATAACTCACCAAGAGGAGTGAGTTCCTCCGTTTCATCTAGTGCACCTATTGTTTTGAGAAGCTCAATTGCATTCTGAACTGAGAGTGGGTCAGGCGGCTGAAGTGCTTTTGCTAAAAATGTTCCAAGTGCCCCAAGCTGTAGGCTCTTTATATTAAGGCAAAGCTCTTGCAAAGGAGTTCGAAGAATTTCAGGTAACTGGTACTGGGGCATAGCATCATGAACAATTTTTGGGTACAGCTTGTAGCAAACTCCAGGTTGAACACGCCCTGCACGTCCCCATCTCTGTTTGATAGTCACAAATTCAGCATTCGGGATTAATTAATTAAGGCTGAAAAGTTCATGATTAGGAAAAAGTTTGGAAAACTCGGCAGAAGTTCAGATAAAGAAAATATATAAAAACATGTGTAGATTTTCTAAAATTTAGTAAGAAGAATATAAATACTAAGGAATCAAAAGGTTCCTAGAAAATCATTAAGAAATAGCATTCACATACAACAAAAAAACTTCATCACTACCACTACACTATTATTCCCTTTTACACTATCAAAAACTGAAATTAACTTTTCTGGAAGGGGTTCCACCAACTTGAGACTTTTGTAAGGCCATCTCCAATGGGGATTTCTAAAATTGGGTTTATATCCTACTTGTCATTGTACTTTATGGAAATTTCTATCCTAGTGGGTAGAGTTTCTACATAGAAATTGCACATAAAAAAACACTCCAATGGTTCTCCATTTCTATCCTACGCGGCAACAAATGAAAGGATCAATTTAATGGTGTGGGGTCCAATGTTAATTGGTATGAGAGATGGAGAATTTCTATGAGAGTTTCTACATGTAGAAACCCTCAGAGAAACTCTCCATCCTACATCACCGCCAAATAGGATAGAAATTGTTATAGAAATCTCCATCGGGAGGTTTTTTTTCTTCTAAAGTGGGTTTCTACCATAGAAATAGGGGAGATAGAAACCCCCATCTAAACCCCCATTGGAGATGGCTTAAGGCATATTTGAGGAGACCATTTAAAGAATAAAGTGGATTTAACAATTGTATTAGGTTGTTTTGCTAATACATACAAGCTTGTGTGACTAATTCTGGCTTGTGTGAATGATGCTGTTACAAGTGGGGAACTGCTTTTAGGCCCACATAGGATGGGAAAATGGGAGGATGGGAAGCAATCCTTAGGTGTTCTGTAGGCGAGAGAGACATTAGCCTAGGTGTCTGTAGGCCTTGGGTTCGAGCATGGGCCCAGTCAATCTAGCTTTGTTGCACTTGTAGGCCAGTTTTCTAAAAGAAAGGCAACTAGTTAGTGTTTTATTGACAAAGTAGCTAATAATTAGCGAGTTTTGCACATTAAGTTTGGTTTACCTGCACTGGCATCCGCTTAGCAACTAAGCCTTAATAGACACTAATTAACCAATAGCTGAAAACCAACAAATCATTCGCGTAGTCGTCAAGTTACCTATTTGTGAATTGTTCGCAACTTTTTTTTGCAGAAGTGGCGAGTATTGTGACTGTTCGATATAGATAACCAAGCACCAGACTGCAATTTCTTATTGCTAGTCAATGTAAGTAACTTACCTGATGTGCTGAAGCCTTTGATATCCATGATGGCAGCAGACAAGCTAGTTTATTCAAAGCATCATAACTTGTTTCCTTCGCCTTTCCACAGTCTATGACATACACAACATCGTCTATGGTGATACTACTTTCTGCAATATTTGTTGCTAGAACAATTTTCCTGCAATCATTGACAGGATAAGCAGATGCGTCACCATTTTGTTGACATGTAGAACATGCCGTGAATTTAGTACTCAGTATGCTCATAACATAATGCTCTATGCTACCAAGGGAAACACCATTGCCACTTCAGTAGGCCATGTTTGGTTCACGGAATCATGGCATTAGGAAAGGAAAGTAATTCCTTTCCTATGTTTGGATACCAAAGAAAATGTTTGGGAAAGGAAACTGATTCCAAGGGAAAGGAAAATTGGGGGGAAAGTGGTTCCCCCCACCCACCTAGGGATTCACTTTCCCACTCTAGGGATTCACTCTCCCTCCCAATTTCTTTGGCCTTTCCAAACACCGGAAAGGAAAATGGATGGGAATTACAATTTCCCAAAGCAAAGGAAATGAACAAGGAATTGATTTCCTTTCCTTTCCTTTCCGCGAACCAAACGAGGCCTATAGGTGAAGTAGTCTCTAGTTAGAAAAAACAGAAGATCAGCAATGTACAAAAGGCATGATACAGTGATTTTATGGCACAATTACGAGAAATGAATGCACCTCTTCTTGAGAAGGTTTACAGGTTTCCTCTTACTCCAACATTGGAGTGTATAACAACATTTTCCAATGTGTTACGCAGGAATTCCATCAGGACTTTTAGTTTCAAATGATTTGGTGGGCACCTGTATCAGCTTTGAAGTATCTCTGATTCTCTATCTAGTATCTAATAGATAGATATATGCATTTATGATTTAGAATAGGTAAGTTATTAACAAAAAAAAAATTCATGTGACAGTGCCCACAATAGCAAAAATTACTACGAATCAAACTGCTTCAAGGCTTTATACTTGATTTTTGAGTGATCCACTAACAAGTGGTAAAACAAACAACAGTTCAGCATCTAATATAGGCGTATTTTCTGCCATATTTTACTCTCCAACTTATGATGAGTTCATTATGTATTATCAATCAAACTTCAGTTTGCAGAGCATCTTGCAAACCCAGATAGCAAAAAGGTATTAATCATAATAAGTTATTATCATTCATTAGCAATATAAAGGTAACAACACATCCACGTGAAGAAGATTGAAATCTCATAGCATGAGTAAACATTTCGAGATGCAAAAAAGGCCAAGAGACAGATTAGCTCCCGTGCAAAGTGGAAGGCAAACTGTCCACTTCATGTAAATGGGATAAATCTAAACTTCAAGGCATGTGCCTGAATCCTGATGACAACACTCTTAATGTATCCCTAGCATCTACATCACACTCCTGACATATCTAAAAAGTCTGAGCGTGCCTCATTCAGTGGAATCACTATCCTATACTGTTAAGAGTTATATTAGAAATAAGTGTTATATTAGAGTTATTAGTAATTGGGCTTTAGTCCCACATTGCTTAGAGTAATAGGAGAGGAAGCTAGCCTCTCCTATATATATGTAGTCTCTCATCAATAAACAAATCATCCCATTATTCTATTCTACATGGTATCAGAGCCATAATCCATCCACCCCTCTCTCCACAAAAAAAAAAAAAAAAAAAATTTCAACCCCCCCCCCCCGCGTGCTACAATACCCGCCCCCCCCCCCCCCACCCGCTGCTGCTGCCTCCCCCCCCCCCCCTCTCCTCCACTCGCTGCTGCTGCCTCCACCCTGTCCAGCGCCCCCCCCCCTCGCGCCCCCTGCTGCTGCTGCCCCCCCCCCCACCAGCGCCCCCCCCCCCCCCGCGTGCTACAGTACCCGCACCCCCCCCCCCCACCCGCTGCTGCTGCCTCCCCCCTGTCCAGCGCCCCCCCCCCCCCCCCCCCCCCCCCCGCGCCCCCCCCCTCGCGCCCCCTGCTGCTGCTGCCCCCCCCCCCCCACCAGCGCCCCCTGCCCCCGCCACTGCCCCCACCCCCGAGATCCGGCACCTGCTGCCCCCCCCCCCCCCCCCCCGTCGGCGCCCCCCCCCCCCCCCCCCCGTCGGCGCCCCCCCCCTCCAAACCCTAATCCTAGCCGCCATTATGTTACTTATTTCACATCCAAACCCTAACCCTAGCCGTCTTTCCTTTTGAAAAAAAAAAAAAAAAAGGAAGAGAACGGCGTATTTCGAAGACAGATTGTCGCCAAATGCTTTATTTGGGCACCTTCTGTTCCTAGATTACGCCGTCGGGAATTAACAAATGCTATATTTTGTTTATCCTACCCCGATCATCACATCAGGATCTACACAGAGAATGATCGTGTTTTCTCCTGTGTCCTGACGTGTTTACTTTACATGCGCGCACCGGCGGTGGCCACGTTTATAGCGCATTCGTAAAGTTGGTGTGATATTTGGGGTTGGAAGAACTCGCGACGATGACAGATCCGAAGACCGATGATGGTACCGGTGTCAGCAATATGATAAGTACTGGCACGACGGTCTCTTCGATTCGACTTGTCGACCGTCGATTGGACGGTCCCGATGGTTACTCAACATGGCGTAAGAAGGTTGAGAAAACACTCCGTGGGATGCGGCTGTCTAAACATTTAACTGACAACCCTCCGGCAACGACTGATCCCACTTTTGAACAGTGGGAGACGGATGATAGTCGACTGTTTACACAGTTGATGAACTCCATGGAACCGTCCGTCGAGGACATGATTCAAAACACGAACACAGTCAAGGAACTATGGGAGGTCCTAGCAACGGCGTTTGATGGAAAGCGCGACTTGTCCCGCATATATGATTCGGTTGTTGGCGTTTACCGAGCTAATCAGGGAGACAAGTCTCATAAGGACCACTTCCGATCCTTCAAGGCGATGGTGGATGAAATTGATCGTGTTCTTCCTCCGACGTCAGATATCAATGAAGCTCGGACTCAACGCGAGCAGCTTCATGTTATAGCATATCTTGCATCTCTTCGTCCTGATGCGGACTCGGCTCGTTCCCAGATCATTGCTGGATCTGATGTTCCATCCTTGATGGAGGCCCACTTCCGTGTTCTAAGGGCCGCAAAGGTGGTTGAGACCACTCCGGGGGATGCTCCTGCCGATCGATCTGCTCTTAGTAGCGCTGCTCGTCCTGGCGTTCGTGGTGGACGTGGTGGACGACGAGGTGGTCGGACTTATGGACGTGATGGCGGACGAGGCAATGGTGGTCGTGATGGGGGACGACTACGGACCTGCTTTTACTGTGGCCAACAAGGACATTTTCAGTGGCAGTGTCCTAAAGCTCCTGTTGCCAATATTACTTCGGATGCTCCTGATAATAGCATTCGCTCGGTTCCATTGAGCGACGATTCGTACGCGAAATTTCTTGAGTTCCAGGCTCAACGTCGTGGTGAAGCATCAACGTTTGGTTCCACAGCCGGATACTCTGCAGCATGCATTGTCAATCCCAAGCAGTGGGTAATTGACTCGGGTGCATCCGCTCACATGACTGGTGACGCAGGTATGATACATAATTATGTACCTGTCCGTCGTGCTTCTGGCATTACTGTTGCAAATGGCGGTTCCCTGACAGTCCGCGGCCATGGAAGTGCCACTCTTTCTCCCGGATTATCACTCAACTCTGTTCTACTTACTCCTGGGAACCCATTCAGTTTACTTTCTATTAGTCAACTGACTCGTGAACTTCATTGCTCAGTAACATTCTTTCCTGATGGTTGTGTTTTTCAGGACCTGACAACTGGGAAGACTATTGGTAAGGGGCATGTGGCTGGAGGCTTGTACCTGTTTGACGCTACTTCTCCGGTTGTTTGTGCAGGCATGAAACTGGATCCGGTCGAGTTACATTGTCGGTTAGGTCATCCGTCGTCCCAAGTTCTCCAGAAATTGTACCCGTCCTTAGTTATTCCCTCTTCTTTTCATTGTGAGTCATGTCGTTTGGCTAAGCATCATCGGGTTCCTTATCCGGTAAGCTCTAATAATCTTGCATCCGCTCCTTTTGAGTTGGTGCATTCTGATATCTGGGGACCTTGTCCGACTGAATCTGTCATGGGTTTTAAGTACTTTGTCACGTTTGTCGATGACTACTCACGTGTCACGTTTCTTTATTTGATGAAAAGTCGCGCTGAATTATTTAACATCTGGTGCAACTTTCATGCCGAGATAACAACACAATTTGGTCTCCCAATCAAAATCCTTCGAAGTGACAATGGCCGTGAGTATTTATCTCGTGATCTTGCTAAACATCTGGCCAGCAATGGCATTATCCACCAAACCTCTTGTGCGTATACACCCCAACAAAATGGTGTCGCCGAACGCAAGAATCGCCATTTATTGGAAACAACACGTGCACTTATGTTTCAAGCACGTACTCCCAAGAAATTTTGGTCGGATGCGGTTCTTACGGCTTGTTTTCTTATTAATCGCATGCCGTCGTCAGTGCTCAATGGTAGCACTCCCTTTTCTCGGCTCTTTCCTGGAAAAGAACCGTTTCCTCTGCCTCCCCGTATCTTTGGTTGCTTATGCTATGTTCGGGATACCCGACCAACCCTTTCTAAATTAGATCCTAAGGCAATACAATGTATTTTTCTTGGGTATCCTAAAGATCAGAAAGGGTATCGGTCCTGTCTTAAAGAGATATTTTTTCACTCGGAATGTTACCTTTGTCGAATCAAACTTTCCACCGTTTCCCCAGTCAATAGGTCCGGCACCCCTAATTTATCCAGACGAAGATTTTTTGATGTTTCCTCCTCAAACACAACAGCCTCCAGTACAGGTGCCCTCTCTTACCGAGCCAGTCACCCAGGATGATGGTCCACATACACCAAGTCAGCCATTAACGACGTCCACCACAGAATCATCCTCCTCTGGTTCCACCAGTAGCTCCGGCTCCAATGAGCTGCCTCCACCAGTTCCGCCCGCAGCTCCACCAGTTCCGCCCGCAGCTCCGGGGATTCTGCCTCCAGCACGTCCTCGTCGTGCATGTCGAGATCATCCCTTGTATGTTGACAACTATAAAGGTCTTAGTTGTCATACTCAGTCTCTGGTAGCTACTATTGATGGGATTCAGATCCCCAAGAACGCTGAGGAGGGTCTCCGACATCCTGGTTGGCGTGCTGCTATGCACGAGGAGATAAAGGCTCTCCAGGAGAATCATACCTGGGACTTAGTCGATTTACCTACTGGTAAACAGGCTGTCGGTTGTAAGTGGGTGTTCACGATTAAGGTGAAACCGGATGGCACTCTTGATCGATTGAAGGCTCGTCTGGTGGCCAAAGGATTCTCTCAAACATATGGTGAGGATTACTTTGAGACCTTCTCTCCTGTGGCCAAAATAACGTCCGTTCGTGTTCTCATGGCGTTGGCCGTTCGCTATGACTGGCCTTTACTTCAGCTAGATATCAAAAATGCTTTCCTCCACGGGGATCTTGACGAAGAAGTCTACGTGATGCAACCTCCCGGGTTCGTTGCAAGGGAGGGTAAGATGTGTCATCTCAGGAAGGCTCTCTATGGCCTGAAACAATCACCACGTGCGTGGTTTGGTAGATTTACACAGGTGGTTACTCAATTTGGAATGTGTCAGTCGAAGAAGGACCATTCAATCTTCTATCGACACACATCTGCTGGAAGAATACTGCTTGGTGTCTACGTTGATGACATTGTAATCACGGGAGATGACAGACAGGGTATTGCAAATCTCAAGAAGTTTCTTGGAGAACAATTTCAAACCAAAGATATGGGATCCTTGAACTATTTCTTGGGTATTGAAGTCACACGGGGAAAGCGGGACATTGTAATGTCTCAAAGAAAATATGTACTGGATATACTAAATGATGCAGGCATGATGCAAGCAAAGGGAGCAAACTCACCTATGGATCCAGGGGCGAAGTTACTTCCAGACGAAGGGGTCCTGATGACCAATCCAGATCAGTATCGTCGAGTGGTTGGTAAACTCAACTACTTGGCAGTCATGACGCGTCCGGATATTTCTTTTGCAGTAAGCGTCGCGAGTAGATTCATGGCTTCTCCAAGAGTTCCACACTGGCAGGCAGTTCTCAGAATTCTGTGTTATCTAGTAAAGAATCCAGGGAAAGGAATTCGAATGGAGAATAACGGACATTCTCGCATTGAGTGTTTTACTGATGCTGACTGGGGAGCAAGTCTGGCAGATAGACGGTCTACATCTGGCTACTCCGTATTTGTTGGCGGAAATCTTGTATCGTGGAAAAGCAAGAAACAAAGTGTGATAGCACGCTCAAGCTCAGAAGCAGAATATCGAGCTATTGCTCATGGCACGTCAGAAATATTATATATGAAGCATCTCCTACAAGAACTGGAAGAAGACGCAGGATCTCAAGTGGCAGACCTATGGTGTGATAACCAATCTGCTATTCACATTGCCACCAACCCAGTATTTCATGAAAGGACGAAGCATATTGAAATTGATATTCATTTTGTTCGTGATGAATATACAAAAGGAGTGATAAGGTTTCAACATGTGCGGACCGGCGACCAGATAGCTGATATCTTCACAAAGCCTCTCCTGGGTCCCCGGGTTCAATTTTTATGTAACAAGCTGGGCATGATTGACATCTATGCTCCAGCTTGAGGGAGGGTGTTAAGAGTTATATTAGAAATAAGTGTTATATTAGAGTTATTAGTAATTGGGCTTTAGTCCCACATTGCTTAGAGTAATAGGAGAGGAAGCTAGCCTCTCCTATATATATGTAGTCTCTCATCAATAAACAAATCATCCCATTATTCTATTCTACATATACCAATAAAACCTACACATTAAGTACAGAGTGGAACAGAAAATTCAATAGGTTCCATGTGCATATAAAAAAGGTATACAGCAAGTCAGGCTGATTCGATAACAATAAAATACAACTGACAGTTGAGACCATCTCAAAATGTAGTGTCTAAGGTACTCACATATTCCCCCTGACTAACTCAATGTTTAAGCATAAGTTTAACATAATACTAAATACTTGCCTCATGTTACTTGGTGGTCTGTCAAATATTTCCCGTTGATTGACAGTAGGCATTGAACCATGTAATGGAAGAATTAGAAACTTGCTAGAGTTTCCAAGAAGAGTGTTTCCCTTAATTTTCTCAAGTAACTTGGATATTTCATCCCAACCTGTGAGGAAAACCAGGATTGCACCATCCCCTTCATGCCGGCAGATATGCTCAATTGTTGCTTCGACCTTAGAAGTTCACATACAAAAGAAATAAATTCATGGTCTTTATATAATTGGAGAAACATAATGGCATCTTAATGCGACCGAGTAAGAACTACCAGAAGTATGATGAAACAAGATAATATTCATTCTTAAAAAGTAAAACTGCAATCATGCATATTGCGAAATATGATAGAGCTAATGATAACTTGATTAATGTGCATGTAAAAGAGGGACCTTTTTTTCTTAGGCTAAAACGGGAACGGAAACAAAGCACGGCCCGGTTTCATTCTTACACTACTGGTAATAGTATGGGATAAAATCATTAATGGAATGGCACTTGGGATTTGAAATCTCAAGCTATTACAAGTTTAGGAATATTTATAACATTCTTAGAATAGACTATGTTTTCTAAATTCCTAATTGCATGATGAATACCTTTGTCGTAGATGGACTGCCAAAGAGTATTCACAACTTAGTCTGAGAAATTCGATGGCCAGAATTTCAAAAGGTGGCAACGTAGGATGACATATTAGCTTACATGCCTGAAACTAGCCAAGGTTCTGAAAGAACCGAAAATCCTACCTAATCTGCATGAACCTGCCAAAACATATGAAATAGAGCCTACAATGAAACATATTTTATCTGTCTTGGACAAAATCCTTAGTTGATTGTCCGACACATTATACGGCATCTATTGCAAGAGTATCATGGCCATAGAGTTTTGGGAAGCTCTTGATAAAAAAAAATACTTCAATGAAGGAGCATATTCTAAAATTTATGTAGTAGACAAATTCCTAGAATTTAAAATGGTAGATGAAAAATCTATTGTTTAACAGACTAATATATTGCAAACCACTATTCATGAAACGTCTCAGAAAGATATGCCCTCGCTAAAAAAAATCTGATTGGTGCATTCATTAACAAGTTATCTCCATCCTGGAAAGCATTTGGACTAAAATTGAAACATAACAAAGAACGTATGTCCTTAGACGACCTATTTGTATCTCTTCGCAATGAGGACGAGAATAGAACTAGGGATAAGGATCCTTTGAGTATTGAATTCGAGGCAAAGTTGAACACAGAAGCCTGTTTTTCATCAGATCCTCTGGATCATATCCAGAATTTACGTACCACTAATCATGTAACGGGGATTTGGTAAGAATAGTGGCAGCGGAAGACCAGGAACTCACAATAAAAAAAATAAAATAAGAGTTAGCAAAATTACATCTATACTCTTGGCCTAATCTGCTACCCCATTCTGTTGAGGAGCATAAGGAGCAGTTACTTTAAGTATAATATCAAGTATTTCACAGGAAAAAAATCAAATTCAACAGAGGTATATTCACCTCCACGATCAGATCTTTTTTTTTTTTTTCTAAATGATTTTCAACTTCAGCTTTAAAAGACAAATTTATTGAAAGTTCATCTTTAGTACTGAGTAAATATGCAGGACAGTATTTAGAAAACTTATCAATAAAAGTAATGAAGTAACGCTTACCGCTATGAGTGTGGGTAGCATTCAGTTAACATTGGTCATTGTGAATAAGCTCTAAAGTTGAGAACTTCTTTAACTGAATGGAAGGATTTTCTAGGTTGTTTGACTTAGCACATATCTCACACTTATTATTCCCGCTCATATCAATCTTGACATCGTTCTCTTCAAGAAGTTAAATTTTATATGTCACAAACGACAATGTCAAATGTTAAGTGTTATATAAGAGTTATTAGTTAATGGGCTTTAGTCCCACATTGCTTAGAATAATAGGAGAGGGGCTAGTCTCTCCTATATATATGTAGTCTCTCATCAATAATAACAATCATATTATTACCAACTCTACATAGTATCAGAGCCAAAACCCTAGACGTCACCCACCACTCTCTCTCTCTCCACAAAATCCTAACCCTAACCTACCGCCCCTCTCCCCTTCTAGCCGACACCCCCCCACCTCTCCTACTGCCGTTGCCGCTGCTCCTACTGTTGTTGCCGCTGCCCCCCACTGCTGGTACAACCTATCACGCCCCGACCCGGAATCACCCGAATCATCGTTCTCGCAGGGGGCGTGATGCCGCACGAGCCTGGAGTTGCGCTCGTGCAAGGCAAGGTGACAAGTTCTCAAATGGTTATCTTTTGATTCGATATTAACAACGATAGGAAAAACAGAGTATACGAAACAATTCTCTTTATTGATATCCGAAACTGAGATTACAATGGCTTTCGATAGCCTAACAATATATGCCAGATTGGCTACAACACTCAGGTTCTCTCTTGCCCACAAAGGATTTCACCGTTCCATACATCATGCCTTCTATATCTCGGCCGCATCAATCCAGCTGCGTAGTCCGAGCGTCAATGCGATAGCACGCTTCAATGCACTTCGGCATTCCAAGTCTTAACACGTTCAAGCAACGCTTCGCCGCGAGCAATCCATTCCCTACACCCTGCATGAAGCTGGTGGGGGATCCGTACGTTCGTCCTCGCATGTACTGAAGCAAAGATCATCTTTCCAAACCGACATTTTAATATTTATGTTGAATCATGCAACTTAGCTTATGATCTTGCTATGTTCTCCTTAGGGTCAATTTTATGGCATCTTCGAAAGCGTAAAGCATGTTATCATAGCAGCATGTTATCGAATTGAATAGGCAAGCAAACAAACAATCTCGTGTTTGATTCGTGGCGCGACTTACCAAGTCGACGCACTCGCCCTTGCACCGACGCAAGGTGAATACGCCGCATTCCTTCCCTGTCATGTTATATGTGCATCTCTAAGCAGGATCTCTATGCGGGACGCATACGCGCCTACACTTTCAACCCATCGTTCCTTAACTATATGAGGTCGTGGGCGTATCCGTGCCGGAATGGACTAAAGGAGTTTCTCTTTTATCTTTTCTTACTTTCTTTTCTCTCCTTCTTTTCTCTCTCTTGTTTGGGTAGCCCGGCGTTTCACGGGTTGGGTTGCTATCCCAACTACCGAAACTTACCGCGTGCCTACCATCATTTGCGGCTTTTCACATTTACGACCGAGTGCTAATCGGACTTCGCAGATGTACGCCTATCAAAGATTACATCCCTCCTAGGCCGAACGGTCCCGGTGCCCCGGTGCGCCCGTTCGGAGGGAACGTTCCGTGCACGGAAGATATCATCGCAATTATCTCAAGTCCATTCCATTCGACCATGCAACGCACTATCATTCAAACAACCAAGCATAGCCTTGAGTCCAAGACTCAGACTTTATCATCTCGTATTTCTTCCGTTAACTTTCTATGTTCTCACGTTTCATACTTCGTTTCAATGGATCAATGGCATCGTGCCTCAACTCAATGCTCGTCAACCGAACGACCCGAAGGTCTCGAACACCTTCCGAGGCACCATGTCATATCCGACAGTTCCGTCACATTCATGCCACAACTGTATTCTCTCGCAACGAAGCCATCTTTTTATTATCCCGTGCACGTAGGCACGTTTCGACCGTATTTCCATGTTCTATAACTTAGCATTCAATGTTCGGGCTTGCGCGCTAGGACGCTCGCCTATTGTCTTTCAATGTTCTAGCCGTCTAACTCGTGCGCGAAGGCACGGTATGGTTCGTGCTCTAAGGCACTCGCCGAGTACAATTATCCCATGTTCTTACGGCTTGCGCACCGAGGCGCTCGCCTATGCGATATCCAATGTCCCATAGCGACTCGTGCATATTGATGCACGTTTCATTTCAATTGTTCTAACTTAGTGTTCGACTCACACTATGATTTATCTCTGATCGGACCACGCCCGTGGCATCGATAGGTTAACTTAGCATACAATGATATATTTGACTTATCGAATGAAGGAGTAAAAAGAAGTCAATCCTCCCACCTTGAGTCGATACGCCTTTGTCGTTTCGCCGAGCCGATGCGGCTCGATTTCATAACTTTGTTGCACGGCCACTCTCCTGACTTAGCCATTCGAGCACTTCGTGCTTCATTGATTATACGTCCGATTTGCCTTAGCGTGCCCAAGTCTCGGCCCGTCGCAAGGCGACGATTTGATTTCGCGGACCCCTTACTAAATATGTCAAAAGATCGACCTCTAATATTTTCCCGTCAAAGTATAACCTGCACACGAAACCAACTAAAATCAATACTTGCATCGATTTGGACTTGCGCCTTGGTCGATTCGATTTCTTAGAATCTTCGAGCCGATTCAACGCACTCATCCTTCGGGGCAACGCGGCGCTTCGCATCGATTCAACTCGATGCATTCTTTCGGGGCAAGGCAACTCTTCGCATCAACTTAGTTTGATGCATTGCTCGGGACAACTTAACTCTCGTATCGTTTTGCATCGATACATTTCCTTGCGTCAACGCGACTCATTGAGTCAACGCTTCAGCGAAATGCGCCGTACGGAGCGGGGCATTACACAGCCTGCTGCTCCCCCTCCCGACGTCAGCCGACCACCCCCTTTTCCGCCTCCACCCCCTGCTGCTCCTGTCGACCCCTGTTACTACTGCTCTTGTCGACCCCCCCACCCCCTGCCAACCCCCCTCCTGCCGATTCCCTCCCACCCGCTGCCTCCCCACTCCCCCCTTCAGCCGACCTCCATCCTCCCTGGCTCAAAACCCTAACGCTAACCCTTTTCCCCTTACGTCAGCCGCCGTCCAACCCCTCCAAACCCTAACTTAGTTTCAAAAAAAAAATATTGGAATTCTTAGAGGGTAAACATATGTTTGCTGGAACCTGTGACTCTCAATGATCATTTCGAAAATTTAAACAAAGAGCAAACATATGGTTTGTTTTGCATGAATCTGTTTCTTTTCTTGATCTTCACACCAGGATCCAACAGAGGTTAACATGGGTTATCTCTTTGTCCTGGCTTGTGATTCATACACTCTGTTTCCTATGCGTGTGTGCCGGTTTTGGCTCCATTTTTAGCGCATTGGCAGAGTTGCTGTGATTATCAAGTTGAAAAGAAACAAATCGACAGTCGAATCAGGATTCCTGAAAGATGGCAGACTCTACGGCGAATAACAGTGCCGTAGATACTAGTGTCAGCAACACACTAGCGGGACCAACAGGCACTAGCACGACGATTTCCTCCATTCGACTTGTCGATCGACGGTTGGAAGGGCCACAGGACTACTCGACATGGAGAAAGAAGGTCGAAAAGACGCTTCGTGGAATGCGGTTGTCCACACCTGATTGACAACCCTCCAGTAGAAAATCCCATATTTGAGCAATGTAAGACAGATGATAGTCGACTGTTTACACAGTTGATGAATTCAATGGAACCATCGGTGGAAGACATAGTTCAGAATACGAACTCAGTAAAGGAGTTATGGGAGGTACTGGCAGCGGCGTTTGATGGAAAACGCGATTTGTCTCGTATCTATGACTCGGTCGTTGGTGTATACCGAGCAAATCAGGGAGACAAATATCATAAAGACTATTTTCGGGCCTTTAAAGTTATGTCTGATGAGATCGACCGCGTATTACCACTTACGTCGGATATTAATGAAGCAAGGGCTCAACGTGAGCATCTTCATGTCATGGCTTATCTTGCATCTCTCCGTCCTGATGCGGACTCCGTTCGCTCTCAGATTATTGCTGGATCTGAAGTTCTGTCACTATTGGAAGTGCACTATCGTGTCCTTCGGACAACAAAAGTAGTTGAGACCATTCCGGATGATACTCCTGTTGATCGTTCTGCTCTTGGTGCAGCAGCTCGTACAGGAATTCGTGGTGGTCGTGGTGGCCGACGTGGTGGCCGAAATGCTGGTCGAGATGGGGGACGTGGTAATGGCGGTCGTGAAGGAGGAAGACCGCGCACTTGCTTTAACTGTGGTCAGCTAGGCCATTTCTATTGGCAATGCACTAAATTACCTGCTGCTAATATCATGACTGATGCTCCTGATGATGGTGTCTGATCTATTCAGATGACTTCGGACTCATATACAGAGTTCCTTGATTTTCAGGCCCAATGTCGTGGTGAAGCTTCCACGTCTGGATCAACAGCCGGATACTCAGCAGCGTACATAGTGAAACCCAAGCAGTGGGTAATTGGCTCTGGTGCGTCCTCTCACATGATTGGTGATGCAAGTATGATACAGGTGTACTTGTCCGTCGTGTTTCTAGTATTATTGTTGCCAATGGAGGTTCCCTGATAGAACTGTCAAAACGGGCCAGGCCCGTTGGGCCGGCCCGCCCCGCCATTAAAAAAGGTGGGTTGGGCTATAAATTTAGAGGCCCGTTTCGCAGCGGGCCTAGGTGGGTTGGCCCGTACGGGCCGCGGGCTTGGGCGGGGCGGGCTAGCCCGCGGGCTTGCCTGTTGTGTAGTTATATGATATATCGATATATCATATATCATATGATTCATATCAAGCCACAAGCCAGCCGGCTCTAACCCTATATCAATATATTATAGTAAACTTCCTCTTGCAAACTTTGATTTAACAATATCTGTTGGTATTGATATATATTATGGTTATATTGTATACTATTCAGCAATAATGAAGTTTCTTTCTAAGTATTGGTATTTTGAATTGCATATCTAGGAGGAGGATCTGAAGGCCTTCAGGCAATGGGGAAGTCGAACTCCTGGTCACCCTGAGAATTTTGAGACATCTGGAATTGAAGTTACTACCGGTACAATTCTAGAAACTATCTTCTTATAAGAATTGTTATTATTATCTTCTTTGTGATATAGTACTTTTAGTGATTATGTTATGTTCTGCTATAGGTCCTCTTGGTCAGGGTATTGCAAATGCTGTTGGGCTTGGGCTTGCGCTTGCTGAGAAACACTTGGCTGCCCGCTTCAATAAGCCTGGCAATGAGATCATTGATCATTACACGTAGTAAACTTCCTCTTGCAAACTTTGATTTAACAATATCTGTAGGTATTGATCTGTGTTACTTATGAATGATATATGTGTTTTGAGTTTATGAATGCTCTTTTCTTGAGATAATTCCTGGCCTGGGTTATAAAATAATGTTGCATTGCCAATTTGTCATTCAGAAGCGGGCTGGCCCGCCTGGCCCGCTGACCGCCGGCGGGTTGGACTGGGCTCGGATTTTCAGGCCCGTTCAAATGGTGGGTTGGCCCGCCCCGCCCCGCCAAATGATGGGTTGTGGTAGGTTACGGGCCGGCCCGCCCCGCCGGCCTGTCTTGACAGCTCTATTCCCTGATAGTCCGATGACGTGAAAGTGCCAGTATTTCTTCCGGACTGCCACTCAATTCTGTATTACTTACACCTGGAAATCCGTTCAGTTTAATTTCTATTAGTCAAATTACTCGTGAACTGCATTGTTCGGTAACCTTTTTTTTCTAATGGTTGTATTTTTCAGGACCTGAAAACTGGAAAGACTATTGGTAAGGGACATGTGGCTGAAGGCTTGTACTTGTTTGACGCACCTTCTTCTGTTGTCTGTGCCGGCATGAAACTCAATCCTTTCTAGTTGCATTGTCAGTTAGGTCATCCATCAACCCAAGCTCTCCAGAAAATGTACCCCTCTTTAGATATCCCCGCTTCTTTTCATTGTGAGCCGTGTAGTTCAGTTAAGCATCACCGGGTTCCTTATCCGGTGAATCAAAATAAAATTGCTTCCACTCCTTTCGAGTTGGTGCATTCTGATGTATGGAGACCTTGTCCGATTGAATCAGTAATGGATGTTAAGTACTTTGTTACTTTTGTTGATGATTACTCACGTGTCACTTTTGGTTATCTGATGAAAAATCGTTCTGAATTGTTTAATATTTGGTACAATTTTCATGCTGAAATAAAAACGTAATTTGGTATTCCAATCAAAAAATTTCGGAGTGACAATGGTCGTGAGTATTTATCTCGTGATCGCGAACAATTTCAAACGAAGGATATAGGATCCTTAAACTATTTCTTGGACATTGAGGTCAAATGAAGTAAGCGGGACATTGTAATATCCCAGAGAAAGTATGTGCTGGACATACTAAATGATGCAGGCATGATGCAAGCCAAGGGAGCAACCTCACCTATGGATCCAGGGGCAAAGTTACTTCCAGACGAAGGGGTCCTGATGACCAATCCAAATCAATACCGTCGAGTAGTTGAAAAACTCAACTACTTGGCAGTCATGACTCGTCCGGACATTTCTTTTGTATTGACTGTTGCAAGTAGATTTATGGCTTCTCCAAGAGTTCCACGTTGGCAGGCAGTTCTCAGAATCATGTGTTATCTAGTCAAGAATCCAGAAAAAAATTTGAATGGAAAATAATTGACACACTTGTATTGAGTGTTTTACTGATGCTGACTAGAAAGCAAGTCTGACAAATAGACGATCTACATCTGGCTACTCAGTATTTATTGGCGGAAATCTAGTGTCATGAAAGAGCAAGAAACAAAGTGTGATAGCACGCTCAAGCTCAAAAGCAGAATATCGAGCTATTGCTCATGGCACATCAGAGGCATTATATATGAAGCATCTTTTACAAGAACTGGAAGAAGATACATGATCGCAAGCGGCAGATTTATGGTGTGATAACCAATTTGCTATTCACATTGCCACCAACCCAGTACTTCATGAACGGACGAAGCATATTGAAATTAATATCGACTTTGTTCGTGATGAATATACAAAGGAGTGATAAAGTTTCAACATGTGAGGACCGACGATCAGATAGCGGATATCTTCGCAAAGCCTCTTTTGGGTCCTTGGGTTCAATTTCTATGTAACAAGCTGGACATGATTGACATCTATGCTCCAGCTTGAGGGAGGATGTTAAGTGTTATATTAGAGTTATTAGCTAACGGGATTTAGTCCCACATTGCTTAGAATAATAGGAGAGGGGCTACCCTCTCCTATATATATGTAGTCTCTCATCAATAATAAACAATCCTATTATTTCCAACTCTACATCAAACATCAAAGCTTTAATATTATAAGACATTGTATTTGAAATAGAAGTGGAAACAGAATTTATATTATTTAAACATGAATTTTTACTACAAGGCATATCAACATAAAGTTTAAACAGATCTGTACAAACAACATTTTCCCAAAAAAAACCATTCATGGAAATTATAATGACATCAGGCTCGAATACAAATTTATAACCATGCTTATTCAGCAAATAACCAGAAATTAAACTTTTATTAACATCTGGTACGTGTTGCACATTATGCAAAGAAAGAATCTTATTCAAAGACAACTTGAAATTCACTCTTCCCTTCCAAGTACTCTAACAAGTTTCCTATTGTTATAGATCTGTTTGCCTCAACTTGTCGGTAGGAGGAAAAAAAATCAATATTAGGACATACATGGACGTTTGCCCATGTATCAACTCATCAATCAATAGGCTGATACGTGACCTCAAAAATAGAACATACAGTTACAAACCTCTAATCATGACCCTAACAAAATCGGCTCCGACTATAACAACATAAGCCTGAGGTATAACATGAGCATATTGTGTAAGAGCTCGACAAAATCTATCATTTTAAATTCTAGGAATTTGTTGAACATGCAATGTATTAGTCGGTTCAACAGGAGCATATACAGGAGCATATGGAGTAGGAGCTTGACTTTTCATCTATCATTTTAAATTCTAGGAATTTGTCTACTATATAGATTTCATAACATGATCATTCATTAGAGTATTTGCTATCAAGAGATTCTCAAAGCTATCTGGCAGTGATAGCCGTGCAATACATGTCGTATATTGTGTCGAACATGCAAATAAGGATTTTTCCATGACAGATGAAAGCTCTCTCATTGTAGGCTTCTATTCCATATGTTCTGTCAGGTTCATGCACATCAGATAGGATTTCCGGTTCTTTCAGAATCTTAGCTAGTTTCAAGCAAGTAGATCATCCTACATTGCCACCTTTTGAAATTTTAGCCATCGAATTTCTCAGGCTCAGACGAGTTGTAAATACTCTCAGGCAGTTCATCTACAACTGAGAATTCATCATGCAATTAGGAATTCAAAAATAATGTCTATTCTAAAATGTTGTAAATATTTCTAAACTTGAAACAATATTTAAATAACATAGTGTAATGGGATTCGAGGCACGTTACAGAACAAACGTGTCCTTAGAATAGATTTCGCCCCACACAAACAGTGGGGCAGGAATCCAATGACCGATTAACAACCTTTCCCGATAGAGAAGAAGGACGAAAGTGAATATTTGAGAGAGTTTGAGGCTCTGATAGCTTTTCTTTCTCAGGTGATTTCTCGAGCAAGAAGATGAAAAAAAAGAGTTTGTTTTTAATCAGATCCGTTAGATTGTTTCCAGAATTTACGTATTACTAATTTCGTAACATGATTACGTAACAGTAGTGGCAGTGGAAAACCAACAACCAAACTTACAGTAAAAAATAAAATAAATAAGAAGTTAGAAAATTACCGTTATACCCTTGGCTCGATCCACAGTACACAAACGTGCAAAGTGCTAATAAATGCATAAAAAACGAGCATTAAATTGTGCACCCACTCGCGGGTTGCATGGGCTTGAGTCTGTCCCCCACAAAACCCACTTAACCAATAAAGTAGGTTTAGCACTTTAAACAAAGGAGAATGTTCGCCCCTATCCGACGTGGGACTAAAATATATACCTCCTTATCGAATTATGTTGGTAAATAAATGTTGCTCCAAAACAAGCAACACACCCAACAATTTAGACATGTGCAACACAGGCCAATATATGCTCCCGTAAGGAGGAGCAATAATATAGTAGTTAATGGAGCCGCTACGGCTAGAAGTAGGCTTAGATGAGTATGATTTGAAGTGTTAAAGAATGACATAAATCTTGTTAGCGCTAAGCAGTTAAAAACCGTTATATATCGGTTATATAACCGATATATAACGTTATCGGTCCGGTACCCATTTTTTTGGGGAAAAAATGGGTAAAATATCGGTACCGATATTATTGGCCGATATGACCGATATATATATAATATATATCGGTTTTAAAAAAATTCAATATATAACGGTTAGGTTTTGTTAAAACGAAAAGTCGGAGAGGAAAAAAAAAAACAAAATCGTCTGCTGCTGCGCCTGTGCGAGAAAGGGGAAGAAAAGAAAGGGGAAAGGAAAAAAAATACCCATTTTTTCAGGAACGTTGTTGCTTCTTCTTCTTCTTTACTTCTGCTGCTTCGTTTTTTTCATGCGTTTTCTGCTACTTTATTTCTTCTTCTTCTTCTATTAATGTTGCGTTTCCTGGTGCGTTTTTTTCACTTTTCTTCTTTTATTTTGCTGCTTGCTGTGTTTTTTCTTCTTCTTCTTTTTCTGCTGATGCGTTTTCTAATTCTTCTTCTCAATCTGCTGCCTTTTTTCTGCTGCTGCTGCAGTAATCACATTTTTAGTTTTAATGTTGGTTTAAGTATGAACCTTTTAGTTTTAATGCTTTAAGAAACTTTTCTTGCATATTTTATAATAGATAACTATTATGTGTGTTGTTCATATGTAAAAATCGTGTTAAAAATGCAAACCGATATTTACCGTTATAAATCCGATATATCAGTAATATATCAATAACTCTACTGGACCGTTATCATGAAAAAACCGTTTTTAACTGCATAGGCTAGCGTTACAAAGGACAAAGAAAAAGAGGATTCGATCAGCTGACCCGAAAACTTAGGATAAAGGCTTTGTTGATGTTGTTGTTGTACCTTGGCAATTGAGCTACATTATTCATCTGTATTGTAATATTTCACTTCATATATGTGTACTTTATATATGTGTGTGTGGACTGTGGAGCATGAGCCTAAGCTAAAAGACTCAAAGAAAGGTAGGTTTACTTACCCGCCAGCTAGCCACCTATATTTTTATGGCAAGACCCTTCACTAGGAATTTGGAATTTATTCAGGTTGACAATGCTCAAACTATGTCAATTTTTGTGGATCTTTTTTCTTGTGCACCATAATCAATTTCATTCTGATTGGAGAAGCCTTAAGCTAGCATTTAGGTTCCATTTATTCATGTTTATCTCACACTTGAGGAGGATACAAGATCAAGTTTCATAAAGGTACCTCGAATAAATATATATCCTATAAACAGTACACTGTGTTCACGATTCTAAGGATGAAATTGATTTATACACCCTCTAGTTCTACTGACCAGTTACTGACAGATGCTGAATAATATAGCAATCAAAATCCAGGAGAGTAGTGAAACTGCTTGCAACTTATGGAACGTAAAACAATGTTCACAACTCAAGAGCATGCACTCAATAGTTTAAAGATACGAACCAGGCCCAAATCCAACTGCGCACCAGACCACACCTCAAGAGATTTTCTTGTAGAATTGCTGTAGTTTCCATATTGACTATTGATATCAACATCCTACATCAAAAAGAGAAAGGAAATGGTAAAGAAAATTGGGAAATGGTAAAGAAAATTGCCAATGCAAGAAAGAGCATATGTTGTAGTATGGTCAAATTGTTCATCTGCTCATGTTACATCATATAATACCACAAAGTGTCAGAAGTTACCATAAGTGACAAAATATAATGATAAACACATTTATTAGGAGTGTCTTAGGAAATAGGATAGATGCATAAAAACAAACTCAATCATGTTTAGGAATCACCCAATATAAACGGGCGTCAAAGAAATTCTAGTATTGCACTTTTCACATATCTAACTAGTACTAATTTATGACCCACATTTAAGGATGTTCTCCACAATTACAATTCAGCATAAACAGATTACTTCCTCATCATTTAGCATTAGGGATGATATCAAGTTCAAAGGGTCAAGACTTTCTCTATCCATAACAGCACAGGAAACATCAAGAGGTGCTGGAAATGGTTCCAGCCAGGTCTGATTGTTTCAGGTTCAGATATGTTAATGTGGAGATATATAACTATCTTATTAGTGGATCAATTTTGGATCCACTTCAGGTCCTTATGCAAAGTAGGGATTACTTTCATCATTGAAATTCTTGTGTCTTGGAGAATTGAATAAGAGTGTGCTTTTATTTGAATAAATGAAGCTAAAAGTATTATTTTGACTTCAATCAAAAGTAACTATAAAGAGGAATTTCCAAACAAGTGTGTTTGGCAAAAGTTGGCATCCTTGAAGAAGAAAGAGAACTAAACAAATTCAATGTTGATATGTCTTATGTAGTCTTTGTAACAGCACCAACAAGAAAGCTCTTAACAAAAAATTCGGGGCAGTTCATGTTATGTAGTCTTTAAAACTGAAAGGGTAAATGTAACTTTTGGAGTATATTGCAAGTATTTCCTCTTATCCACAATTAAAGCTTACTAATTAATGCTAATGCAACATTTAGTAGATAAACAATTTAGCCAACAAGTCACATGGAAAGAAGAATTCAGGTCTCAAAATAAAACTCCTCAATAAGGCAAAAGAAAGAATGCTGTTACAAGATGTAAAATGCACAATGTAAGAGAGTTTCGTGTATCTTGTTTTATTCTCTTTTTAAGTTCCACATCAATCAAGGGGAGCTCAATCCTCATATGGGTCCAGAGTACCTCAATGAAGCATCCTCTCTCATTCTTAACATGGTATCAGAGTAGACTATACTACTTGACAACATGGTAATCCGAATGATTCTCTCTCATTCTTAACATGGTAATACTAATGATGCTTTCAAAAGAAAATCATTGTAATTATATGAGGAAATCAAATAATTTCTTGAACTATGATGATAAAAAATAAGGACGTCCCAGTGTCACGAGGCTCCCGCTAGTGCAGGGTCTGGGGACGAACGATCAAGATGTAGGCAGATTTATCCCCAATTATATGGACGAACTGTTTTCGTGACTCGAACCTTTACATCCTCCAGGATGAAAGCCCCAATCCCTACAGTCGTGCCAAGGACCCCCTCCCTTGAAATAATAAATAAATAAATTTGATCACTTCAAAACATGAAGCATGAAAAATCAAATTTTGTGATATAGCAAAAACAAAATCTGCAACCGCAAGGCAAATCGGACCCAATATCTTCTTCCTGAGTATAAAGTGAGGGGAGGTGGGCAACAAGCTAAATAGAGTATACCTCAAACATTTCAGTCAGAGGATCACTTCTGTTTGATTGTTGTTTTCTTCTCAAGTTCCCTTGGAAATTGTCTGAATCTGATTGTATCCGGTAATGAGTTTTTTCCAAAATATCTTCAAGGAACACGTCTACTACAGGAAAAGTCAGTCCCTGGAAAAAAGAAATATAAGAGATATTTAACTGTAGTAATAAGATATTAAGAATATACAGTTAAAAATAATCATATGTTACAATACCGGTATATGAATAACTGGTGCATTTCCAAAGTACTTAGAAAAGAGATCGGCGTTTATAGTGGCACTCATTAAAATTAGGCGAAGATCTGGACGTCGAGGAAGAAGGTCACGTAAAATAATAATGAGAAAATCCTCGTTCATTCCTCTTTCATGAATCTCATCCACTAGTAAGTGAGTGACACCTCCGAGATCAGGTTCCTGAACCTGTCAAGCCACATGCAGGAAAGAAACATTTCAAGCGCGCATATTATTAGCTAAAAAGTAACAAAATCCTGTGAGCTATATTGAACGAGAAAGCAGTTCCAAGTCTCCAAGATTTTAAGGAAACAAATAGGTTTTTGAACATAAAAGTCATAACTGAGGACTATAAATAAATTAATAAAAAGACAGTTCTCTCGAGAAAGAAGAGTCTCCAAGATAGGTAACACAAAGCTATATATTCTTACGAAAAATGAACAAATGAATATTCATGTTATGAGCATCTAAGTACCAGCCGACGGAGCAACACTCCAGTTGTACAAAAGAGAAGACGTGTTTGTGCTGAACGTTTTGCTTCCAAACGGATCTGGTAGCCAATAGCTTCTCCAAGACTCTCGCCCCTTTCTGAAGCAATTCTCGCTGCAACAGATATGGCAGATATACGGCGTGGTTGAGTGCATATCATGTTGCAATCTGCTCCACGAAGATGTGATATTTCCTCCTCCAGTATAAACTGGGGTAGTTGTGTGGTTTTACCACAACCTGTTTCTCCAGAAACAACTAGTACCTACATTTACAAAGCTCACGAAACAGTAATCACTATTAGAACAGGCACACAAATAGTACCAAATAAACTAAGTATACTAAAATGTTTACAAATATGTAAAACAAAAAAGTAGTATGAAATGTAGCAGTCACTAATAATACAGGAAACAATTAAGGAGTCGGTATCAGCAATAGAAGAACACAATTTTAATTGCAAAGAAGGATATAGATTTTGTTAGTGTTACAAAGGACATGGCCTGTAACAGAGCCGAATGGAAGAAGAGGATCCAAAGAGCCGGCCCAAAAATTTGGGATGAAATACTTAGGGTCGGTTTGGTTATACATTTGAACTCTCAGTTTTAAGGTAAACACCTACGAAAATAGTGTTTGGCTGCGACTCATTCTCTGCTTACAAAAAAAAAATAAACCAAAGTTTAAACTTTGTTTTCTGAGATGATTTTTTTCACTGTTCTCCTCTCCCTCTCCTTCTCCGAGATGGCCACGACGATGACCCTCTCCCCTACATCCGACGGCTATGTCCATTTCCAACGACGAGCCTCCTCCCGTGTTCGACTACGAGTCTACGTCACCGCCTTCGCCCTCCCCCCCCCCCCCCCCCACACACACCGTGGCCAACCTCGGCAGCAAGTTTCGACGTGCGCTCCGTCGGCCTCTCCTTCTCCCTCCACAAGGGCCTCCCCTCGGCTCCGGCCTCGGATCTTCCGCCAAAGCCGTCAACGATGTCTTCGACTCTCGTCTCTCCTCCTTCAACCTCATCCACGCGGGTCTCAAGTCGGAGGAGGTCAACGGGTACAACGCTGACCCCGCTGTCCTCGGCGGCTTCGTCCTAGTCCAGTCCTACTCCCCCTTCAAGCTGCTCGACCTCTGCTTCCTGGTCGACAAGTCCCTCTTCTTCGTCCTTCCCTCCCCCGACTTCCCACCAAGAAGATGAGGGCAGCCCTGCTGGTGGAGATTGGGGACCTGGACCTGCTCCATGGAAGCTTCACGAGAGAGAGTGGAGGTCAAAATTTATTTTCTAAACTTTTTTTACCGAACATAATCTTTAACTTTTGTTTCTTAAAACTATTTTTTAGATGTAAGTAACCAAACGCAAGTCAAATTTTGTAAAACTATAAAAAACAACTTTATAACTTCTTCTTTTTTAAATTGTTTTATAATGAAAATTTCTAAAAACCTATCCAAACATAAACATAACCTTAATTGTTGTTCTCGTTCTTGTTGTATAGCCTATAAATCGTGATCTAAAAGCAGGCCATCCATAGCATATTCATGAAAGTATGATCCTATCTTATTAAGAATACCCATAAGTTTCCATTTTCCTCAAAGCAATCAAAATAAATATCAGTGTCTTCTGTTTGGACACATTCAACATAGACCAATAGATGCACCGGTTAAAAGGAGCATTACGATATTAGTTAAAGGATAGTTAAAGGAACTGCTAGAACCAGGGATAGGCACTAGGAAGGGCTGTAAAGAAGGACGTCCTTTAAAAGATCTGAATGGGAAAAAAGGATTCAAATAGCAATCGCAAAAAATTTAGATAAGAAGACTTTGTCCTTCTATATGCCTTTTCCAAGAAAATTTCACTAGCCCAACAAAGAAAGAGGTGTTCATAAATAACTAACCTCCTCTTACCACTCATTATAGCATTTAACATAAAATTACAACAGTGATCACCAAGAAAATTTTACTGTAAATTTACCAACAATAAAGTGTGTGCATTCAGCTTTTGCTTTCATCAAAGTACCAAGCATTCTTATTAAAAGTAATATGCAATCTTGTTTGATCCCTTCTAATAAGTTCCATCCATGGTGGATGTTCCTTATTTTCCCCTCGACATAAAACCCAAGCTCCATTCCTCAAAAGATCTCGTTGCGTATTATTTGCATATGCCTGCATTTATCTCTGTAATTGCCACAATATTACCTTAATGCTTCCTCTATGTACTCATGTTTCTGGTCATACCAAAACCTAAGTGTTCTCATATGTGCTACAATCATGTTATGTGACTACATGATTATATCCCACAAGCAAATGTATCCTTAAACCTCATTCAATCTCCTCGCTATCTCCAGTTCATGCAACCAATGTCAGCCTAAAACCAATGTCTAGTTACAGATGTTGTTTCTTAAATGAGATTCTAAAAACACAATCCTCAAAATATCCTAGATAACATGCATGAGAGGTAAACTTCCTTGATAAGAATATTCAATTGTATCTAGAGAAAAATATAGCGAATAAATAGCACTATTGATGGTTGGAAAGTAGTCAGTTATTCTATAGAAGGCTGGAAAATCATAAAATACCATGTTACAGCATTTCCTTGCTTGAATATTGTGCATTGTGACAATGCAGGGATCCATCAGTTTAGTGTTGTGAAAATTGACCGTGTCCAAAACCCTTCTGTACCCAACCAATGCCGAAAATGTTGGCATGTGAACAATCTTGCAAAATAAACGAAATGATGCATGCACCACCAGGGACGAAATGACGCATGGGATTGTCATTCCTTTTAACTCTTTGGCTTAATTTGTCATGGTGATGAATGCACTTCCCTATAGCATGTTTTTATCATCTAACCTCTTCGTCTAGACTCTTTATATACTAGGCGAACTGGGAGTGTGTTACTTGATTGCATGAGTATAAACTGCATCAAAAAGGTAGGTCTAACAACGTACCAACTGGGCGTCTAGTTTTTGTAGCACGACCCTCTCATGCTTATAACTACCTTGGCTACAGGGATGGACCTACATTTGGGCAAGGGTGGGAGGCTGTCCATCCTGGCTTTTAATGGAAAAAAAATCATTTACTTTTTGTACATAATACACTGTCCCCCATGATATTTCACAATCTGCCCCCCCCCCCCCCCCCCCAACCCCTCCTTACAATTTCTAATTTCCTTATAAGTTAAAGTTACTATTGGCTCACCCGAAATCTATGGAGAATATTAAAGAGAATCAATATAGTCCTTATCTCTTAATACTTTTATTCAAATACCAAACAATCTTTAAACCTCTTAATTATCTCAACTTTTCAAATCTCTTAATATCTCAATATTTCAACTATAATTTATAATCCTAAACTCTCTAAATTAAAATTACCTCTTAATATCTCAAACATAACTTCATGTATTATAAAATAAATCAGCATAGGCATTTAGTGGAGAATTGTTATCAGATTGAGCATACATCACAACAAGGTTCTAAACGACGGTAGGCGGGTGCACGACGGAGAGGGTCCACCTATCGCCTAGATAGGTGCTTGATACATTTTTGACATTTTTACTATTTTACCATTGTTTTTTTTCAGTGTTCTAAAAATCGGCCTAGGCGTCCGCCCACCGCACCGAAAACCCCCTAGGCGGTGGGCTAGGCGGGCCCTATGCGCCCCTAGACGACGAATTTTTTGATTTTTTTGATTATTTTTTTGATTTTTTGATTTTGTTTATTCTTAGTTGTATTTTGGATATTTGTTTGGGTTTTAAGATAGTATTTGGATTTTAGAACATTGAAATTTCAAATTTCAAAATTCAAAATTTCAAAAATTTCAAAAAAAAATTCTAGGCGGCGCCTAGGCGGGCTAGGCGCTAGGCGGACCTCCGCCGCACCGAGTCCGCCTAGCGCTTTTTAGAACATTGATTTTTTTTGCATAATATGCATATTTTAAGGGTGTTTTATGCATGACTAAGTTGTAGAATAAAGATTTATGAAGTTTCAGTCTTGTAAAAGTGAATCATATGTCCACATATGATTCACTTTTACAAGACTGAAACTTCATAAATCTTAATTCTACAACTTAGTCATGCATAAAACACCCTTAAAATATGCATATTATGCAAAAAAAACCAATGTTCTAAAAAGCGCTAGGCGGGCTAGGCGCTAGACGGACCTCCGCCGCACCGAGTCCGCCTAGCTCTTTTTAGAACATTGGTTTTTTTTGCATAATATGCATATTTTAAGGGTGTTTTATGCATGACTAAGTTGTAGAATAAAGATTTATGAAGTTTCAGTCTTGTAAAAGTGAATCATGTCCATAGTGCTTGCAAAATTGTTCTGTCAAAACATCTAGTCAGATATTGCTCCACCTAGGCGTCCGCCTACGCCGCCTCACCTCCACCTACACCGTCTCACCTCTACCAACGCCACCAAACCTTCGTTGGCCGCCTACTCAACCGTCTACGGCAAAAGCGGTGTAGAGAGCGACCGCCTAGTGCCTAGGCGCCGCCTAGGCGGCCACCTCGACCACCATTTAGAACACTGCATCACAACTATTAGATATGTCTTTGATAAATGAGTATAAACTGCATCAAAAAGGTAGGTCTAACAACGTACCAATTTGATGTCTAGTTTCTAGTTTCTATAGCACAACCCTCTCATCCTGATCCTAATAGCTACCTTGACTACAGGGACGGACCTACATTTGGACGAGGGTGGGAGGTTGTCCATCATGGATTTTACTTTAGAAAAAAAAAATCATTTACTTTAATACATTGCCCACCGTGATATTTCACAATCTGGCTCCCTACAATTTTTAATTCCCTTATAAGTTAAAGTTACTATTGGCTCACCCGAAATCTATGGAGAATATTAAAGAGAATCAATATACTCCTTATCTCTTAATACTTTTATTCAAATACTAAACAATCTTCAAATCTCTTAATTATCTCAACTTTTCAAATCTCTTTATATCTCAACATTTCAACTATAATTTATAATCCTAAACTCTCTAAATTAAAATTACCTCTTAATATCTCAAACATAACTTCCTATATTATAAAATAAATCAGTATAGACCTTTAGTAGAGAATTATTATAAGATTGAGCATACATCACAACTATTTGATACGTCTTTGATAAATGATAATGCTACCTTTTTCTATAATTGTATCTATTAAGAGTATGAAATTATGTTTTTCCTTTTATACAGAACTTGAGAAATAATTGTTGAGGCTTTGACTTGCATAAAATAATTATACAAGATTATTCTTGCCATATGATTACTTTGACTCACAACTTCTATGTTGTTCAAATGTTTAAGATAATAGGAATTTATTTAAATGTATTATGAATATTTTTACATATATATAATATTTTTTTGGTGATCTATTCTATTTTGTAAAAGTTCAATTAAGTATATTTGTGTTTCCCTTCCTAACAAAATTTTTCTAGATCCGCCTCTGCTTGCTGGGAATTTGACATCAAATTAGAAGGTTAACAGTCAACAGCCAGTCTTTGTCAAATTCTTTAAGGAGCATGTTTATGCTGCAAAGCCGATCCCATTCTGATGGGAGAAGGCTTGGATGAAGATGAGCAAAAATGATAAATTTTTGAATGCTTGATTAGCACTTAGCTTTGTCCTAAGGTGTGGCAATCAATAAAGATCTATGAAACGTATGACTTACGATTATAAGATATGCTCTAACAAACTAGCATGTAGCATGTTAATGCAGCCTTCACTTCAAATGAAATGACAAATAACCTATCAAATAATTCTTCAAGGGAAATAGACTAATCAAGAAAAGGAACTAAATTCAGAGATGGTGGGAGATATAATGTATTTTTCTTCTCAACGCAACTACTTTGCTCATTCCATGCAGCAAGAGTAGCCACAAAACACTTTGTACCTGATTGTTTGTCACAGCTTTTAAAAACTCCTCTTTCACTTTATATGCTGGCAATTTTTCCCTGAATGCTTGCATTGCTCTTGCACAGGGGGAGGACTGGAGAAAGCAATAAGAGGCAAATGATCCACATTTTAAAACAACTCAAGCGCATAGTTTAATCTAGATTAAATTGCCTAAATGTCAACCAGTGGAAGTACCATTCTTGAGTTCTGCAAATCCCTAAGTTCAGCACTGAACTTATCCTTGATAGCATTGACTTCTGCTACTGGTTCATCATTTGTCATCATCTTTTCAGATAAAGACCGTGTACTCATATGACTCGATGAGCTAGCAGTATCATTAATGACCGATGTGTCTTTTGATCTAGACAAAAGATTTTCAACCCTTCTCTCGGTCTCTGTAGACATACTGATCTGCCAGATTTGCAAACACAATACAACACAATTAGCACAGCACAAAGATTTCCAAATTGGGAATGAATAACATACAGCATGAAAACTACCTCCGTTTGTGTTGATCCATGTCGTTCATCAAGATCTGCACGATAATCGGGCAATGGAATTTTGCTAAAAACAAGTGTCTTCCCTTTATTATATGCATGGCTTCCCAAAAAAGTACCAAAAATAATGAATAATCAGCAGTCCATACATTTAACAGCAAAGACAAGCAGGAAAAGAGAAACACGGTAATATAACAAAAAAAAAGACTCACAAATGGAGGCCTTGTTGGTGAGCCATGTCTGCAAGAGTATTCTGCCCACCACGGCCGAAATTTCGCTTGATTACAAGCTCTTTATGGCCACCTTCTTTCAGTTGCTGCAACTTAGTCCACCATTCATTTTCGTCCAGCTTTTCCACCTAGATAAAGAAAATTTCAACTACATAATAAATATAAATACAGTAGCATATTAATAGGTCATACTATAACAATCAAATTTACTCAAAACTAACTTTCAACATTCTTACAAAAGTTCCTTTAAAACGAATTTTAATGAGACATAAGTAAACTCAAAAGAAAAGTAATTTTCCAATTCTTGAAGTACAATATTGTGCAAAAAATGGAGGGCAGTGGAGAAATATGTATACATAAATACATACACGAAGCTATAAGAACCAAATTTATCTGTACACTTATGGAACCAACTGGTGAAAGAAACACGTTTCGCAAAACTAACTAAAAATTGGTCATACTGTGGTGGTTTGTATAGAGATAACTACTAATGCGTGAAGGTAGAACACCAAATCAATTCAAAGAATAACTTTGAGGCTCCATGGCAATTACTGAAAAAAATGGTCTACAAAAATGTCTCTAGAAGATGATGCCCTTTGTATAGAGATAACAACGACATAATCGATGCGGAGAGGGGCCGCCTAGCGCCTAGGTGCCACCTAGACGACCGCATTGACCGCCATTTATAACAATAATGTCTCTAGAAGATGATTCCCTTTGTCGTACTTCAATATTCGTCCCACGAGGATGCCATCAGACTATCATTCATATGATAGTCTTCCCCCTTTTGACATCCTATGCACCTACCGCTTATGTCATTTCAAGGGACAAGCTTCTATGTGATGTGACGCGGACATGATTGAGATTGAAACAAGCTCTGATCAGAATTCTGGTCAAGGCAAACCAGAGTTTGTTCCAGTTTTCTTAAAGCTTATGTTCAGGAAAACCCGGAATTCCAGTTTGTCCAAACCTAAATTACTTTCGAGGCGTTCAAGGTGTTCCAGGCTTATTTTTGCAAATTTTGGTCAAATATTTCTGAATCTTTTGTACTTATTTAGTATCCATCTTTAGTAGCTTCTATAGTTTGTTTAGATTTCTTTCTTAGGGTTTAAGTAGGATATTTATTATAATTACGGACTATGTAGAAGATAAGAAACAAGTTGATTGTTATTATTTTGAGTTAATAAATAATACTTATTTCTCTTTTTAATTCTCTTGACAAGATTATGATCTCACCCTCTTATTTTCGTCGTCTGTTTGGCCCACCGACATTTCCATGTTTGCTGATCGTTGTTTTCGTGTTTGTCAGTGGTATCATATTCTGCATCATATTGAAAGACGTCTGAAACCAACGAAGGCAACGACATCAAACATCTTCCTAACGAATGCAAGAGGATGAAGGCCTCTTTGTAGCGATCCATCGCATCGAAACTTCTATGCAAAAAATGAACCTACGCGTCGAGGGGGGTGAGTAGGCAGTGGGCTTTCATGAACCACCGAGGGAACCGGTTTGAAATCCAGAAAGGAGGTCAAGGGTGAGCAATGCATGCGACCTCCTAAAAGATGATTACGCACCGGCACAAGAGAATTGTCCACGAAGAGCTCGTGGGGAATAGGGATTCATCTAGCTTGATCGAGTACAATGATCTCGTTAGGAGGGTTCGTGATGACGCTCGTGACGGTGACAAGTTGCTTGACTAAAGAGTACCGAAATTGGAACGTCGTTGTGGACGCGGTCACTATGGCAACATGAGTGGAAAGACTTTCATGACTAAAGTATTGGAGATCAGTTCGATGACAGCTACACTTATCAATGTGGCGGTCAAGAAATTTTCTATATGGAAGAGGAGGTGATTTCAAGCCAGCGATCGACATCTCGATCATTCACGGAAATCTCGGCATCGAGGAGTTCACGGACTGGTTGTTGGAGGTGAACCATTTTTTTATTACATGGCTCCTAGCGGACAAGAATGTAAAGTTTGTGGCATGCCAAGAACTCAAAGCCATTGCTTCGGCAGGATAGGTTGCAGGATAAGTGTAGACGGAAAGAGAAGAGATGCATAACCCCATGGGAAAAGATATAGAAGAAATCGAAGGCTCATTTCCTACCCGACGACTACGAGCAACATCTTTTCTACCAGTATCAAAGGTGTGCACAAAGGTGTTCACAGGTCAACGAAGCATTAATGAGCATACCACATAATTTTTTTGTCTCAGTCTCACCGAATGGAACCACATCGACATGACCCAAAGGCAACATGTTTCTCGCTTCATGGATGGGCTCAAGGTAACATGAACAAATCAGAGTTCGTTGCATCTCTAACCTAATGGAGGTCAAGAATCGAACATTGCAAACCGAGCGACTCTTGCAGGAAAACCGGTGGTCAAGCGACAGAACGAGGTGGCATTCGGAATCGGTACATCGGCCCAAGCACAAAGAAAGGATCCAAATACGAAAGGACGACGGAAAAGAAACCCATGAGGCCATCACCCGTCCCAAAACCCGTATGCTAAATGCTTCAAGTGTAATCAGTCAGGTGACAACTCGACAGATGGCTTACGCTAAGCGAGAAGTATTCGGTGAAGAGGCAGACAAAGACATCAACTGCGACCCAGACGAATCTGAAGATGAGACTCGACGTGGTAGGGAAGATCATTCTAACACCACAACACAATGACTCCTCGTGAAGGAACAAGTAATTCTAAACTAGGTGTACCATCAATGGCAAGAGGCTTAGAATCTTGATCAACAACGATAACAAAAAGAAATAACCAGCCAATACTTGGTTGAAGATACATGATCGACGTTAGAGAAGCACCTAAAATCGAACATTGTCGAGTGGATTCAAAAAGTGCCGAATATCAGAGTAACCAAAAGGTGCGAAGTCTCGTTCTGTAGTGGAGCTTATAGAAACAATACCTATTGTGGTGTGATAGACGGGCTTGTCGTCCATTATATGTTGCTTGGAAGGCAATTTGATGTAGGTACGAAGCACGATAAGACGTATCGGCGGGTGAAGAACGGGACGAAGTACACTCTTGGGTCCTTGCAGAAAAGTACATAAACCGAATCTTACGAGAGAAGAGAAGGCTTTTCTATACTTGATGGTCTCCAAGAAAGAAACAAAAGCGGAATTCAAGGAGGCAAGTGTTGGGTTGTAACCCATGTACGACATCCAGCACTTACTCTCGTTCCTGAAGCAAGTTTGCCGAACTTGCCACACTACTGCATGAGCCCTCAGGAGAACAAAATTCTTCGAGAGAATGTGAAGGACTTAAGCAGAAGGAACACATTAGGGAGAGCACGAGTCCGTGGGCGGTTCATGCCCTATTGACACTGAAGAAGGATTGTAGCTAACGAACGTGCGTAGACAGTCATACGATTAACAAAATCATAGTTGGCTACAAGTTTCAGATAATACGACTATAAGGCATGTAGGAGTAGTTGAGTGGGACCGAATTTTCTCCAAAATATATCTTTGAAGCGGCTACAAGCAAAGTCGAGTGGAAAATGACGTTTAAGGCGCGAGATGGATTGTTCGAGTGGGGTCATGATGTTTGGGTCGTCCAATGCACCAAGTACTTTTATGCGTAATGAATCAACCACTTCGATCCTTCGTTACCGAGTTCTTAGTTGTCTGCTTCGATGAACTATTCATCTACAGCAATGACCACAAAGAATACTTGGAACACTTGAGAAAAGTTTTGGATGTGTTGAAGCAAAACCAACTTGCGTCAATTTAAAGAAATGCTACTTCATGACGTCAAAGCTACTTTTTCTCAGGTTCATCGTGTGGGGGGGGGGGGGGGGGGGGGGGGGGGGGGGGGGGGGGGGGCATCAATGTCGATAAGGAGAATGCTCGTACAATCCGGGAGTGGCCGACACATAAGACCGCATCAGAGGTGAGAAGCTTCTATGGAATGGAAACGTTTTACCGACGGTTAATCAGAAATTTCAGCACCATGATGGTGTTTATTACGAAGTGTATGAAGAAAGTTTAATTGGGGGTAGAAACCCTTGACGAGCTTTATGGTGATAAAAATCAGATTTTGCTGGTACAAAAATAAGCTTTGTCCAGTACCAGCCTGGGCTCTTTCTAATTTTGACATATTCTACGAAGTCGAGTGTGATGTCAGTGGCGTTGGTATTGGTGCGGTATTGTTGCAAGAGAAGCGACATATGGCATTTTCAAGTAGAAACTTAGCTATGGTCGAGGAAGTGATACACCTAAGTTCTATGTGGCGGCATGTGCACTCACACATTAGGAGTGCTACTTTGTCGATAAAGAATTTGTGCTTTAAACTAACCGTTAATCTCTAAAAAAACGCAAATAGCAAAATTGCTCTCTTTTGAAGTAGTGTCTCCATAGGGTGCCAAAGAGCATAACACATAACCAAGATGCAATGTTTTTGAGTCCGTTTTGGTGGATTCTTTGGAGCATGTTTGGGTCTTCATTGGTGTTCAACAGGACTGCTTATCCGCAGACAAATGACAAAATCAAAATGGTCAACGAGACATTAGAAAAAATGATAAAAAAAAGCATATGTGGGGAGAAGTCGGAGTAGTGGGGCCTCACCTTGACGCAAGCAAAATTCGTTTACAATAGAGTGATCAATCGTCTACAAAAAAAAAAATCCTTATTTGCTATTGTCTATTCCAAATCAACTAATCATGCTCTCGATTTGCATGTTTTGTTAAAGGATAGAAGAAGAGTACATCGGAGAAGAATTTGGTGAACCAAATCCAAGGAATTCAGAAGGAAGTTAAAGAGCGACTACAGAAGGCTAACACAAGGTATAAGGTAATTGCAGACAAACACTATAAGCTAGGGGTGAGCAAATCACGGTTTTCGACCCAAAACAGACCTGAAATAACAATTTGGCTTGGTTTCTAAACAAACGAGCCGAAGTTCAATTTTGGGTTTTAGGAAAATCGCTTTTTCGGTTCGGGTTACGGGTTTAGGATTCGGTTTCCAACCCGAACCAAAAAAGGATTAGGAATCTGGAATTACAATGTCACCCTCTGAGTCCCCCTTATATAATCACTCCCGTATTCCCAGCAGCCCTAATCCTAAATATTCTTATTCCCAGCAGCCTTAATCCTAAATATTCTTATTCCCAGCAGCCATAATCCTAAATATTTTTTGTCGTGTCTCTCTCTCTCTCTCTCTCTCTCCTCTCTCGATCTCGTAACAGCCCATGCTCCATCCATTGTCCCGGTCGGACTCTGCTATGCTCCCGTTGCTCCACCCGGCCGCGATCCTCTCTAGAGATCCGCAGAGGATAGAGGTTCGACTTCTTATCGAAGACCTGAAAGTCGACGACAAAGGAAATCCTGACCGTCGGTGGTGACGTAGGTGACCTCGTCGGAGTCAAGATGGTTCTGACCAAGCCCATAGTGGTGGAGTCCTTCGTTGAGTTTCCACCACTTGGGAGGTTTGCTGTTAGAGACATAAGGCAAGCTTTTGATGTTGGTGTCATAAAAAACGTGGAGAAGTAGGATCCTTCTCGAGCTAAGGTTACAAAGTCAGTGGCAAAGAAGAAATGAAATGGTTGTTGGTTCATATCTCTTGTTGAGTCTGAGTTTTATAATTGTAGTGTTGTCTTTTGTCGTAGTGAATCTAATACGGTAGGCAAGTTATTTGGTGTCTAGAACTCTGGATGCAGAACTGTGTGCTTGATCGACAGTAGTGAAGGTAAGTTTTTGCTATTTATCAGTTTGAGTTAAGACGATGGTCTTTTTGGTTTCAGAACATTATTTTGTAGGTATTATGTAGAACATGATTTTGTAGGTATTATGTATCTGAATTTAAGTGTACTAGATTTGTTGGAGATACTCTTTTAATTGTCTCAAGGTCTTAAGATCTCACTTTTATGTTTTTGAGCTATTTTCTTTTGCATTCTGTTATAGGTGCATCCAAGGTAGTCAAAGGCGCAAGGCGCACTCGAGGCGCAAATGGTCCATATCGTCCGAGACGCAAGGCGCACTTAAGACGTCAGGCCTGCGTCCGAGTGAAGTGAGACGCAAAATAAAAAATATAAATAAATAAATTAATAATGTAAGAAATAAAACCAAATAACATATTAAAACCAACAAAAAATATGTTAACATAACCAAGTGAACCAGAGCAACAATAGCACTCAACAAAACTAACAAGAATATGTATTTTTTCTACCATGCTTTTAGTAAATTTTATTTTTTCAATTTCAACTGTAGCCAACTTTAGCAACCATGAAAATAGTTACCTCCCTCCCACTTGTATAAGGGAAGGACTATCTTCATGCCTCAATTTTCTTTATAAGAAACAAAAAACACATAAGGCGGACCTAGGTGCGTCTTTTCTTGGTTGCACCTGCCTCGCCTAGTGATGTGTAAGGCGCAGATTGTCACGCCCCGCTCGCGTAGGAGCGATCGTCCTCGCTAAGGCGTGATGCCGCACGAGCCTAGATTGCGCTCGTGCAAGGCAGTTCCATAACGGCCGATTACATCGGCGGCGACGGGATCGTCGCACAGAAGTCCCAAGCAGAAATATTGAATACATTGCAGCGGAATTTAAAGAAGAACACATGAACACAAGCCATTCAAAAGAAACTCTTTTATTGATATTGAACACAAGATTACATTTGTGGGCGCAAGGCCAAATTACAAGTCTCTCGTGCTCACTTTTCTCTCATTTACAAAGTCACTCTCTGCTCTCTCTCTCTCTCTCTTGATTACAATGCTTGAGTCAGCGGAAGCTTCGGAAGGCGATGTCCATATATTATGCCCTGTATAAGTCTTCTGATCACGCGGCCGCACGCTTCGACTCGCTAAGGAACTCTGTGCCTCGACGCATCCAAGCGAGCTCCGCGCCACGAGCTTCTACCTGTACCTGCACATGAAACACTGTGTGGGTGTCAGTACCACTGTACTGGTGGAGTGAGCTTCTCGCCCACCCATACAGAACCGACACATTTTATTTACTTTGTGCAGCTTAAACCCTTTCGATTGTCTTTCTAGTCTTGCCTTAGGATCAGTTATAAGAATTGACGTCTAACCAACTCGACGTGCAACGACATGGTCGTACTATAATTCCAACGTGTGTTTCGATCGAGGCAGTGCCTCATCGAACAGGTACTAGACCAAACTTCAACTCGGGACGGCAGGGTCGTGCCACATTCTATTCGCAACTTAGACATATTCAAGACAACGCTATGCCGAGGAGCAACTTACGTGAACTCGGCCGTGCCAAGACCTTTACTTAAACTTTAGCGCCACTAGACCAATTCTCGTGCCAACGATTCAAGTGCCAAGGACGGCAATGGGATGACTCGTGCAGGCCGTGCCTCTAGACCTTGCTTAGACTTGTCCGTGCTTCAAGATGAGGCCGCGCCTCGCAAGTTATCAAGACTTATCGTGCTACCGCCTTGCGGCCTTCCTGTTAGACCCATTTGCTAACTTAGACAAGACTTGTGGACCATAGTATCACTTTCTTGAACATCCCGACGCCATCTATCGTGCCAAGCACGGTGCCTATGCTGCAGCCCAGTCCTAGGCCCAGACCTTGTGTTTCCAACTAGACAAGCATTCAAGTTCTAGACTCAATCCAAAGGCATACACGCGGTGTGCCGCTGTCTGCCGACACATCTACATGAGTGGTCACTAGCAATTTCAAGCTATCTTGGACTGGCTCGGCGGGGGGTATCGGTCCGCCCTTCTAAGGGTAGCTAGCCCCGGAAGCGCCGATACTCCCATGCGGTTATCCGGCATGCAGGTTGAGCCACACTCGCTTCTCCCGGGCGGATGATCCCGGTGCCCCGGAGGAGATCATCCGAGAAGACTACACCTTGTCGACAAGTTGTCCATGACCATGCAAGTCTAAACTCGATCTACCAGTCTTTCCTTAACATGAACATGCTTTTCCTTCTTTCCATCAAGACTTACGAGACTCCCAAGCCGCGGGACCGATCTCGTGTGCGGGACTTATCAAGACGTTGCGAGACTCCCAAGTGCGGGACTTATCAAGAATTCAGGCAGGACATGACCGGGCAGGACCGGCATGCTTATTCAAGTATTCAGGCAGGACATGACCGGACGGGACCGGCATGCTTAATCAAGTATTCGGCCGTGGCTCGTGCCTTAGACATGTCTGATTCTCTAGGCGACGCTAACGCTTAAGTCATATACTTTACACGACGATCCTGGTTCTCAAGGGACTACGCGACTTGACAACCGCAGATAGAGCGGGACAGTGCTAGAATTGGCTTCGATAGCCCAGCACAACGACTCGACGAGCAAGGGCTACGCCGAGCTTCGCATCGAGGGAACGTGCTAGGCACGGGGTCGACTTGGACAACCAACTTTTCGGGTGCCTAGACTTAAGCCAACGAGCCGTGCAAGACGACTTAACTTGCGAGACGTGCGAAGGCTATGCCAAGCCTTGTGGGACAAGACCGTGCATGCTTTGCTAAGCATTCATGGGGGCGACGCCTATGACTTAGGCAAATTCGAGTGTCGGGACGAATCGACGGGACCAACGGGACATGCGAAGGCTATGCCAAGCCTTGCACAACGGGACCGTGCCTGCTTTAGCAAGCATTTACGCAGGCGACGCCTAAGACTTAGGCTATTTAAAGTGTCGGGGCAACTTAACAACTTAAGCCAACGTCCTTCTCCCAAGCCATGGGATCGAAGGACCGAGTGTCATTTGAAAGCACGCTGAGCCGACTTCTATGTTGATCGTGGGACCATTTTCCATGTTCTAAGACATTCCGACCCGACAGGACTATTTCCTTTAGCTATGTTGGTGCGTAGCTTTTAGATTAGCCTACCAGTGCAAGTTGAAAACAAACGAGTTATTAAGTGAAGGCTAAGATGAAGCAAGTTCACCGAAACTCCCCCACCTTAGCGAGGAGTCGCCTCGGACGAGCGAGCCTTCGAGCAGCCGTTGCAAGGCTAAGTTCCAACGCCGTCGGCGTTTCGATTTCTCCGATTGACTTTGCGGGACGGGGCACTACACAGATGTTGTGCCTTGCTCCGATGTGCGCCTTTAACTAACATGGGTGCATCATTAAAAGTGAGTCGGGATTTGTGATTTCTAATATTTGAGAACAAGAATTGATTATGCTTTTTTAGTATAAAAAAAAAAATTGTTGTGTTTTTTCTACAATGTGTTTCTTTTGTAAATATTGTTTTCTGGAAGTTTTTTTTTTGTTGATCAGATATGTTCCTCTCAGAAAACTGAGTAAACCAAAAACTGAACCGTTCAGGTTCGGATCGGGTTTGGTTCTCTAACCAAACAGCTCTGTTATTATATATTCGGTTTGCTTTTTCGTTCGGTTCTAAAAAAAAATCGATTCAAATTAAATCAAACCGACCAAATGCTCACCCCTACTATAAGCGCAAAGTTTTCAATGTACGTGACAACGCCTTGATTTACCTACGGATGGAAAGAATACCGATTGAGCAATACGACAAGCTTCAAGCGAAAAAATATAGGGCCTTTAAAAGTACTGCATAAGATTACCGACAATGCCTACTTCATAGATTTACCAAGTTCGATAAGGATCTCGTCAACGTTCAACATCACAGACCTTTACACTCATCGCACAGACTACGAGAACGCATTATCTAGTGGTGGCGTAAAAAACTCGTGGCCAAGTTATCTACAAGTGGAGGAAACTAACACTGACGTGATAGAGCTTGAATCAAGCTCAAACTGAAAGTCCAATCAGTGAGAAATTTCGGTCATGCCAAACCGGAAATCTAGAATTTGGTTTTCTACAAGCTTCTGCTCGAAAAATCCAGAATTCCTACATGCTGATTTTCTGACAGATTTTGGTCAAATCTTTTTTAAATCTTGTATATTTATATAATATCTATCTAGCTTTCCTACTTTGTTTATATTTCTTTCTTGAGTTTTAGGTAGGATACTTACTATAAATAGGTACTTTATAGAAGAGAATAAACAAGTTGATTGTATTTTGAGTTGATCAATAAGAGAGTTATTTCTCTTTTTTAATTCTCTTGAGATGATGGAGGTATATATACTCGTATTTTGATTGTTGGCTTGGCGATCGGCAGTTCCGTGTTGTGTCACGATGCCTACAAATTCATGTTTCTCATGGAAAAGGAACATATTCCCTACATAATCCATCGTCAATACTCAATAGCTCTTTCTAATCCATCATCCACATCTTGTCACTTTGACAAGTTCAGGCCTCCTTGTCATACATCCATATTCATCCCATGTGGATGCCATCTGATTGTCAAGCATGTGAGTCTTCCCCTTTTGAAATCTTATGCACCTATTCTCACGTCGTTCCAAGGAGCGGACTTCTTTGTGATGCCTACAAATTCATCTTTGTCATGGAAATGGAACAGGTTTCCCTACTTAATCCACCGTCACTAGCTCTTTCTAATCCCATCATCTGCGTCACCTTTGTCACGTTGAAAACTCCAGGCCCCTGACCAATCATTTAAAAAGCATCTTCGTCACGTTGATGACAAGGCAACAGGGATTCTGGCAGATTGGTTATGAGGCGACGACCTAACTTATATGAGGTATACACCTTAAGCGCCTCAAGCCGCCTAATTCCGCCTCGTATGCCCTATTTTCCCTTGAATTTGAAGTCAGTGCTCGTGTTAATGGAAAAAAAAATGCTGAAGCCTAAGCCCAACCATGTATGAAATAAAATAGCAATGAGGGGAATTTAGATCCATAATTCGGCCTTACACTCTCCACATCAACTGTCTTCTCCAGCCCTAATCGCTAATTTGGCTCTCCAGCCCTAATTACGACTCTGCTGTAATTCAACTTCTATGAATATGTATTAATATAACCTATCACTGAAGCAACATGCAATATCGTACCAATAAACAATTCCCAAAATATTACATCAAGTAGAAATAAAAGAATAGAACCCATCCAAAAATTGGTGCCATCTTCAAGCGTCGGACAGGACACAGATGCCCCATGATACACTAGGACTGCCATAAGAATTGATCGCGAATCGAATATAACTACAAACGTGATGTAGAAAGCAGCATTAGATTGCACGTTTAAGCTGAAGAAGAAAGCAAAGGGAAGATGAGATTGCTCACCGGCCCGGCCATCTGTCGGAGTCGCTCGGCCCTCCATTGAGGATCCCACCACCGCTGCTCCCCTCTTCCTCCGCCCCCTCCGCCTCCCCTTCCGCCTCCATCGCCTCCTCCTCTTCCGCCGCCCCTTCCACCGCCCCTTCTTCCGCCTCTCCGGCCGCCCTGGGAGTTGGGGCGGAAGGACATGAAGCAGTAATGGCGGAAAATATTAGGGTTCCGAGAGGGAGAAAAAAAAAAGGGAGAAAAGAAAACCCATTGGAGCTGGAGGTCCTAGAAGGAGGTTTTATAGTGTGTGTGGGCTGTTATAGGCCGGACAAATCTTTCTAACCCGGCCTGTTTATAAAAACTGTTGAATTCAATTTATTATAACTATTTTTAATCTTTTCTTTTGAAAATGGACTCCAACATCATCTAGACAAGAACAACAGTAAGAATATTCAAATTGTACTTTCTCAAATGATTGGAACACAATGGTCTTTTTCGACAAATATGTGTCAAAGATCAATAATTTTAAAAATATTATTAGAAAATTATATAAATGATAAATAATTAAAAAAATTAATTTATCAATGGATGCCGAAGTGGAGCCTTGGAGGCACAAGATCATTTATCAAGAAGTGCATAAAATTAAAAATATTATTATTAAACAATATAAGCGATAAGCATCTAAAAAATCAATTTATCAAGGGTGTCCAAGGAACAAAACAATTCATTGTGTGTTTTTTCCTTCTTTTGTGTTTGTGTTGTTCGGATGAGTTATGTGTTTGCATAATGCACTTTAGTGAGAGATTTATAAAGTTTGTATGAATTTTTGGAGTGTGGTGTGTTTTGAGCTTATTCTTAGGATGTGTTTAGCAATTGACTGCGGTTAATATCCTAAAACAATCCTTTTTGGGTCAAAATGACAACTTGCCATGGGTACCTTAGTAAAAGTGAATTTTTTTTTGGGACGAAAAACATAATTATCGACAAACCGAGGGTTGCAACTTGAAACTCTTCGATAGTTGCTAGTATTTACTGGTATAATATAAATATATAGGGCATCTAGTCGAAACACTTGAATAGGTAAAGGTATTTAGCTATAATAAAAAAAGAACCTAACATCAAATATCTTATACAACAATTTTGAAATAAAAGCTTTATTCTATATTTTTTTTAGAAAAGTAAGATAAGTAATACGAAACACACAAGTTTTGTAATGCATGTCTCTCTCTTCCTCCCCCATTATCAATTACCAGCAAGAAAAATTTTATGTCATTGATCACACCAATAATCATCCTACTATCGGCTCCATACAATCCCTCTCCTCTCAATTTTTCATCTCTTTATCAACCATATCTCTCTTCTTCCGTTCATACGCGACAATCATACTTAGGGGTGTAAACTAATTAAATTATTTCCGAGTTGTCTCGAGCTCAGCTTGTTGAAAAACTCACGAATCAAGCTTTTTGAACTCAAGAGCAAGAGCATGAGCCTAGGAACGGGCATGTTAGACAGGTCGGTTCTAGCAAAAATGAGATCCTAGACGATCTTGAAAATGTGAGCCTTTATGTAAACTTTGGACCGATTCTGAAAATGGGAGCTGATAGGTAAGTTTTGGGCGGATCCTGAAAATGGAGTCCCTATATAAATTTTGGACCGATACTAACATGGAGCCCCTATGTAAAATTTGAACCAATTATGAAAATGGGAGCCTTTAAATTTGGGGGGCATAGGCCCATTCCCATGCCGGCTATGTTGTTAGATCAAGTAATGTGGGTATTAGTATACTATGTACAAAACAATTACAATAGTATTAGTAACTATGGTTACTAGTCGTTAGCATCCTTCTACTTTCCAGGCACACAAAAGGCCAAACAAATTTTTAGCAGAAAATATCACTCTTTTTAACATCAAATCTCAATCGGCCGTCACTAATGATATACGAAATATAAAACATCTTCGCTTGGCTCTTTCACAATCCATAAGTTTTGATTCTCATTTGTATTGGTGCTGGAGATCAGTTGTCCAGTTTGGAATTTTTACAAAACTAAAACATGAAGATAGAGAAGCATCAATGTCTTAATTTAAGATCATACTAGAATGAACATTAATTTCCAAAAGAAGAAGATCCAAACAAGTAATGTGAATAATAGTATACTATGTACAAAACAATTCCAATTGTATTAGTAACTATGGTTACTAGTCGTTAGCATCCTTATACTTTCCAGACACAAAAGAACCATACAAATTTACAGCAGAAAACCTCACTTTTTTTAACATAAACTCTCAATTGTCCCCCTCTGTGTAGCATGTCAATCTAGTAAAATTATCAACCGAAACAAACCATAACTGCAACAATGCCTCTTCTGATCCAATCAAAATGAACTCAGTTACACTGATGCCCTTTTGAACAGAGTAAGTACCCTGAAAATGGGATAAGGCTAACATAAGAGTTTCGTCATCGTTTTTAAATATGGAAAACATGGGGCGAGAAGCCAAGTACTCACCAGAGATATCCCCTAAAAGGCTAAAACTATGATTCATGCTTTTCATCTACTAGGCCAGCATCTACTCCCTGTCATAGAAGGGTCACAATGAGTTTTGGAGATTTTTAAGTGCGAAAAATATGCAGAATCTCGGTTCAGACAAAATTTTGTTAAAAACATGTAGCTTTGTAAATTTTCTACAAGTCAAACTGAATGAAATAGTTAACTAATATAGTCCCTAAAACCTCAAATGCTTTAAATGACAATTGTGAAGTGTTCATAACCCTATGTATCAAAATTATCCAGTACAGTTAGAATAAATTGTAGACCTCATTGTGCTGGTGAATAATTCTCCTAGTTGTCGGTAACACTAATACAAGGAAAAGCTTATTACTAAAAAGAAGTATCTTTATATTACATTCATTTAGGAGGAAGACTAGTTGCACTATGCAGGATTATTTCGCAAGGAAGAATATGACTGAAACCGTTAATCAGGTGTTATGTTTAGGTTTCGGTGTTGGTCCCCATTCAGTGCCAGCATTAAAATTTGGAGATTGGCGTATTGAAGATGAGAGTTTCCGTTTGTGATTGTTTCGACATGCACAACAGAGACCAATAGATGCACCCGCTAGGAGTGATAGGCCATTAGTCAAAGAAGTTGTTAGAGCTGTGGTTGACCGAAGATGACTTGGATTGGGCTTGTAAAAAAAAAAAAAAGATGTGGCTTTTGTTAAGGTTGTACACAATGAGACTATATTGGATGTGTGTGTAATGGGTTCCAACAAACCATCACTGCTGATGATTAGTTTAAATCTGAGCTCCAGTCCCGGAACTCACTCCGACTTTAATCCACTATTAGAACAATAGTTTACAACACGAGCTTTGATCTGAAGGCTCGCCAACTTCTACTTTGAAAGAAAGGGATTTCGATCTTCAAATACTTGGAAGATCACAAATACAACTCTTTGTATATGGAAATTGAAAGCTTGGTAGAGTTAGAGTTAATATAGTTTGGCTTTTGGTGGATGGAAATGTTTAAAGCTCAAAGGATTGAATCAATGAACGGAAGACAAGCTTTATATACAAAGGCACACAACAGTGCATTTAATGCATCTTACTGTTCTGCAGGCGGTATACCGTCGGTATAACTGCACAGTAACAGTAACAAAACGGATAGTTTTATAGCCGTTAAATGTATTTAATGGGCCAAAACTGGGCTGAACGACATACCGCCGGTATATAGTGGTATATCGCCGGTATATAGCAGTATACCGCCGGTATGCCATTTTGTGGTTATAAAAGACTTGTAGTGACAAGTATCGGTATACCGCTGATATACTTCGATATACCGCCGGTATGTCATTTGTGGTCACACATAACTTGTTGTGACATACTTCAGTATACCAATCCGATTGCCAAAAGCCGAACTGGTTTATTATCTAACCTAGCTTTCGGTTTGTCAATCACTTTCTTGTGTTTACAAGTTTTCTAAGATGCTTTAAGACTCTGAATACACTGTTAAGGTATAAACTTCTTCGAATACCCTAACATGTCAATTTCTCACCACACAACAGCCAAAGTTGTAGAAAAATTCAATAAGCGAAGAAGACGCGAAGAGCGCGCCACACAGTAAACCCAGACTATAGAAGAGCACCATGAAGAAGATGAAGGGGCTGGAGAAGTCGTGAAGAAGCCGAGAAGAATACCTAATCACCAGAAAGTAGCACACCCATTCACCAATGTGCCAACACCAAATCACCAAAGTGCCAACACCATCAACACAAATCCATAACAACCGCCGAGAAACCAAGCCAACACCATCTCATCAAAGACAAATAGAGCCATAGAGAAATAGAAAAAATAATATAACTCAAAAGGACAAAAAGGGCATAAGAAGAAATAAAACTACTACTTTCTGCCAAGGTTCGCAGTATCGGTATCAGAATCGGTATCGGACAATTCCTATAAGTATATGTATCGACAATAACGATAGTATCGACGGCTCCGGATCGGAGTATCGAATTTTTTGATATTGGAAAAGAAATAATTATTAACGTTTTACAAAATATATTTTATACATTTAGACATAATTTTAAGTACTTTCACTGTTGTTTCTTAGTAGTTTTGAAATTGAATGAAATAATAGTCACCCTTGCCGATTGGTTTACATGCGATAGATAAGTTTTCTTCTTCTTTTACAATCTTACTATGCTTTTACACCCTTCCTAATTGATCTTTTTTTCATTCATTTTTTTTTGCCCAATTGACCGGAAAAGAGACTCCCAATGTCAATATCGGTCAGTATCAGGTATCGGTAGGTATCGGATCGGGACATGCCAAATCGTATCGGTATCGGCCGATATTGCAAACTATGCTTTTGCTAGCTTGAAGGGCACAAAAGGAATTACGAATAGTAAAGAGGGACGTAACCCTAACCCTAGATCTCAAGGAGGTGGCGGCTGAGATCTAGGGTTGTCATCAAAACGATAAAAAGATGGTGAAACCTAAAACAATACAATAAAATCCTAAGACTCAGACTCCAGAATTGTTGCTATGTCTAGTACGCATCAAACGTGTCACATACTCAAAGTACACTAGTGTTGCCCTGACTGTATCAAGCCGTATTGGTGTCTTTGCAACATAGATCCTATTAGATTTACACTGAGCATAATGATGTGACAGATTTCATGCCACAAAACCTAAGAATCAGTTCTCCAGCAAGGAGACATCAAGACTTCATGTTTCACAATTCACAAGTATGCATGATTGACTAAATACATTAACAAGATTATTCCTTAATTGTAAGTAACAATATGTTATTGTACGTAAAGTTTGAAAGTAGCTAATCCAGGCAACTATCACATTCCAAGTATCCACTCTCAGAAGCACAAACCTTACATGCTATAAATTTAAAGAAAATGCCTTGAAACTTTTATCTTCTTTTTTTTCTTTACAAATACTACAGGTATATAGGTGAGGTTGTTACGGATAAAGGACTAGAGTCGCATTTAGTCCACTTTAATCTTTAAAAGCGCAATATATGTACAGGTGAAAATCTCCGACAAATGAAAGTGAGCTTAATCCAAGATATATCTTCAAGGAGTTGTGCATTGCCTATGTCAAGTGTGCAAGCAATCTTTAAAACACACTAAAATATACCATATCTTGTTTAGGTTATTATCTTTGTTGTTTTAGAATAGAAGAAAATGTTCTATTGCAGCTCAAGTCTCAGATCTTTCCCTTCATCATTTAAGTACTTTCTTTTCCTCAGAAATGTCTACTATGATAAAACCAAAATGAACAAAATTCTTTAATCAGATTAGTAATTTCGGTGGGCACCATATAGGTAAAGAGATTCTTATAGCGAATTCAGAAAGCTACAACTGAACTGCATGTAATCATATTTAGAGAAAAAATGGATGAATTATTGTGGGTATACAATAGCTTACAGATTAAACTCTCTCCACTAGATGGAGACATCATCTGAAAGGTTCAACTGGTGCCGACTCTTCCAGAAGAGTAGCAGCCTGAAAACATTCAGAAGCCTCGAGGAGTGATACACACTCAACTTTGTAAAGTTGACCAAGATTAAACCATGCAACATGGTTAGTTCTATCCAGCCGCAGTGCATCTGTTAGAAAGCTTCTCACGGTGGACAATGGCCAACCACCAATACGTCTAAGAACAATTGCTGAGGAAACCAAGCTTGGAACATGTGTTGGCTCTACATCTAATGCTTTAGCATATGCTGCTAGAGCTTCTTTACAGAGGCCCTTTGCCTCCTGCAGTTGCCCTGATATTCACGTAACAGTAAATAAGAAATTGAAAAATGTTTGTAACAATTACAAGATTTTGGGAATAGTAAGAGTACGTGAATGGCATTGCTACTATTTGCAGCAAAGAAATGCCCAAGGAGATATTAAAATAAAGAGAGATGATACAGGTGGAGACATAATTTAACTAATTCTCCATAAGAATAAATGGAAATTTTATGTACATGTACTCACACCAACAGTTAAGGTGGGGGGAGAGTATTCAATGCAAAAATAAATATTAGAGTTCCTGTAAAATAAATATAGATTAACGAAGTACCAGTCGCATGCCATCCTAAAGCAGAATAAGGACTGATAGCCTTCAACTTTGAGAGACAGACCTCCGCATCCCTCCACTGTAACAAGCTTATGTAGACGTTTGCCAGATCATGCCATGTTTCTATTTCCAAACTTCTATCCTGTTTTCTTCCCTATTACAAATGTTATCAGAAGTAAGAAATCTTTTATATTTATATATATATATACATGATCAACAAATAGCACTGACTGAAGTTAGTGCATTGAAAAGTTTCAAACTACTACAAAAGTATTTTATGATTAAAAAGAGGATACGTTTGAAAAATAGAAAATAAAAATAAGTAGTAAAAGATAAAAATTCAGTAAATGAATGGAAATGTATTAGTAACGACTTTGGTATGCTGGTCAAGGGAAAAAAAACAACACTGACAAGGAAAAAATAAACCTAAATATTGGTATATAACCTTTAAAGGCTTCATTCCGACACCAAAGCTTTTTGTTCTCAGTTGAATAACAGCAAGCAGATGAGTATACGTCTCAACTGCATTCTTCAGTTGTCCTTGTGCAATTTGGATTTTAGCTTTAGTTCGCAATAATTCTCCCTGGCTCCACTTCCCAGTCTGATCCAGAGCAGCATTAACTATAGTCTCAGCATCGAGAAACCTTTTCTGAGCTGACAATATTCGAGCCAATAGTAGCCATCCTTTAACATCACATCCAGCTTCCAATTTCAACAGTTGCTTAGCATATCGAAGTGCTGCATCCAACTTCCGCTGTTCAGCATTTTCTAGGCTGAGACTATATACAATTCTGTGATCTTTTCCTTGCATCATATTATTTGCCCTTTCAAGTGCTTCGAGTGCCTCATTCTGCCTTGAAACTCTCTCTGAATCAGCGGCAGAAAATTTTGCCTGAGTTGAAAGAGACATGCCAAGTAACCAATTGGCAACAGTTTCCATTTGATCACACTCATCATGCAAATTAGCAAGCGCCCTGCGTGAAAATGATACACCTTCTTCCGCATAAGTACTCTTTTCTCCACAAATATTTGCAGCTAGCAATAGAGCTTTTACACAATTTGGATCCTCTCTGGCACCCAAGATCTTTTTCAGAAGGTTCAAAGCCGTCAAGTCATCACCATCACCTAAGTAACACAATGCAAGAGTATAATATCGTTCTTTTCTGTCCATGACACCAGGAAGCAACTCCTCAACCTGATTGGCTAGAGCTTGAAGTTGCCCAGAAACAGTCAATGCAAATGTGAGGTGATCAAGGATAGATGGGTCGCCCTCTACCCTCTTAAGAGCAAACTTTCTCAAGAGTATCATAAAAAGAAGGATAGCCTCTTCTATATTATTTCTAGGTACAAAGGAACCGTCCATTTGAGACCGGAGGTTTGGCGGACTCGCATCACAACCACTGTAAAGAAGAAAAATAGCAAACTCTTTTTGTATCTTTGCAGTAGTTTCGGCATCAAGGTTCCAGTGACTAAGAAGAGCCCGCCGGTATGATGAAATGGCTTCATGGGAAAAGCCAGCTAATTTCCACAACTCTGGAAGCAACTCGACAGCCTTGCACAGCGTCTCCTGCAATTTGCATTCAGCACCAAAGTTTGCTGGCAAACCTTCAGGTATTGCAGACTCTACAGTGTCGAGAATTGTGTTGCATGATTGAGCAGCTTCTGCAACATCCATTAAATATCATATTAGCAATTAGTTCACAGCAGTGCAAGATGCAACAGATTACAGTTAATATCATCAATTTGCTAAGCTTGAGGACATGCTACATTGATCAATGATGAATTTCACCTATGCAAAAACGACGAATAGCTTACGATCCATGTAACTTTAAAGTTTAGATAAAGTAATTCCAAGAGAGGAAATGAAACCATTCTAGAATTCCATGAAATTAGTTGCATTTGTACAACAAATAAATTCAAATAAAAAAGTAGTTCATGGTAAATATAGGTCACCACACACGAAAGATAGGACAACATGTCGCATAGAAACAGATGTGCAGTATAAGAATCCACTAATTCAATCATGAACTTTAACTAAAAAATAATCCATTTTCATATATGGGATATTATACACAGGAGAATTTTGGACTAGCCAATATTCAGTTTCATATGGGATCATTATTCAGCAATTGGAATACCTCATGACCAGTTAAGCGTCTGACAATAAATCATAGTAGCCGCCGTGTACAGTTTCAATAGGAAGAGTGTACATAAGAAACTTTAAAGGCACCAAGAAAGAACCAAATTACTAGTGACCTGATAACATTAAGACATTGCAAGTTTGCAACATGCAGGGAGCATAAAAAATGCATTTTTATGCCTAAACTTTGGAGTGGTATCATATAGACGTGTCTTCTAAAAACAATACATACAGTTGAATAGGAGTCAAATTGAAGTTCTAACTTCATCAAGAAATAACATCAACTCCTGTGCATAGAGACTGCTTAGTATAAAAGAAAGATTGGGTAAAAAGAGTTCCTAGAGTTCACATTCTTGTTACAGTCCAAACGTTTAGGTCCCATTCTAACACCACCTGCACTAAATAAAAGTGTTCACAAGCAACTTGAATTATGAATTAAGTGTTTCATAGCTTCCCATAGCATGAACAACTCACAAAATATCGATTTTTCATTTTATAAAGTTAGAATAATCAGAGTTGCCTTCTCACTTGATTGGAAAGCTGACACTACAGATGGATTTGGATAGTTTTCAAATGACACAAATAACATATTGACCAAGCACCCAATACGAGGTAAAGAAACTTACATATAAAAATATCTACTTCACCTTCAAAAATAATTTCTTTTTTTACTATGAGGGTCATACCTACCAAGCGTCATCGCTGGTGTTCGTGGTCGAACTTATAAGATATCAATTAAGCATAAATAATTCCTATAAAGAGCAAAACTATAAAACTCTGCACAGATTTCAAAAGTAGTAAACAACATCAAACTATTGACTACTAAATGTATGTAACAATTATTCTAACTTAACGAAAAGAAACTAAACCCAGAGGAAAAATCAGTAAAACATATATAGTTACCAGAAAGTAATTATTAGATACAAATTTATACCTTTAAACCTCCCAAGGTCTTGGAGTGCTTTTGCTTTAAGAAACATTGCTTCAATAAGTAAACTAACAGCATGAATTGACATGGGTGGTGAATCCCAGTGTGTGCGTAACTTGTGCCGTCCTGCTTTTTTAGAAATAGTGATTTTTATCTTAGAAGCAATTGCACTTATGTCTATTCCATCAAATACACGAAGTGCAGCCTCCACATTTCCTCTTTGGTATTCCAACCTTCCAAGCAATGCCCGTGCTTCCTGCAAAAGACAAAGTTCCACCACCTCCATTATAAATATTAGTGCACGTGGTAGAAGTGAAGGCATAATAGATGTTAAAATGCACTTGAGATAAATTTACACTATATGACGAATCTCGTATTAGGAACAAATATGGCAGTGTCTAGCATAAATCAAGGTTCATGCAGCATTTTATGAAATAATTACTCCACCAGTAGACTATATATCTCACTGCATATTCTATTAGAGAACATAGCAATTATGGAGAGAGAAAAAATACAATCACAAAGGAAAATGCAATTGATTCGCTTAACCTTGATATTTAACTCATTGAGATTGTTATGCCAACAAGAGATTAGGAAAACTACCTACGACAAACATTATAGTCGAACAAGTTCCTAAGACGTTCATGTGATGTAGTTTGCATCCATCATTAATTTCAAAATAATGCCAAGAAAACTAATCCAACCATTAAAACAACTACCTGTAGTAGAGCTGAAAGACATTATAACTTATAAATGCAGGTCCTGGGGATTTCCCAGGACCCATATACCTTCCAAGGATCTCCAAGTTTCTCAGGCCAAGGATATGTCTCTGAGAGAGCAGATATCCAAATGAGAATTATAGAGAATGAGAGGAGAGTGAATTAAGGTTGATGTATCCTTAACTTCCCGGCCATAGAAGTTAATATCAACAAAAAGGAAAGTTGTCAATCTATTGATAATCAGTCTGAAGTATCTTCTGGAACTAACGACTCCACACCCACGTGGTCATTTTATATGATCAGGACTTCCAGTTCCAATCAAACTACCAACCCTATGAGGAAAGTTAGTGGCGTCATATTACTAATCCCTTGATAGCTGAGAGCAAGGGCCAATTCAACCTTGACTAATCTCATGTTGAAGGAGTTGCTGAAGAAAACCATACATTTCAAGTTTGACAAGTATCAATTCTCTTTAAAGTTATCCACTAATCACTGGAGAAATATAAAAGGATAGATGTCAAACTCAGCTTGAATAGTATCAAGTTGAAAGTGTCATCGATCTAACACCGCCCCAATTGACGAAGTCCCCCTATATATCCTAGACTTCACAGTCAACAAAATATTACTTAATCGCTCTCCTGACTTAATACCAGCTAACTATATTTAATGAATTTCAGAACACAAATTTATTACTTAATCGCTCTCCATGCCTTTCACTAAAAAAAATTATAACAAAAGTTCTTCAACTTTGAGTGGTTAAAGCATTACCAGATAACAAAACAACCAAAGTAACAACAAAGTGCATCAAAGAAGGACCAACCTCATAATTCAGGCAACCACCCTCACGTAAAGAAGATTCAGCTTCCTCAATGTTACCAGTATCAAGTTTTTGCTCACCGTCACCATTCTGAGAGGACTGCGTACCAATGGAGCAGTCTTTGATGGCCAAAGACTCAAATGAACGAACAGTTCCTTCAGTTTTCAACTGTTCGCCAGAAGATAAGCACTTCATTGTCTTTTGTCGACCAGGTCTTTTGTAGATTTTCCACCCACTCATCTATCTAAAATCTTTCATGAGGAGTTCTTGAAAGAGAGTTATATCCAGCATCACACACGATTTTGAAGAGCCTGGGATCACAAATGATTATAAATGATGATCAAGCAAATATTAGACATTTAAATATTCAGGTTTATTTCCTCCAAGAAATATTTTTATACTACTAGATATAAGAAAGCAAAATTTCTAGGCTTTCAATATAACAAGCAAATAGGTTTTCAAACAGATGGTATCAAATAAAGAAGAAGAGGGAAAAAAGTGAAAAAGGAAACTCTCAACTTTTACAGCAAATCAGTACCAAAGCACATCAGATAACCCCTTTATACCCAAGAAAACAAATCAAAAGAACATGTGAAAAAACAAATATGCAAATGCTATAAAATTCAGTTGGACTAAAATAATTAGTGAGGCTTGCCCATATTATTACAAGCAAAAGAGCAAAATTACCAAGCTACAAATTCAATCACCAGATCTTTAGAACCACAGAAAACCCACCTATCTTTCTTGAAATTCTCAAAATCAAACACAAACCCAACTCTAGATGCCCTAGAAAGAGAGGATAGGATGCACTTAAGTTCCACCAAATTGTTCAAAATCAAGCACATAATAATACCAAATCCGCACATCAAAACCACCAACATCAAATTCTCATAGAGTCCAACTCTAGTAACCCCAAAAAGGACAAGTACAGTTAAATTCCGGTAAGTTTGCAATATTAGGCTGAAAACTACATGAATTTCGCTGCTTTTAATATGACAAGCAAAGAGTATCAAATAAAGCAAAAACGTAAGGGAAGTCACAACTTTTATAGCAAATCAACATCAAATCATAACAGATCTATCCCTTTTATACCCAAAAAAGAACCAAAAGAAGAAAGAAAACACATGACAACAAGCCTAATATGAAATCCTATAAAATTATGTTAAGTGAAACTTGCCTATATACAAGCAAGCAACAGACAAAACTACCAAACTATTACAAAATTTTCACACTTAACTTTACAAATAATTTTATATTAAAAAAACACAGCTTAGCTCATCAAATTCTTAAATAGAAGAAAAAAAATCTAGGGAAAAAACGTTAAATATACACTTAAATTCCACCGAATTGTTCAGATCAAACCAATAATAATACCAAATCCACATATAAAAACTACCCACTTAAAGTTCTAAAAAAACCTACCTATAGAAACCTAGAAAAAGGACTATGCACTCAAATTCCACCATTTTTTTTTTCAAAACCAAACCCACATACTGACATACAAAAACCACCCACATCAAGTTTTCATAAAACCCCACCTCTACAAACCCTAAAAAAGGTTAACTTGCCCTTAATTTCCACCAAATTGTTCAAAATCAAGCCAATAACAATACCAAATTTATTGGAATTCTCATATACAATCCAATAATAATACCAAATCCGCACACCAAAACCATCCACCTCGAATTCACCACCAGAAACCCTATAGAAAGACATATTTTGAAATGGAAAACCTGTCAAATTCAAATGGACACAGAATTATTACAAGCAAGAGGCCGAAATTACCAATTCTCCACAATAACCCCTCAAATTTCCACAAAACCCAGTTCCAGAAAACCCTAGAAAAAAAGGATGGGGTGCACTTAAATCCCACCAAACCAATCAAAACCGAGCCCTACCCAGACGTAGAATCCAACCCCCACGCCACCTGCCCCATAAATGCCAGCCCAAGATCCAATCTTGAGAGGAAGAAGACAAACAAAGCATCAATTTTGAGGGGAGTAATTAAAGAAATCCGTACCTCCTTTTTCTTACATAAAGCTGTCAAATTTCTGCTGACCCATCTCTCCAAATCCACCGATTATCAGAACCCACAAATCAAATTCGATGTTTCGATCGGATTTGGTGAAATTTCTCTTCGGAAAGGGGGATAAAATGCAATCTTTATTGGTGAGGAATTATTCTATGGGAGTTTTTTTTAAAATATATAGAAGTCTATAAGTTGAACCGCGTATGGAGAAATTAGTTATGTATTAGTCAAAAATAAATTTTAAAGGTGGGGAAAAAAGGAAAAGGCAAAAATATTATTTATGTAATAATTAATGCGAAGTTTACTTTGGTTGTTGGCAAGTTGCCAATGAAATAATGACGTGTGATTCATTACTAATATGTAGACATGAATTCTCATTTTGTCTTCCTGCCATAAAATTTATAGTTTTCATACCAAATGTCCATTTTGGGTTCATTGTTAGTATTTAATAACTTTTGTAAATATCAAAGTTCCATTAATAAGTGTGAAATGCAAACTAAATAATAATAAAGAAAAATTACCTTTGTTTTCAAAATATCAAGCATTACATTTTTTCTTTTAAAATAATGAACCCAAGCCCATTTAATTACAAGTTCATGTTAAGATATTTAATAAAGAAAACTATAATGTATATGATATTATTCTACTAAGTTGAAAACAATTACTTATTTTCAAGTTCAGTTCTATAAGATAATTATTTGTTTGGTAAATTTTACATACAAATTTTTATTTCCATTTGTCATATCGACTTTATCGCAATGTTGTTCAATTTTAAAACCAAACCACAATTCTTATTCATTCCATCTTTGTTGGTTGTGTCACGTCTTATTTATGATATAAAGCTATTAATTTATATAATGTTATTTTACCAATTTAAAGAACAATTACTTATTTTAAAGTTCAATTCTTTAAGGCTCCGTTTGATGCATCGTACAAAGTTGCATAGTATAATATTATACATTAATGACGCTATACGATATTTTATGCAAAAAAAATTGCTCAGTCATATAGCATAACTTTATATAATAGGAGTTGTTATACGTCACAGTTCGTATAATATTACAATGACTCGTAGGTCGTATAATATTATACAACATATTATCTAGAAACTATACAATACAAGTCGTAATACAACACACTTCCTAACAACACACTGTTGGAGTGGGTGGGGTTCCCAACCTATGTGGAGAAGACCCCGGAGTGCGACGAGCGCCGTTCTTGTGTCGAAGAAGCTCGGGAAGTAGGCGACGGAGTTGCTGCTGCTGCTGCTGGAGCTGCTGGAAGCAGGGGATCCGAGTTCGGGCCGAACTCGGTCCCAGGCCGAGTTCTGGCCGAACTCGGTATGGCCGTTCCAGGGTTTGGCCAGTAGGTGCTGGTTGCCCCACACAGAGTTCTGGCCGAACTCTGTGTCGTCGGGGGCTGAAGCGGATTTCTGGATGAGTTTTCATCATTGGATCTAATCCAACGGTCCAGGTTTGCTGCGGGATTAGGGAGTTATATTGGGATTTCCAAACCCTAATTCAGTGTGCAACATATCGCAACGTAACACAACTTTTGGAGAGAAGGAGGCAAGAGTGCCATTACAACTTCGGAGAAGAAGACGGAGGATTGAAGGTCGCTGTTCGAAGGAGATCGTGTTCGGGTAATCTCTACTCGTCGTTCTCGCTCTTCGTAGCCTTGTAATCATTGTTCTTATCTCTGAGTGTTGTGGGGATCCGATTTGGATCGGGAGGAGTTTGTAGAGGGTGTAATTCTTCTATTCCATTAGTGGAGGCTTCTCAGGGTTGGACTCCGATCGTCCCGTGGTTTTTTTCCCGCAAGGGTTTCCACGTCAAAAATTCTCTGTGTCTGCGTGATTGTTTTTGTGTGGCTATTTTTGGGTTCGTGCGTTGTATTGCTCGGTCCTCTCGCAGGTACTCTCCGGTTTGGGGAAAGGTTTCCGCGTTTCTTTCCCAACAGAGTGGTATCAGAGCTTTGGGTTCAAAGGGTGTCAGGAGTTGACAGAGGAACCAGAGAGGAGAGATGGACGCGAAGCCGGTGCGCATGGTGAATCTTAATGGCACAAACTATCATTATTGGCGGAGCAAGATGAAAGATTTGCTATTTGTCAAGAAGCTGCATCTACCCGTATTTGCATTCGAGAGGCCCAGTGATAAATCCGAGGAGGACTGGACATTCGAGCATATACAGGTGTACGGGTACATACGGCAGTTTGTAGACGAGAACGTATACAATCACGTTGCCAATATTGAGCACGCGAAGACGTTGTGGGATAAGCTGGAATCCTTGTATGCGAAGAAGACCGGGGTAAACAAGTTGTTCCTGATCCGAACGATGATGGGTCTGCGGTACAAGGATGGGGCGTCTATTACGGATCACTTGAGTGATTTCCAGGGCGTGGTTGACCAGCTATCTTCTATGGGAGTCAAGTTCGACGACGAAGTTCAGGGACTGTGGCTGCTGTGTACATTGCCAGACTCGTGGGAGACCGTACGAGTATCTATGATCGCTTCTGCTCCAGAGGGCGTGGTCAGTCTGGAGTTTGCCAAGAGCGGGTTGTTGAATGAAGAGATGCGGAGACGTTCTCAGGGCACTTCATCCACATCCCACCACTCAGAGGCACTTGTTTCAGAGAGCCGCGGAAGGGGCAAAAGCAGGGGTCCAGGTGGTGGCAGAGACAAGAGCAGGGGGAAGTCCAAGGGTCGTTACGAGGACTCAGAGTGTTACCATTGCGGTAAGAAGGGCCATATCAAGCGGAACTGTTTCGCTTGGAAGAGAGAGAAGAAGGGCGACAAGGGAAAGCAAGAGGAGAACACTACAGCGGCGGCCTCGGTGCATGGAGGCGATGTGATCGTCGTAGGTGATGAGGTCATTACTAACCTCGCCTGCGATGACAATTCTTGGCTGGTGGACTTAGGGGCTTCAGCACATGTATCTCACAATAGGGCACTGTTTGCCACTTACACGACAGGCGACTGTGGCGTGTTGAAGATGGGCAACGGAGATGTGTCGAAGGCGGTTGCCGTTGGAGATGTGCATTTGAGAACGAAGACGGGTGCGGTTCTTGTTCTCAAGGATGTTCGTCATGTCCCTGATATCCGTTTCAACCTGGTGTCGGTTGGAAGGTTGGATGACGAGGGATTCTTCAGTCTCTTCGGGAACAGTTAGTGGAAGCTTTCCAGAGGTTCGATGGTGATTGCCAGAGGAAGCAAGAAGTCCGGTCTCTACTATATGGAGGGGAGCGCAGAGGGGGCACAGGAGGTGAACGCAGTCAGTGATGCGTCTACCGAGTTGTGGCACAGGCGGCTCGGCCATATCAGCGAGAAGGGGATGAGCTACTTGGTGAACATGAAAGTGATTCCGGGGCTCAAGTCTACAAAGTTGGAGAAATGCACGCACTGTTTAGCTGGGAAGCAAAATAGGGTATCTTTCCAAAGTCACCCAAGTTCGAGGAAGCCGGCGTTGCTCGAGTTGATTCACTCGGATGTCTGCGGTCCTATGAAGGTAAAATCTCTTGGTGGTGCTTCTTACTTTGTGACTTTTATTGATGACTGTTCCAGGAAGGTTTGGGTCTATGCCTTAAAGACCAAGGATCAGGTGCTGCCTACTTTCAAGGAGTTTCAGGCCTCTGTTGAAAGGGAGACGGGCAAGAAGTTGTTGTGTGTTCGGTCCGACAATGGCGGTGAATACATCGGTCCCTTTGATGCGTATTGCAGAGAGCAAGGGATACGACACCAGAAGACTCCGCCAAAGACACCTCAGCTCAATGGTGTAGCGGAGCGCATGAACAGGACACTGATAGAGAGGGTGCGGTGTTTGCTGTCAGAAGCAAACTTGTCGGGCAGTTATTGGGGTGAGGCTCTTCTCACAGCTGCTTATATTATTAATTTGTCTCCTAGTGCTCCTTTGCAGGGTGATGTGCCTGACAAAGTATGGTACGACAAAGAGCCGTCATACAGTCACCTGCGGGCGTTTGGTTGTAAAGCCTTCGTGCATGTACCGAAGGACGAGAGGACCAAACTTGAGCCGAAGACGAGGCGATGCGTCTTTGTCGGCTATGGTCGGGATGAGTTTGGCTATAGACTCTACGACCCAGTGGAAGGAAAGCTCTACAGAAGCAGGGACGTAGTGTTCGTCGAGGATCAGACCATGACCAACACTCAGGATTCCGAGACGCCTTCTGAGGCTGAGGAATTGCCTGAGTTAGAGTCATTTCACTTCGAGCAGTTTCCAGAGGATATCGCAGAGGATCCAGTTACGGGGGAGCCGGTACATGGAGTTGCTCCCAACCTTGATCATCAGCCTGCTGATGGTGGTCAGGATGTCCCTCAGGAGGATGAGCATGCCGGAGAGGTAGTTCCTGAAGGGGCGGAGGCTGTCGGTATACAGCCAGCACCAGTGGCTCCACTGAGAAGGAGTGACAGGGATCGTCGACCATCTACGAGATACTCACCGGATGAGTATGTGATATTGACTGACGGGGGGGAGCCCGAAAGTTTCGCAGAGGCTATGGAAGACGAACACAGGCAGGAGTGGATGATGGCTATGCAGGAGGAGATGAGTTCCTTGCACACCAATTCCACTTATGATCTGGTGCGGTTGCCAAAGGGCAAGAAGGCTTTGAAGAATCGATGGGTGTTCAGAGTGAAGCAGACGGAAGATGCTACTCGTCCTCGATACAAAGCGAGGCTGGTAGTCAAGGGCTACGGTCAGCGGAAAGGCGTGGATTATGATGAAATCTTTTCGCCTGTCGTCAAGCATTCGTCTATCTGGGTGGTGCTAGCATTAGCAGCCAGTTTCGACTTGGAGGTCGAGCAGATAGACGTGAAGACGGCATTCCTCCACGGTGATCTTGAGGAGGAGTTGTACATAGAGCAGCCAGAGGGATTCTGCGAGAAGGGCAAGTCATATTTGGTCTGCCGATTGAGGAAGAGCTTGTATGGTCTGAAGCAGGCTCCGAGGCAGTGGTACAGGAAGTTCGAGTCGTTTATGGGGGAGCATGGTTATGCACGGACGACGTCGGACCATTGTACATTTGTGAGTTATTTTGCCGATGATGATTTTATCATCTTATTGCTCTATGTTGATGATATGCTATTAGTGGGTCGGAATGCCACTAGGATAGCGGAGTTGAAGCGCCAACTGGGCACGGCCTTCTCTATGAAGGATTTGGGCGCAGCGAAGACTATTCTTGGGATGGAGATCAGCCGAGAGAGAGAGTCCAAGCTGCTACACTTGTCCCAAACGAAGTACATTCACCGGGTACTTCAGCGTTTCGGGATGGACGGGTCGAAGAAAGTGAGTTCCCCCCTCGCGGCTCACTTTAAGCTCACTGAGGAACAGTGTCCATCTACCGAGGACGAAAAGGAAGATATGGAGCGGGTTCCATATGCCTCAGCTGTGGGAAGCCTTATGTATGCTATGGTGTGTACGAGGCCAGATATTGCTCATGCAGTTGGTACGGTTAGCAGGTATCTTTCAAATCCTGGAAGGGTACATTGGAGTGCGGTCAAGTGGATTCTACGTTATCTTCAGGGCACTGCTGGTTGGAGACTTTCCTTTGGTGGTGACGAGCCGAAGCTGGTTGGGTATACCGACGCTGATATGGCTGGAGATGTAGACACGAGGCGATCGACTTCGGGCTACGTGATGATGTTTGCGGGAGGAGCAGTGTCGTGGCAGTCGCGGTTGCAGAAGTGTGTTGCCTTGTCGACGACGGAGGCGGAATACATTACGGCGACGGAGGCTTGCAAGGAGCTGTTATGGATGAAGAAGCTGCTGCAGGAAATGGGACTGAAGCAAGAGCAGTATACTTTGCTTTGCGACAGTCAGAGTGCGATCCACCTTGTGAAGAATCAGACGTTTCATAGCCGGTCCAAGCACATCGAGACCCGGTATCATTGGATACGGGATGTGGTTGAGAAGAAGGACGCGGAGCTTGAGAAGGTGCATACAGACGACAACGGAGCTGATATGTTCACGAAGATTCTACCAAGGGGGAAGTTTGAGTACTGCAGGCAGGTCGTCGGGATGACGACGTCCTCTCCATAGTTGTGAAGGGGAAGATTTGTTGGAGTGGGTGGGGTTCCCAACCTATGTGGAGAAGACCCCGGAGTGCGACGAGCGCCGTTCGTGTGTCGAAGAAGCTCGGGAAGTAGGCGACGGAGTTGCTGCTGCTGCTGCTGGAGCTGCTGGAAGCAGGGGATCCGAGTTCGGGCCGAACTCGGTCCCAGGCCGAGTTCTGGCCGAACTCGGTCTGGCCGTTCCAGGGTTTGGCCAGTAGGTGCTGGTTGTCCCACACAGAGTTCTGGCCGAACTCTGTGTCGTCGGGGGCTGAAGCAGATTTCTGGATGAATTTTCATCATTGGATCTAATCCAACGGTCCAGGTTTGCTGCGGGATTAGGGAGTTATATTGGGATTTCCAAACCCTAATTCAGTGTGCAACATATCGCAACGTAACACAACTTTTGGAGAGAGAAGGAGGCAAGAGTGCCATTACAACTTCGGAGAAGAAGACGGAGGATTGAAGGTCGCTGTTCGAAGGAGATCGTGTTCGGGTAATCTCTACTCGTCGTTCTCGCCTTCGTAGCCTTGTAATCATTGTTCTTATCTCTGAGTGTTGTGGGGATCCGATTTGGATCGGGAGGAGTTTGTAGAGGGTGTAATTCTTCTATTCCATTAGTGGAGGCTTCTCAGGGTTGGACTCCGATCGTCCCGTGGTTTTTTTCCCGCAAGGGTTTCCACGTCAAAAATTCTCTGTGTCTGCGTGATTGTTTTTTGTGTGGCTATTTTTGGGTTCGTGCGTTGTATTGCTCGGTCCTCTCGCAGGTACTCTCCGGTTTGGGAAAATGTTTCCGCGTTTCTTGCCCAACACACACTTCCTAAACAGTGTATAGGATGACATTATTCACTAGTCTATACACTATATAGCCTATATATTGTATAACTTATGCTATTATCCTATACGATCACCAAAACGGAGGATAAAAAAACGATTGGTTTGGTAATTTTTTATACAAAAAATTATTTTTATTTGTCATATCAACCATATCGAGAGGCTATTCAGATATTAAAACGAAACCATAATCTCCATCCAATCCATAATTGTTGGTTGTGTCATGTCTTATTTATGACACAATTTTGTGATGAAGTTATGATGTTTTAGTAGGATTAGAACCGAATTTTTTTGTCATGTCAAACTAAGTTCATTTGTTTTAGTTTTTTTATTAGACTTCTGTGTCATTAGATAATTCATAGTGATTCTAATAGGTAGTGACGGTGTTCAATTTATATCCCTCCAATATGACATTTACGAATAATGTAGTAACATAAAAATCAGAACTAGAATGAGTATATGCAAAGATAGATTTGTAATTACAAAAATTGGTTGTTTCTCACAAATACTATATTACAAATTAATTTATATCCCTTCAATGTGATATTTATGGACGATATAGTAACATAAAAAAGCATAACTATAATGAGTATATGTAAAGATAGATTTGTAATTACAAAAAAATGGTTGTTGCTGGCAATTGGCATCAAGAAAAAGTCATATAAACAAATTATTGAGAAAGGTAGAGAGAAACAAAGAAAACAAAATCAACAAGAATGACAAGAAAATATTGAAGATGCATCATTGCATGTAGGGTTTAGATGTGTGATAGGATCTCATTCGAAAGACAAGAGGAAGTTTGGAAGGAAGAGCAACATTTTGTTTTTAGCATTTTGATATTTTAGTCAAAATGGTTGGTTAATTGGTACAAAATTTATTTAGGAAGGGGGAAAAATATCGGTAAATTGTTATTTAAGATTTGTTTTAATAAAAGTTTCAAAGAGAACCGTCAATGGAAAATTTATCACGTATTAGTAAAAATAAAATAAAAAAGTACTAAATGGAAAAGTGAAAAGTATTATCATGTAGTAATTTATACAAAGTTTCATGTGAGGCCACTTGGAGGATGTTATGTGGCTTGTGAAAACATATTATAAGTTCGTAGACATGAATTTCAATTTATATATGCATGCCATAAAGTAATAGTTTTTATGCTACAACTATAATTTAGGCTAATGATCACTTGTTTAATATGTGACACTAAATAAAGAAATTATGGACTCGTAAACACCAAAATGGTTTTATTTGCAAAAATGGAACTACAAACTGAAAACATAAACAAAATTATTTATTGTTTTTATATTGCGAGGGATAATAATGACAAATGTTAAGTGCATTACGACAATTACTACGAAGTAATACATTTATTGCAATCTTGAAAAAATAGAATTGTCAAAATTTTGACACTCGTGTGCATATTCAGGACTGTTAAACCTAGAAAAAATAGAACTGTCAAAAATTTAATAGTCGTGTGCATATCTAGGACTGTCAAATTTTTTGCAGTCCATATAAAATAGGATAGCTAAAAAATTGGCACTCATAAAATAACAAGGACTATAAATTTTTTTTAACAATCTTGAATATAAACGGGACATCAAAAATGCGTTGTCCTTAATAATTATTGTAGTGTCCTTAACATTTGTCATAATAATTTACTTAACATTTGTCATAATAATTTACTTAATAATATGATGTTAATTTATTGTGAAATCCTAAAAGAAAATTGAAATTAGAAACAAATTACAACAACTTAAGCTGGGTATGAAATTGCTTATTCAAGGCCGCTTTTGATTTTTTTTTTAGAAAGTGCTACAATATTGATTGGTAACAACATCCAGGGCCGGTCCTATGATTTATGGGACCTAGGACAAAATTCAGAATTTTGGTCATTTTTCTCACATAAACAAAATTTTCTTTTAGCATTTTACAAGCAAAAATCATCAATTAAGCTATCAATATCATCAACCAAGAGAACATATTTTTTTCCATATTGGAGTACTGGTTTTTGTTGTTGTTTCCAGATTGGGTCGTTGTTTAAATTTTTTTAAAACTTTTTATGAGTTACCTAGTCTATTTTAAAATTGTGGGACCTTCCAACATTAAGGCCCAGGACGATCGTCCATCTCGTACGTCCTGAGCCGGCCCTGACAACATCACAACCAAGAACAAATTCAAAAGTCTGTCAAATTTTATGACAACTTTTAACAACAGCTTCCCACGTGTTGTCTTTGTGTCATCCAAGGAAGTCATGGTGCAAATGACACAAAAATGTTTAATAAAGGTTTTTTCTATGGGCACTACCAAAATTGCTAGGGGCTAGCCCAAAATTTTTCAAGTTTATTACAAGTTTGCCATCCAAAAATTTTGCTAGGGGCTAGCCCAAGCACAACTATAAATACTAATTTTCATTTTCTCTCTCCTTCTTCTCTTTTCTTTTCTCCCTCAACTATTTTCTTCCCTCCTTCTCTTCTCTTAGGTCAAAGAATTAAAATCCTAATTTTTTTCTTTTCTCCCTACATTTTTGGCAAATTGTTCTCTCCCTCAACTCTAGGTCATTGACTTCTCCAAATTTTTTGGCAACCAGGCAGTATCGAAAAAAAAAGTAGAGAACAAGAAAGAAAAAACAAGAAGGGAAATCACTTTGGACACGAGCATGGATTGGTTTAGTAGATAGATCTCCAATGTAATAGTTCTACTGAAGGACTATTTTGCTGCTGCTTCACTCTTGACATCTCCATTTTTCTCCGCTTCAGCACTCGCCAGGAATAGGACTGTCAGGGACCTGGCAGTCCTACACTTAAGTAAGACTGCCAGGACATTGGCAGTCCTAAATTAAACTTGATGTACAACAAATTTCATTTAGGACTGCCAGGGACCTGGCAGTCCTACACTTAAGTAGGACTGTCAAGACCCTGGCAGTCCTAAATGAAACTTGCTGTACAGCAAGTTTCATTTAGGACTGCCAGGATCCTAGCAGTCCTACTTAAGTGTAGGACTGCCAGGTCCCTGGCAGTCCTACCCCAAGACTGCACTTTACAGGTTTTTCACATCAGAACTGGTTCTACTGACAACTAATAAACGTGAGAACGATGCAGGCAAATGAAAAAGTAGAACATAAGGCAATTAGAATATACCCCTAGAGAGAGAGATTCATCCGAGGAACTTAGCTGCCGCCTATCATAGTCAATGTCATCCCTACCCTCTTCTCCATACCCCTTCTTCAACAAAGGTTCACCTTTTGCTTTGGGTGATCTGAAGTTCAACTTCCTCTTTTTCCATGGAAGAATGCTCCTTTTTGAAGTCTGCAACAAAGACTCTATTGGAACGGCTGATTTCATATCCTCCACATGGGAACATCCCACATCTGACCTCCGATGACTGTAATAGATCCAATCTTCAAACTCTCTATTTATTTTCATATCGCAATAAACTGAACCACCGACACAGTCAGGCCTCCGATGACTGTAATAGATACATTTGGACTGCCAGGCCTGTGGCAGTCCTAATGTAAAGTAGGACTGCCACAGTCCCTGCAGTCCACAAGAGGACTGCAGGGACTGTGGCAGTCCTACTTTACATTAGGACTGCCACAGGCCTGGCAGTCCTAATGTACTCAACCCGACTGTATCAGTCGAACGGCCAAAAACGAGATGCTCGTTTGTCGTCTTCTAGGATTAGGGTTTCAAGAAAAAATGTGGGTTTGTCGTGTTCGAAAATTTCTTTCATGAACCCTAAAGAGATTCTAAACCTAATTTATTAAAACTATTTAGAGAATTAAAATTATTCTAGGGTTTTCAATAGAATGTAGAAAATTCTTAAAGAAATTAGGGAAGAACGTTTCTAGATTCCGGTTGCTTCGACTTGCGTGTCATCTCTTCGAATCTAGGAATGCTGTTGAAGAAATCTTGGTAGAGGAATTGAGAATGGAGTGGTGGAGGAGAAGAAAGTAGGATTTTGGGAGAGGGAGAGGAAGAGTTCTCTTTTGGTGGAGAGAGAGTGTAAAATGGATTATGGGAAGGAATGAAGGGTTTGGGGGGGTTGAGCTGCCCCTAGCAATTTTTGGGTGCCCCCTAGCAATTTCTCTACATTCATGGGCTGCCCACTAGCAATTGATGTCCCCTAGCAATTTTGGTAGTGCCCATAGAAATTACCTTAATAAAATAAGGAATATATAATTCTTCTTCGTGTGCAGCATTCTGAAGTCACTAATAAAATTCTGGAAGAGACAGTGGTTAAGGTTAGCCTAAGGCACGTGTAATTGGCATCAACATCAAACAAGAAGGACGTCATAAAAGAATTTTATTAACATGTGTCACAAAAGCACGTATTAATACATTGATAAATGTTAATTTGTATAGATACATTGTCATGAGTCAAACTTAGCTTTCTTTACTCAATATATAAAAAAGGTTTGCTGCGAAATCTAAGGGATTAACAAGCACATTTTACTTCTTGTTACTACTAATAATACTAATAAAAACCCTTTCAACAATCAATTACATCATACTTAATTGTCACAGAAGGAGCAACCTTCTAATTACTGGTAGCTTGGAAGGGCTAGTTCAGCAGTACAAGGAAATTATTTGGGACGCACAAACCCTAGAAGAAGAAGAAGAAGAAGAAGAGGAGTACCCAACTTCAAACTCTTGAAACAGTGTGGAACATTGTTGAGGCTGATCGATGAATAACTTAAGGTACCAAAAGACATGGATGCTATTATAGGTGGTGGCCAGACAGTCCTACCATCAACATCTTAAACACTTGTATCCAACTATCTTGGTTGTGTCAATATATATCAGTATCTTGGTGTCGGATGCATCAATATCTCGGTGTCATCACTGAGCAATCATAGACCGACATATACTTGAAAAAGCTTCGTTGGCGAATCCGAATTATGAGTACCGCTAGTCCAGTATCAGCCATTCGTATCGGCCAGGAAGAGGGCAGTCGTTCACAGGGTCGAAGTTGTACCTAGATTGAAGAACCAAGGCAAGGATAAGAAAGACTATAAGATTAAGAAGAGGTATGGATTAATGAAGAAGGTAAATTCTAAAGGCACTCCACATTTTACTCCAGTCATAGTTCAGTCTATGACTGCCGACTTGTTGGCAGTCCTAACATAAAATAGGACTGTCCTAAAAAATTTGAATATTAAGATAGACTGTCAATTCCTCCTTAATGCTGCCCTGGAGTAAAATGTATAGTGCCTTTAGAATTTACCATGAAGAAGTGCAAAAGCGAGTAAAAGGATCCAGGAAGGAAACATGTACTTCTCCGCGAACGATCGCTGCTGGAGTCTCTCAGCCCCGACGAAGAACTCTTCTATGTCACGGGAAGTAGGGATGTTCCGGCGCATCGAACCCTGCCTTCTCTGGCATGCCGCATCCGAGTTCGTCGGTCTGGTCGTAGAACCGGGAGTCCCCATTGATTCAGGATCCCTTATCATACTGCAAGGTGTGGTTTCCCTGTAAGTCCTACAACCAAACAGTACAATACAGCAGATGAGATCCCGACCATGTTTCTCAATTATCTTGAAAAATGTAAAGCTCAGGTACATCATGAACAAAATACCAACCAATGACTGATATTAATTCATAGGTAGATCAGACAAGTCTTATCTAGCAGCAAGTAAACAAAATTTGGATCAACATGGAGGCCTTGTACTAATGCAAGATCTTGCGAGGGTCAAGATGTACAATTTTTTTAGGTTTTTTCGAACATGCCATATCCTCTCGGATGCAAGTGTCAAGCCTTGGCAAAGCGACAAGCGACACCCCCACCACATACATTCTATTAAGATTGGACATAAATGAAGCAATGAAGACACACACCCATGGGTGGACCATTTAATTGGAGATTGATGGGTAGATGATGCATCATCAAGTTCAGGGTTTTGCCCAGGCCAGATGCAACGCAACGCAACGCAACGCAAGGTCCACAAGGAGACGAGACCCACTTGCAGACACAGATGGCCAGGCCAGGCCAGGCCAGCCATTGATCACTATCAGTGAAGTGAAGTGGAGTGGAGGAGGTCCCATAAGCACACGGAAGTGGAACTAAGCACAATTCCCATGTTTGGTTGGAATGAGAGAAATAGTGGCTAACAACCACAGCTTGTCTGGACATGGCATTGCATATTCGAAGCGAATGTGAGTAGTACACTAATTTTTTAAATACAAACAACATAATCATACATAAAAACTATTCAGACATTAGTTGAAGTTTTAATTTTTTCTTTTCCCAAAAACAAAAGAACAAAAGGGAATATACTAAGGCCTCGTTTGGTTCACGGAAAGGAAACGCATTCCTTTGTATTTTCCATGGGAAAGGGAAAGTAGGATTCCTGTCACATTTCCTTTCCGTTGTTTGGTTAGTGTAGGAAAGGAAAGCAAAAATATAGCAATGTTCCAATAATATCCTTACATATAAAATAAAAATAACATTATGAAAAATAACATTAAAGGTAAAATAAGCAATAACACATGGTTACTTTTGTCATAACTTTTGTAATAAATGTTGGAAAAGGAAGAGAGAAAATCAATCCTATGGGTCATGAGTGGAACCATATTCCCTCCAATTTTCCCTCTTACGAGGAAATTAATTTCCAAGTTTGTGTTTACCAAACAAAGGAAAGGAACAACTTTCCTTTGCTACTTCCTTGAATCCGTGAACCAAACGAGGCCTAAGAGTCTGATTAGATTGAGTCTCAAGAGAGTCAAGTGAAAAGGAATTGAGGGAAAAAAAAAGTTTAAAAAGGAATTAAGTGAAAGTTTAGAAGGGGATGTCATAGAGGATTAAGTGAAAAGAAATATAACCTTATTTTATCCAATTTTTTCAACTTCCAAATTGGCGGTTAAAGAGAAGAAATGAGGACTTATTGTTTGAAAAATCATAAATATTCTTATTTTGACAAATTTTAATTAAATATTAAATCAAATATAATTTTATGTTGCATGTAACAAAAATATTTTTATAACTATTTATTTTTTAATCATCTTTCTATTGTCCGGTGGTGTTTGTAGCTCATGTGGAAATCAATGCGAACTCTAGACGGAGACGGTAGGGTTCAAGCTTCCCAACTGAACGTGTAGGCGTATATGGGTTGTAAAAAAAATTATCTTTCTACTCAAAATCTCAAATCCTAACAAGAGTTACTAAGTAAACACACTTAACCCCACTTAAGTATGTTCATTTTTTTTTCTCAGTCCAAGCAGAGCCTAAGTAAACAGAGCACCATTGATTAACCCAAATATTTCTTGGAAAAAAACAAGATTATCAAGTAATTCCCTTACAAATGTAGAAGTTCCCAGGAGAGTAAATACTGGAGAGAGAGAGAGAGAGAGAGAGAGAGAGAAAATATTTATATAGTACAAAATATAATCAGCTTATATAAGAAAAAAGAAAGTGACCATTTTATAAAAGTACAATTATGGGAAATTTAGCTTCGATAGAAAAATCAAAACCTTTGAAAAACCTATAATTTCTATAGTATAAAACACAATAACAACAATAAGAAGAAAAAATCATCATAGAAAATAGCTTTATTGAAGAGCGAGGTCATAAATAAGGGAAATTGGCATAACACTAACGGGAAACCAAAATAATTATATGAAAAAAAGAAGAAGCTTTGTAGAGATATCAAGACCTTTTCTATTCAATAAGTTCGGAAAGAAAGGAAATTCAAATAAACGAAGAAAGGCTAAAATTTTGCTTCAGAAAACAAAAGTCATAAAACAAAGGAGAAAACCCTAAAACTATCAAAAATCATGGTGAAAAATAGTTTTAATATATAAAAAAAACAAATAAAACAACCAGATATTGGCTACCATGAAACTGAATTTGCATAAACAATCAACTCGAACAAACGAAGAAACCCCTAAAAATTGCAGCTTTATCGGAAATAAGCTGACCTGAAATAAGGAGAACCCCAAATGTTATATTAACAATGTTAAAAGAATAACTTTGAGATAAAACAACAATAAAAAAAATAGAGAGGAAAAAAAAATTCAAAATTGCACAAGAACCCATCTCGAATAGGCGAAGACAGCCCTACAAATTGCAGCTTTATAGGAGAGCAGTTGACCTGTCAGTGGGTTCCGCATCTAGAACGTTCTCCCCGGAGAAGGAGACCACCACCTCCTCTTCCTTTCCGCCGCCGCCGCCGTCCTTCTTCTTGGTCTTGACGTTTCTAGAGTTAGGGTTCGCTGTCGTGGGGTTTGATTTGGGGGTGGAGGGGGGCTTCTCGAGCCTGCGGCTGCGGAGCTCTAAATAGGAGTGGTCTTGGTGCTGCTTGGTCTGGAGGAGGGCGAGGGTCCTTGCTCTGGTGCGGACGCCGACGGCGGCGGCGGCGACGGCGGCGGCGGACTCCATGGCCGCCACCTCTCCGCTCGGCTTAGCCTTCTTCATGTACTTCCCCATTCTCCTTCTTCTACTACACTTTGTTTCCTTTTGGAGGGAGGAGATGATATCAAGAGAGAGAGGGAAGTAGTAGTCTAGTTTTTATTGTTTTATGAAATGTTATCGTCACTACTTATGTCATGAGGGCATTTTGAGGGGAAGTGAGTGGTTGGTTGGTGGGGAAGGGGATATTATTTCTATTATTTAAATTATGAAAATAATATTTGTCATAATTTTAAATATTTTTAAAAAATGTTAACTTTTTTATATTTATTTTAACCTCTGTATTATTTTTTCAAGCAATGATTCTTCTCCAACCCAATTCGAGTGACTCTTGTGCTTACCGAGAAGTGATATAAGACTCTAGCCGGATAGCAAAAGATCAGTGAATCGAGCCACAATGGCACATTATTCCTTCTATTTATAATAATAGTAGAATTTTGGGAGCCCACATCTTAGCGAATAGTAGTAGGTAACTTTAAAAAAAAAATAAGAGGAGTTTGATAAACTGAAAATATGGACTCTTGTCCTTCTATAAATAAAGATGTTTACAAAAAAAAAAGGGATATTTTGTAAAACCTCCCCTAAATAATGGGCTAATTTGCGAAATACCCCCTAAAGATCTCGAATTGGTAAAACCTCCTTTCCGTCAAGACGGTGTTTAATTTTGGGTGACGTGGCAATTGTTGCATACGTGGCCACAACTCTGTTTTCCAAATTTTATGAAATTTCCAAATTACCCTTCCTCCATCCCCCTTCCCCTTCTTCCTCCTGGAGCCACGTCCCCTTCGAGCACCCGGCCACGTTCGACACGCTCGCGATGGAGCCCCGCCGGAGCAGCCCACGCCGACCCAGCGCGAGGAGCAGGCGTCGGGGCCGGTCCAGTTGGAGGCCAGGTTGCCGTGGGCGTCGACGAGGGCGCGGAAGGCGGAGAGGGAGTCGGTGTCGCTGGTGGACGAGGAAAGTAGTGCCGTGTTCGACAACAACAAGAAGAAGAATGTGTGTGAGAGTTTAAGTTTCAAAATAAAAAATGTCCAACAGCTTTGAGCTTGGCTGGGCTGACTTTGGTTGTCTTTTTCGCTTGCTGCTTAATTTGTGTTTTCTCCTTACTGTAAATAGAATAATTTGTGTTTCCTCCTTACTGTAATTAGAATAATTTGTGTTTCCTCCTTTAATGGCAGAAATTGCCTCCTTCTCTAGAGATGAAGAAACACCCCCATGCTTGTAGGAACCTGATCTTTGGTAGACAAGTTGTACGCTGGAAGAGGATCAAGTGAAAGATGAGGAAGATGATCGGTATAAATAGGTTAGAGGAAAAGTAAGAGAGGAAGAAGATGACCGTTAGAGAGAGAGAGGAGAGAGAGAGGGGGAAAAGCCACGTACGCAGGGGTATTTTCGTCTGACTGGGAAAAGCCACACACGGATAGCCACGTCACCCAAAATTAAACACCGTCTTGACGGAAAGGAGGTTTTACCAATTCGAGATCTTTAGGGGGTATTTCGCAAATTAGCCCATTATTTAGGGGAGGTTTTACAAAATATCCAAAAAAAAAACTTTACTGCACCAAAAAAATCATTGATGTTTAAAAAAAAATTATTTTGATACTGTTTTTTAAGCAAAAACAAGACTATTATATGATCAACTTTATTTATGAAAATTTATCATTAAAGTTTTAATTAAAATTCATTAATTATAACTAATTCTTCATCTTTGTTTGTTAAATTAACTATTTATTATTATTATTATTATTATTATTATACCTTGTATTTTCTTACTTTCTTATCCTAGTCGAGCATATGTGTTCCTTATCATAGAGACAAAAAATTGCGTGAATTGACATACATTTTTTTATCCTTAAAAGAGCAATTATAAAATTTTCTCCACTTACAAATTTATCAAACAAGCCCCTATAAAAGTTTATTTGCTCCTTACTTTGTGAGTAAGGAACTACTGTCTCTCTCTAAGGGTGTGTTCTGTGTTAAATTGCAAGGTGGAAAACATGCAAAAATAAATTAATTCTACGAAATTATTTTCCTGGAATTTTTTTTATATTAAAATTTGAATTTTTCTCATGGAAAACTTAATTTGATCTTTGATTGACATTATTTTTCACGAAAAATATCATTTTTCATGGAAAACAATATTTTTCTATGGTTTTGACAAGTTTTATTTTTCACCATTTTAGAGACAAATATGAAAAATAATAATTTTCAGGAAAATAATTTCATGGAAATATAAGCTATAAAATACTGCAACAAAGCTATAAACACGAGCATCGTTCATACGGCTTAAACTATATGGTCAACAAAACTTCAATTATTGAGTGTATGAGAAGTGATTCTTACCAGAATTTGTCTTTCAAGCTTCTGTTTAACTCCAATAAACACCAAAAACTTTGACAAAATGGTCTCTCTCTCTCTCTCTCTCTCTCTCTCTCTCTCTCTTTATGATCAATTTGACATGTGAGAGGGAGAGAACAATTTGCACGTGAAATAAACACCAAAAACTTTGACAAAATGAACAAGTACACCCCAGATGTTGATTAGTTTTGTTCATGTACAAATGATGATGTGATGTACGTATATGTAGCACTTTAGACAAAATACAAAACTCAAGGGGCTAGACAAAATAAAACTCAAGGGACTAGTATATATATATTTTTATTTTATGATATGGAATTTGAAATTAAAGGGAAAAAAGAGAGTGAAATTGTGTTATGACATCAAATTCATATTTTGACAAAATAATAACAAAAATGATTGATAGTATCAATTTTTGTTTCTCTTAATAAACTATTTTACTTGACTATTTTTTAAATACAAACAAGCGGCTAGCATGTTCCTGGATTGTTAGATTTGTTTTAGAAAACATTCTAATAGACTAGGTTTTCGAAAAAAAAATATAAATTGAGAAGGAAATACAGAGGTTAGTTATTTCAGAACTCAATAAAACTTAAAAGGACTTCCAAGAATAAAAGAAAACTAAATTCTTTTAAACGAAAACTTGTGCTTAAATTTTTGGGATATTAGTGCTTTATTTTATGGGTGTTGTTATTGATACTAAAATGGTATCATGCACTCATGTTTAATTTTCTATCATTCAAATTTCAAAGCCACCCCTGACATTAATTTGTACATATATACATGGAGGGAGGAGTGCATAATAATATTTTAAGAGTGTCAATAATGTTAATGCACGAAAAAATTTAAAATTTGAATGATAGAAAATTAAAGAGAAGTACATGATGACATTATAGGCGTGCCATTGGGCCAATAACGACATCCTATATTATTTATTTTTCTTTGGTAAAATTGATTTCTTGCTTTTGGTGAAAATAGGCTTGAGTTAAGTAAGTGTGGTGGTGATTAGGGCCGGCCTTGGGGTAAGCCGGACAAGACTTGGGGCTTAGGCAACTCCCCTCTACTAGGGCAACCCCCCAGGCTCAGTGTGATCCCACCAAAGGTAAAGGTCACGGATGACCACCAGGACCGACTCATAATAAGGGTCAAGCGGCAACCAAAATTAGCTCCAGATTGGACAACCCAACCCTCTGGGCCGGCCCTGGTGGTGACTTTGGATGGCAATGGCGCCATTGTCTACTAGAAGTGTTATCGGTTCATGTTAATATAGTTCAAACCTAGTTTTACGTGTCCAAATTTTGGATGCTACCATCGAGCTTTGTTGTTAGTTTCAACTCACTTTCTGATGCCGGTCCTCGGCAAAAGCATTTTATAATAATAATTTCATTACGTTATACAAATTCTTAGAAAAAGAGTATACAAATGTATTTTTAGATGTAGAATTTAATTTGATGAAGTTAGTGCAGTAGATTTGAATCTTGATAGTTATCACTGAAAATAGTAAAAAGAGGAATCCAAGGCAGATATTCCCGCCCTCGCTGATTCTCCCGCCAAAGTTTCCGACCGTTGGGAAGCAGCCAATAGGAGAGCTTGGCGCCAAACCGGAGGGGCTTTCCCGCCGAATATGAAACTTCCAAAAATTGAGTGACAATGATATTGTGACGGAGATTATTAAATGCATAGAATATGGAATATATAAAAAAAATGGTGGCACGAAATTCCTTGGCGGATTTACTCCCCGGTCACTGCCTCTTCCGTGCATGGTAGGACCCACATCTATGTCTGACCAACAATGTCAATGTGTAGATATCTTAGAAATAAATCTAAATTGATTAGGACGTCAAATTAGAAATATATATATTGTTGAAGCAATGGATATTTGTAGCGAACTCCGATCACTTTGGCTACATACATCTCCCTTAACCACTAGCCTAAGGTCATTTGTGTGTGTATATATATATATATATATATATATATATATATATATATATATATGGAAAAAAAAAAATATATATATATATATATGGACCATCATATATATGGGTTGGATTTTGATTTGGTGATGAAGATTAAAAAGTGTAAATCCCACCACATTTTATTTTTATACATTTAATCCGAATCCAACACATATAATATAGGATCGTTATATAATACAAAACCATCTGGATGGTTATAGGACATTGCCCAAAGGGATTTCTACAATATAATTCTCTTCCAATGTCTCGCTCATCTAAAGCTTGATGGTTCCATCTTAACGAGCGCGGGCCTTATTCAATCCACTGTCGACTCCGAACAAGATTCATTGTCTGGTAAGAACTCATTTCGCTCGCATCGCTTCGATTATCCAGCTCACTTCACTCGTCTTCTATTAAAAGTCCACAAAATCTTACGAGAAGAAACAAGATAGCCAAAAGCGAACATTCGCTCTTGGATATAATAATAAGAGGTCAAGGATCGAATTCTTTGTTCATAGTTTCGCTTCGCTCCTTCCATCCCCCTTCTCCAAGGATAGGATAGGTTGGCCACGGTTCCTTTTATACATGATGCCCTACTTATATGTACTAGTAAATGCACGTATGATAACGTGTAATAAAAATATTATACAATTATAGTCAAATATCTTTTTTAGCTCATGTGGTTAAAGTGAGAGATTTTCTTCTTTTTTGGTTGAGTTCAATTTCCTATTTTGAATATATATATTAAACTTTTTTCAACAATTTTTGTACATAATTTAATTAATTTTTTTTAAATAGTTGATGATATATACGGCTTAGACGGCTCAAACTTGAGAATTTTTGTACATAATTTAATTAATTTTTTTTTAAATAGTTGATGATATATACGACTTAGACGGCTCAAACTTGAATCTTTTTGAAGCCCCTTTATAATAGTAAAGATATGTAGGCCACACGAAGTCAGCCATGTGCTACAACAGAGATTCATGCAATCGAATCCTCAATGGTTTGCTAGCCGGGCCAAAACTGCACAGGATATCACCAATCATATCAGGATCATCTAATCATGCATCCTATGGGAAGATCCACTAATCCTCATAAATCGTACGAATTCTGCAGGGGAATTTTTTTATTTTTTTATTTTTTTTTCTGCAGGGGAATTAACTACTCATGAACTCTTGATAAATGGCAGAGACTAGCTACGGACCAATTAATGTAGACATTAAGAAAAATAATGGAGTACGTACTATGTGATAGGAAGAAAAAGGTGGAGCTTAATAATTAGATGACAATGAGCCTTCAATAGTCCAAAGGAGTAGTACGTAGTCATGCATGGAACCAAAATACACGTCAAAAAGCTGATGATGGGACAAGCTCATTAGTAAATAAAATAATTAGTGGCCCTACATGTGTGTGAAATGTGCAAATTACAAAGGTGAAGACAAACATTTTGGCTTTGGAATTGGAGGAAGATCAATCCATACATAAGTATGTTATTGAAGTAGGGGCATAACCGACTAATTAAGAGTTGAAAATCCTAAAACTGTGTTTCGATGTCTCGTGAAACCTGTGTGTGATTGTATGGATCTAAATGGTTCCAAGAGAGATTGAATATAATTTAAGGTGAAGACAAACATTTAAGATAAACCTACATTTTCTAAATTCCCAAACCAACATCAAATTTGTTTCACTGACAACTCTCACTTCCTACTACTTACCAAGCAGGGCCATCACACGTGGCATGTCCAGATAGGCCCAAATGGGACGGGGGCCCAAGATTCATGTCCACATCCGCTACCAGGCCATTGCCGGTCCACATTCTTATTATGCATAGATGTCACGACAATAGTAAGATTCTCATTTTGAATACATAAGTAGAGCCCGTCTTTCTCTTATCAATGGGCCTACAATACGATTTAGCCCAACATGAAACCAGTTCCATTTGGGCCGAGCTTTACTCCCTTGTAAAGTACCATGGATTCAACCAGGGGTGATGATTGTTGGATTATTTACTACAATTAAACCTACACCTTAATTAATCCAACTAGAGGTTTTCATAATTAACGAAAATATCTGAATTGATTGAACTGTCCAGATTCTCTTCCAAGAATCAGTCGGCTTGGTTATGAACTTTTAAATTTTCTACAAGTGTGGATGGTTATAGTTTTTAACTTAAATAAACCAACCAACTCGAATATTTTAATTTTAATTTTACGTTTATAAGTTATATAAGTATATGTATTATATTAAATAAAATACGACTTAATTAAAATAGTAATTAACAAATTATTAATTAAGATTATAATAAGACAGATGTTTTAATAACTTACGTCTAGGTAAAGTAAAATCTAGGACTAGAAATATTCATCATTTAAAATTGTAAGTCAAAATAATATCCTAAATTGACTCGGTCATAGAAAAATATAATTATTTCTGGGAAGAAAATGCACTATGATTTTTTTTAGTAAAGAATTTTAGTGGTTGGAAGAAAGTTGGAGAACATAATTTTTTTTTATATATATCAAAACCTAGGACTCTTTGTTTATTTGATGACTATGATTTAGGGGCCATTAGATTAATTTGGGGCTCTAGGCTTATGCCTAGGTTGGTATGTTGAAGCTGCTTAACAGCTGCTCTTTGTAACCCTACCCAAACCATTATAAAAATTAATTAATTTTGATGCTCAATGTATCTTTATTTATAGGTCTAACAAATAATAAAACTTGCATTATAGTATAACAATGTCTCCAATTATACATTTATTACATAACAAAGTTCACAACACAAGCTGGGGAGGGAGAAATTTAAACCATTATTAAATGACAAACCAACTTCATAACCACACATATATAACACACAAGAAAAAGATGGCCATACAATACATACTTAAAATCTTAATTCAGTGATGAACGCCTATTATCCCACCTCCGTCGCCGCCACCACCTCCTCCATAGCCGCCTCCTAACCCTCCACCCGTACCATAGCCTCCACTATTTCCTACTCCACCACCATCACCAATTCCTCCACCGTTTCCAATTCCGCTACCGCTCCCACCACCAAGCCCTCCTGATCCCTTTCCGATTCCTCCTCCACTTCCTATCCCACCACCAATTTCGCCACCTTTACCAATCCCGATGCCAATTCCTCCACCAAGCCCTCCCCCCTTTCCTATACCACCACCTATTCCTCCACCCTTTCCTATTCCACCGCCAATTCCACGACCTATTCCACCTCCAATGCCGCCACCTTTGCCTATTCCACCACCAATGCCATGTCCTATTCCGCCTCCAAAACCACCACCCTTACCTATCCCATTACCTATACCGCCTCCAAAACCACCACCCTTACCTATCCCATTACCTATTCCGCCACCAATGCCACCTCCCTTGCCTATTCCCTCACCAATACCATGACCTATTCCACCACCGAAGCCTATCCCACCACCGAAGCCGCCACCTAGCTTGCCTATCCCACCACCAATGCCATGACCTATTCCACCTCCAATTCCTCCACCCTTGCCTATCCCACCACCTATCCCACCTCCAAAGCCACCGCCGCCGCCGCCGCCGCCGCCGCCGCCGCCACCCTTACCGAACCCAAAGCCCAACCCTCCACCCTTGCCGAACCAAAGGAACTTACCATCCTTCTCATGACCTACTAGTGATGCTGCTTGATCCACCAGCTCTCTTCCAAGAACACTAGTCACTCCAAGTCCAAGGAGAGCATTCAAGCATAGCAATGCTGCAACAAATGACCCAGCCATTACTTACTCGTTGATTGATTGGCACACAAGTATATATAAATAAGAGAGGATGCATGAATCCCATAGTGGAGGTACTGGCTGAGGGGTTCTTATAGGCCTGGCCTGTAACTGCTTGCTTACACTGGCATTGAATATTGTGCTAGGCTGCTAGCTCATGCGAATTTGGAGGTTGTACAATTTTTATGAGCACCGCGGCCTAGAGTCTCTAGACTACGTGGTGGTTGTTGCATTGGGTGGTCATGCATGTTGACTAATTTCAAGTAGAATTTAGAGAGATGATGACTTAACTGAGTGAAGCTATCCACAAATGTTTCTATAATTCTATGCCAATGTTCACTGTTAATTCTGAAAATAACAAGCTATGTTTATGCATGCAACTATATATAGTTGTACCATCTTGTGACTTGTCATTGTCATCATCACATGCTTTCCCACATGGCGCATGACGTCCTTCTTCCTCCACATCAATTGTGTGTGGTGAATGAGTTCTTGTAGATGCTAAGAGCATCTCCAACCCTATTGTCTTGTTTTGTGTTGTGATATCTACGTGGCATGAGACACAAGGCAATATTTTTTCTATGTGACAAGATGATATTCACACAAGACAATGAGATAAAAAAATGTTCTACAATGTAAAAGTATTGAAAAGACAATAAAAAATATTTTTTCCAACTTTCAAGACAACTCCTCCGCTTCTTCAATTTTTTATAAATATTTTTTTATTCATAATTGATGATGTGGAGACAAAGTCATTGTGAAGTGCATTGTCTAGATCTAGAAAACCAACTTCACATTATCTTTGCCATGTCAACTTCATGATTTATTCTACATTTGTATTGGAGAAGGATTTTTGAAATGAAAGCTTGTCATTAATTCCTATGTGGCAACCATTTTTTCTAAACTCACAATAAGGTTGGAGATGCTCTAAGAGATACACTATCCCTGAGTAGATGTCTACGTGGATTCATGAAGGAAGAGCTAACCTACTAATATAGTTTAAAATTGGCTATTTATAAGGACACATCAAAAGTTGATCAAGGCTAGCCAAAAACAAACTTTGATTTATTTACAAGTTTGCCATCGAAAAAATTACTCAGGACTAGTCAACATGTGAGTATATAAGTCAACTTTTTTTATTTTTTTGCTCTCCTCTATTTTCTCACAAGAAGAAGAAGAAGAAGAATAAGAAAAAGAAGAAGAATAAGAACAACAAGAACAAGAACATCAATTTTTTCAAACCTAGTTTATTTTAATTTTTTGCTCTCTTCTAATTTCTCAGATCTCTTTCTCCAAACCCTAGTTTATTTTTCTTCTTCTTCTTTGGGCATTATGGATGAAACCCTAATTGTAGAAGAAATTGGATTATCAAATCTATCAAATCTATTAATCTATTAGTCAATTTTTCTTTATTAATAGAAGAATTATGCATGAAATCCTAGTTGTAGAAAAAAAACTATGGAAGAAACCCTAGTTGTAGAAGAATTGGGGTTCATATCAGGACTGCCACAATTTTTGACAGTTCTAGAAGTATTGATGACTGCCAAAAATTGTGACAGTCTTGAAATAGACTCGATGTACAACAAGACTGCCATAATTGCTGGCAGTCCTAGAAGTACTGAGGACTGCCAGGAATTGTGGCAGTCCTGAAAGGGACATGCTCCACAGCAGGACTGCCACAATTTCTGGCAGTCCTATACATATTGAGGACTGCCAGAAATTGAGACAGTCCTGAAAGGGACTTGCTGTACAGCAAGTTCCTTTCAGGACTGCCATAATTTCTGGCAGTCCTAAAGTCGAAATTTCCGAATGAAAAAAACATGTTAGGGTTTATTTCAATCTTGATAATAGAGTAAAATATGCATTTTAGGATTTATTTCCATGCATTCTATATCTTTGTGAGAAAAGAAGTATTTAAGATTTATTTTCATGCATTTTAGGGTTTATTTAATTTTTTGGGTACCATCGAAATTGGGAATGAGAATGAAATTAAGGTTTTGATGGAGATGGTGATGATGGAAATGGTGGAGAGATGAGAAAAAAACTAGGATTTTGATGGAGATTGAGAATGAAAATGGTGGAGAAGAAGAATAAGAAGAAGGAAGATAGGGTTTTGGAAAAGAGATAGTGAAATTTAGAAATGAGAGTGAAATTTGGACTTTGGGGGGGGTGAAATTTGGGCTTTGGGGGGGGGGGGGGGGGGGGGGGGGGGTGGATGTGGGGTTTGGACAGCCCCATGAGTAGAAAATTGGATAGCCCCAGTAAATTCTCCTCAAACATTGGCTAGCCCCAATCCTGGCTAGCCTTGATCAACTTTTGATGTGCCCTTATAAATAGCCTTTAAAATTATATCTTAAGAAGAAAAAGAAAACACACACACACACATATATATAGAGAGAGAGAGAGACACACACACACACACACACACACACACACACGGGGGGGGGGGGGGGGGGGGGGGGGGGGGGGTGGTGTCTACTTGTCACCCTCCATAGGGTGGCACCTCACCTCCCTCATCCTCTATAGAGAGAGAATAAGGGAGGTAGGGTGCCACCTCACGGGGGGGTGTCTACTTGTCACCCCCCATGCTATCATCATGCACATGGGTGGATGATGATAGCATGTGGGGGGTGACAAGTAGACACCCTCCATAGGGTGACACCTCATCCTATATATATAGGCAAATGTTAAAGGCCACCCCCTTTTTACTAAGGGCCACCAACTTAAAATTTTAAAAAAAATTACAAGTTTGCCATTTTGAAAACACTAAGGGCCACCCCGCTCTTGTGAATCGAGGACTGCAGGGCTTGCCTGCAGTCCATTTTTTTTTTACCTACAGTGACTGCAGGACTTGCCTGCAGTCCAAAGTGAAGACAGGACTGCAGGCAAGGCCTGCAGTCCGCCTTCCAGCTGATATGTATATGTCAGAAGGTATCTCATCCACCATTTACAAGGCAATTTCCAAGTTTCTAGCCTTAAACTTGAGAAATGAGTTATGAAAACACGAAACACGAGTGAAGACTTATTATGTATGATGATTACTGAACTAAGGATGTTACCATATTCCAGACTTTGAAGGCTACTGCAAGCCTATCAGTGGAGACTAGAGAAAGAGGATTACTCACACCCAAGAGCAATGTATGGAGTTTCGGGATTGTCCTCCTCGAATTACTTACTGGTCGGAAGAATCTGGACTCCCGCCACCCAAGGGAAGAGAGGAACATCGTTAAGTGGAGCAAGCCTTTTCTTGCCGACGATTGCCGTCTTTCTCTTATCTTGGATCCCCGCATCAAAGGACGGTGTCCTCCGAAGGCAGCCCGAGCCATTGCGGACATTGCTCAGAAATGCCTTCAGAAGGATCCCTCGGTGAGACCCACCATGAGGTCCATTGTTGACACTCTGAAAAATGTCCAAGACATGAAGTATCCCAGCCGGCTGGCCGAAGTGGACGCAGGGGTTGACCACGGTGCGGCCGGGGCTGTAGCGACCCCAATCCCTCCACCGCGTGCCTCCCCGTCCGCCGAGCTCCTCCCCGAAGCAGTTCGCCGAGCTCCTCATCCGCCTCCTCGAGCTCCTCCCCGTCCGCAAAGTTCACAAGTTCGCCGAGCTCCTCCCCGTCCGCCGAGGTCCTCCTCAGCCTCCTCAAGCTCTCCTCTACGATGTCCGCGAGCCATGCGACCCGGGTCTCCGGCGACCCCAACCCCTCCACCGCGTGCCTCCCCGTCAGCCGAGCTCCTCCTCCAAAGTCCTCTTGGTAGCCCTTAGTAAACTTGTGAACTTTAGGTTGCTCTTAGTAAAAGAAATACAAAGGCATGGTTGCCCTTAGTAGATGGGTTGCCCTTAGTAAAAAAGGGGTGGCCTTTAACATTTGCCTATATATATATATATATAGAGAGAGAGAGAGAGAGTGTGTGTGTGTGTGTGTGTTGAGAACGTGACCACTATTCATCATGACGAGCGACTAAAACGGCCCGAACATGACATATATAATTAACAAAGGAGAAATATATTAAGAGGGAGACCAAAATTAATTAGACAACTTTCCTTTGTCAATGTCACCACAGATTTGGAACAAGTCTACCGAGGATGGAGACCAGTCCCAATCTCGTCATAATGTCCATATCCTTAAATGTCACACATGCTTGGTTTGCTAACACACATTAATATATAGGTTTGATCCGCATAAATAAAACGCAAGCGAGGTCCGTGCTGATTAACCCTATACTATGGTCTTATTCGCTATCGATACGAGAGATTATCGCATAATGTGGGCTACAAAGTTCATACATGCATGCATGATACTGCATCACTTAGTAATAACTATGTTACGAGTACTGAAATTACTGAGTTAATGATTAAACTAAGAGATGGGTCTATTTAAGTAACATACTACACATACTTTTGGTACTCTTCTCTTTGTACTTGTGATGTATTTGTTGTATTATAATTCTTAGACTTTGAATCTTGAGCAGAGTTTTTTTTGTTTGTCTTACTAATGAAATATGATGAAGAGAAGGTTTAAGATTTTTTTTTTTTATGAAAGAAAGGCTATAGTCAATGGTCCAGTTCTAAAAAAATTGATTAGATATTTAATCAAAAGTTTTTAAAAAAAAGTTCTAGTTTTTTTTTTAAAAAATAGTTGTGGGATAAACTGATAGTTTAATTTCTGGATTTTTTTTTTTTATAAATTTGGTCAGAGCTCCTAAAAATAAGAAGGGGATAAAGAGAATGAAAGCAATGGTGCATTTAATAACACCCCTAATAAATATGTTATTAGAGAGTCAGAACCGTTATATTTAATTCATTTTGATTTGTCTGAATTTGCTTGTGTATTAACAAGAAACGGTAAAAAGATATTTTATGACTTTTATAGATAACTATTCTGGTTATACTTATGTATATATGTTGAGGCATAAAAATGAAGCAATTGACATGTTTAAAAAATTTATCGCTGAAATTGAAAACCAATTTAATCGAAAGATTAAAAGGTTTCATAGTGACAGAGGACCTGAATATGAATTGTAAAAGTAAGATATATATATTTATATCTTAACATAGTATCAGAGTAGAGCCTTACTTAGTGCCTAGTCTCTAGACCGCTACCATGTCAAAGAATAAACATAAACCCCACTCTACTAAAGAGTATCAACTATCGTATTATGGACCTAACAAGCTCTCTCCACACATCCGATATGGGACATTAAGAAAACCCGTCTATTCTGAGATTCAACATCAATATTATAGATATGCTTATTTCAATAGCTTTGCACACATGCAGAGATAATTTTCTCAAGGACCAAGGTGCAATAAATTTAAAATGTGAACAGAATGACTGCAACTGAGCATTAACGGACTGAATGCTACTGTACAGTTCAAGTGATACATAGTGAAGGTTCTTAATGGATCATGTCATTTATGACTGATAACTGGCCTATTCTATAACTTTCAGGTTTTGTTCTATGGCTCATGAAAAAAAAAGAAAAAAAAAAATCTCCTCCCGACCCCTGCCTCTTCTCCAGGATTGGGAAAGCTCAGAAATGCCTACTCTATACAATGTGAATAACTACTACCCGAGTCAGCAGTCACAGTGGAAGACGACACTACTGAAACAACTGCTTTTGGGTGGGATCTTCCGAACTCCATTCTCATTGAGAGCTCTAATGGTGAACGGGGATATGTAGACCCTCTCCATCACATTTACTTTGGGAGCATCAAGAATAGCCTTTGGAGGTGACAATGCCCACTGCATCGCCCAGATGGAAAGTGGGCGCATGTACATCAAGGAGCGGTAGTGCCCATCGGTTGTCCATCCTTCGGGTGTCTGGAACCAATACCTGCATCCGGCAGGAACCAACATTTCAGCTCTCTAGGAAACTCAAGGACTAATCAGCGCAAGGATAATGCAAGTTCTAGATATTTAGTTACATCAATAAACTGGTACCATAGCCATATCGTAAAGTAATGGGCAATAGAAAGCGTTAGATTATAGCAAAACAGGCATAGGTAGTAACTATGCAATTTCGAAGGCTAAACCAGCTAAATATTCAAGAGCTATGCAGGCTTAATAAATTGACATGCCAACATTCACAAGATTCTCAATGGGATTTTCCTAATTTCCTCCATTTAAATATTCACAAGATAAGAGGAATCTCATCCTAACCATTTTGTTGGCACTTGGCAGCCACAGACTTTCTATGCATTTGGACAGAAATTAGGGAGAGATTTTCTATCCTTTCTTGATAAAGATTTAACAAAAAGAAAGAAATTTTTTTTTAGGAGAGAGCTCTATAGTTCTTTCAGGTTTTAAGTGACCGTTCACAGCTATATACCTGTGAACAGTCAGACCCACCTTCTAAAAATTGCCATAGTCTGGATCTGTATCCATGTTCTTGTCCATGCAACCTAGGTAGCTAATACTGGCTGGCAAGCCAAGATAATGGACATTCAAATTATATAGTACAATAGTTTTGCAAAAACAAATGTCAATGTTGTAGCAGCCGTAACACAAAGGTTATGCTGCCAATCATGGCCCAGCAGAAAGGATACCACATATGAACAATAAAATGATGTTTTCCCCCAATGACAATCAGATCCAATGTTTAAGGGGCAATGCATAAACTTGCAGCCAGGGAAGTGGTTATGGTTTTCTTAGACACAAGTTGTGTGATCCATACCTACCTAAGATGATCTCGATTAGGAAAAAAGAATGAAAAGACCACATATCAACCTGTGATCTAACAGAGAGAATTAAGTAAAGCGTCCAAAGTTATAAAAAGTCACGTGAGTGCACGCCTCATGGGAAAAGATGATAGAGAGAGGAAAGGGAGAGGGTTACTAACCCATATCCGTCTTCTGACCAGCCTGCAATGAAGATTCCTTCGGCAGTAGTAAACGCCTGGTGCTCCATCCCAGCAAGAAGCATGTTGGCAGCCACAGCATATGTCACCCCAGTCCAAATTTCTCGCGACTGCATGCAAGTTTCATCGACCTTTCCACTTGGGTACATTCCATTGACAGCTCCCATACGTCCACCTTTTACCTTCATCACATTGAATTCAAATATCTTCTGAAGTGTGCTTCTAATTTTGCCATCATCAAAAAGTGAGGGCAGTCCAGAAGAAGCAGCATACCATTGACCTGCCAATTGATCCGCCTGAATTGACATACTGTTGCTGCTTGTCCCACTGTCATAGTTAAAATATGAACCGTTCCATAGCTTGGATTCAAATGCCTGTTTGGCTTTCAAAAATTTAATACTGCATTTCTCAGCAAAGGCATGATCCCCAAGACGATGAGCCATTGTTGCTGCAGCTTGGAGTGATGCAAGCCAGAGGCAACCACAATAAGCACTAACGCCGTGAACAGTCCAAGCATCGTATGTTTGATCTGGGAATCCATCATTTTCAATGAGGCCATCATCATCACGATCAAACTGATCCATGTAATCAATAGCAGCACAAACCGCAGGCCAGACTTCTCTTCCAAAGCTCATATCACCAGTAGCTGCAAAATCTCTATACACCTGAAGAACAAACTTCGGATTCAGATCCTTCCACCTACTTGTGTCATGTATATTGTAAGCATTCATTTCATTCCAGGGATCATGGGTTCCCAGGTCATGGGGAACGGCTCCTCTAACTTTACGGATTCCCCAGGTACCATCAGCTAGGAATTTTACTTTTCTTCTGTCCTCGTATAAGACAGCCCTGGCAAAATCCCGCTGGATGCTCAGCTCAATTTTGGGAAAAAGGTCAAGAAGAGCAAAAGATGCATAGAAGTGTACATCATACGTATTCCACATGATGTATTCCACCCCTTCCAAGTATAAAAACTTCCCAACATTCTCATCACCAAGAGGATCTGGATGAGAACCATCCTGATTTTCTGTGCCATAATCCTTCTCGCAATCTGACAGCTCTTGTCCAACCAAAGAAGTTGGGAACATACTTTCATTGTCATCTTTTCTCACCCCTAGTGCAGCATTTTGCTCAACCATTTCACCTGCCTTGCCATTTTTGGTGGATCCAGATTTTCCCTTCCTGGATTTATTCTTCTTTTTAACACTTTTTTTCTCTTCAATAATTGGAGCTTCACCATCTGCATTGGTTTTTAAGAGGTCATTATATTCTGTTCTTTCGAAAGAAAACTATTGAGGTTAACATTTGAAATGAACCAATGGCGATAACATTTAAAAGAGCTTTATAAAACCAACAAGCATGACAAACGTCCATGTATAACTCTACTGCTCAAGCTTATACGACAAATATCGATAGGCAAAATAGGACCCTAGGAATCACGCACTCTCAAAATGTTCCTATTATGTAAGTAAAACAACTGAGCATTAAATTCACATAATGATAACATACCTGTCCATACTGTTCCCCCAGCAACCAGAAAGTAGAGCTCATTAAAGAGAGTAAATTTATACCTGCAATCGTCATAACAAATCATAAGTGCATGTGGAAGTATAAGGCTGATTTTTTTTTGAAGTCATGCAATCTTAAATAGCATAATCCTGATATTCTCTGATTACGCTATGTCTACAAGAAAGGAACTTAGGGGCATCCTTACCATTCTGGAAGCCTTTCATCCCTTAGTACAGGATTTTGCCATTTCTCAATTTCTTCCTCCCACCACTTATACTCTGACAGTTGTTCCAGAACAGTATCAAATACTAGGGTTCAGAATAAAGGCTATACCAGTATTTTGCATAAATATTAAAATTTTAAAATTTAGAAGCAGAAAAGGATTTTTCACGTACTCATTAATGCATCATGAACCAGATCAGTGGCCGATCTTTCAGAAGTTCCATAAAACTTTGTGTATCTCCTGCAGAAAATAAGAAATAACTAAAAGCAGCTCCAAAGATTTATCAAAAACTTTAAGAGAAAAATGGACCTTTAATTCCTCACTAGCTATTTCAAATGGCTCATTACTAAGCCAGCAATTCAGATTGGAGTCATTTGACTCCCAACTACGCCAATTCATAATACGATGAAACAAACCAAAATTAATGTGATCCTAGAAGTGCCTTGATCATAATGTATGAAAAAAATGCCAAAGCTAAAGTGTCAGAAATAGACATGCAATTAAGGAACCTTAATCAACAGTCCATTCCTAGAAACTAAAGCATGGACACGTAAACTCAGTGACTGGATTTAAGACGGAAACCCAAAATATATATGGACACAGCAAAATCAGCGTGGATACCACTTGGGTCAAGTTGTATGGTTGTGTCCATGTCCAAGCAACATATGCCTACATCCAAGAGAACCTTCCAACAGAAACACTAATTTGTTGAATTTAAAATATGCCTACACGAGACATGCAACATGTCTATGTACACCACAAAATCTCCAACAAATCCATTTTTGCATGTGCATTGTGCAGTGATACTATGATCTCCACTGGTTTATTGGTGAAAACTGAAGTGTCTGCAATGGAAAAAGTTAATATTCCTCACTTTGTTATTAAATATGCACATATCACTATTACATGTCTATCTATTGCAAAGACAGACCTGCACAAAGACTACCCCAGAGCAAGCAAATGTGTATATGAAGAGGCTTTAATGCATGAGTTGATTTTAGGAACATTGCCAATTGCACTCATCAAGTCTACATCATATGCTTACTGATGAGTAATTCACCTGTGATATATAGAACCCTTCTGGAACTTGATTTTAGGAGATGACCAAGCCAAAGCAAAGGCAACAGTGCATCTTCCATGAGGTTCTACCCAGGTAGAAGCTGAAACTGCAGCACAAAGTGTTTCTCCTGGCAAGGATGGCGTACTTGGGCCACAGGTGAAATTTTTTCGCTCAAAATTTCCCTCCTTGAGGCATTAGAAATACATCCATTAGAATTCAATAAAATTAAATCAAATAAGAAAAAAAATATCAGTGTATTAGAAGTACTGGATCAGACATGACCATAAAGAAAATAGGTGCAACATAGAAGTTGAGTATCAAAAAGATTTTAAGTAGAATACAAGGAGAACAACTACCTTCACCATAATGTCCCACATCTCACTAGCTGCAATATTATTCTCCCCGGTCAGCCCAAAACTAGGCAAAATTGTTACATTCACATTTTGTGTTTCGCAAGCAGCAATAGCAAAAGTAACAGGAGGGTTATCTTTAGCAGTCCTGCATTATGTTCTAACACCGTCAGATACATCACACTCCAACAAGATTAGCATAAACATAAATTTAAGGCACAGATGACAATCCACATAGCACCATGGCATAACTAAGAAGGGACATAATGACAAGAAATTAGAGATAGGGTATGCAAGACAGAAACCAAATATAATCACGAGGTCTCTGTCTACAGAAGCAAATGTGAGTGGGAATAATATGCCATAAGGTGGACTCATGACAGCAAGAGATGACCTAAAAGAAAATCTTCTAAGAACCGTCACAATAGAGCAATCAAGGGTTGACAACTTGCTTGTGATGTAGAAGCACCCCAGATACTCCATCTTCTCCTCTGCAAATGGAATATTAGATAATAAATCCATACTAGCTTAAAATATCAACTCAATTTGATCAAGATTCAAAGTATTTCAATGAGGTACAACTAACATGAATGGCTCGTTGGTATGGCCTCCAGATAGGTGAGAAACTCCTCCAATGGAATTCTGCACCAGTTAAACAAAATGCCATAATGAAGATGTGATGGCAATTTAGAAATAAATTTGGGACAGAAGTGTATAGAGATCTTCACATACCGCCCAAGTCATGAGTAAGCTGACTTTCGCCCTTTCTCTTCCAGTATTCACCAGCTACAACAGACGACAAGTAATTCAATACGCAACTCCATTGGTAGGGAAAAAAAAACATTTTTACTATTCACATAAATAATTATTAGAAGTTTTCTTCCATGAATATTTGTTCATTACAACAACAACAAAAAAGCCTTTATCACATGTATTTGTGGCTGGCTACATAGATCACTTTTCCATTCAGCTCGACCAATATATGTAACAATTATTTACCAAAACGCCAGATGAACTGATAATCACTTCAAAGTTTACAACAATTTAGGGGAAATTCCTTAAAACCGTATTGAGAAGTATTTCCAGAAAAATAATATTGCAGGAAACAAAAGATTGACAGACTTCAAAATGCAAACATACATGCAGCATGTTCAGCGTTCACTAGTAACTTATTATATGAACACCAGAAATGATACAGACAGTAAATGGCTAATATGATACATAGTTGTACGTCCATATGTATCAAAAGTCAATCTTGCAAAAAATTACATATGACCTGGTCTGCAACTAAATTCACGCAATCATGAGGGCAGTCGTACACACACACACACACACACACAGAGAGAGAGAGAGAGAGAGACGCAAACATACACAGAGAGTAAATAAAACACTGGCTAGGAAACTGAAGAATACATACAGTGTAAACAAAAACAGATGTAGGAAGACTGCTCTCGCGATAATCATGAGGTATAAATGGAGAGATCTGCCGACATGAAATTTTGAGCTCTGGGTCCGGTTCACCTATAAATAGACAATGATACAAAATAATATTATATTTTTAGTATATTAAAAAGAATTCTTAGGCTGTGTTTGGTATTGCTGCTGCTTTTCAGAAAACAGAAGCAGCTTTTGAAAGCAGCCTCCCCCCTGCTTTCAAAAGAAGTCAAAAAGCAAATATGAGCTTATCAAGAATTAATCAGAAGCTGGTTCTACCAATCACACTTCGCTGCTGCTTTTCAAAAAAGAAAAAGCAGCAGCAACCTCGATAAGCTGTACCAAACCCAGCCCCAGACATATCTCTAGACAAAACAGTCTGAAGAGAAGAAATACATAATTCTCAAGAATAATACTGGCACACAGTACCATCATATATAGTCCAAGCCCTGGGGAATAAAGCATGGTATGTGGAATGTTGACCGCTGAGGTTCCAGTCCCATGATGATATGCCTTTGTCACCAAATTTCCTAAAAAAATCAACAGTAAAGTTATCAAAGCCTCGTAGTTTTCAAGAAAGAAAATACCAAATGCATTGCTATCGAACAGAAGAAACAATTGGCTAAGTCAGCTCATATATTTGAAGTAAAACTATGTCATCCGATATGACAAGCAAAAAAGTTTGGATTATATTTCTTGGCAAGTGTATTTAAACAAAAGGTACAGTAACTCTCAATACATTTCACCTACAAGCAAAGGTGTTAATATGGGAGTTTTTCACATTGTTTCTACAGCCACCATGGAAGAGCATATCTGAAATCGCAGATAATCTTAACTTAAATTGTTTTGTTCTAAAGTCTATGAGCCCAGAGTTAAGGGATTATTTGTAGCATTCCCTAAAGCATTGCAGGCTAGAAGATAAGGTTCCTTAGACTGAACAATCACAGATACTCCTTATGCGGACGGATCTACTATTACGTTGCTGAGATATGCACCATAAACATGGAAAGTCGTCAGCGTACTATCTATGATGGTAATACTGGGACATGCAACATAAACATGAGAAACTTTATTCAGAAAACTGCTAAAAATCTGAATACAGAAGATTTGCTTAATCTCCGATATCGTGTTAATCAAGACAAAAGAGTTCAACTACAAGCAGTTCCGAGCAGATGTAAAGTATGTCTAGGGTTGTTTAATATTGATATAAGCTGAGAGGATTAAATTATCTATCTTCGACCTCATGCGATTCGCAGCACAACTACATCTACATCAATTTCAATTAATAACAAGAAAATCATAAATGATCTATCTGCATACCTTCCACGCGTGACTATCTGTTTCTAAAAACTTGAATCATAACAATTTATCTACTTGCGAAAAAAAATGCCTTACTCTTCCTATTTTTAACTTCTCAGCTACTTATCTTTGGGTGCATATATTCTTAGATAAGAACTTGAGTGTGAAATGTCGATAATTGGCACATACTCATAATGCAACTAGCACAAATGCAAAGTTTGGCAAGAATATATGGTTTTTTTTTTTTTTATAAAAATGGTTACAGATGCCTTCTCCGCCCATGTGTTTCTGTTTTCTACCATGCTCTTTATCTTTTACTCTAGCATTGTAATTGGAAATATTTTAACAAAAATGAATAAATGAATTGAATACTAAACATGCAACATAAAAAACCCATAACATGTACACAAATAACCCTTACTTTATTCCTTCATGATGACCAGGGGCTAAAACCGAAGAGTACTTTTTGTTCCCTCCATCACGAGAAATGAAAATCTGCATGGAAGCGATAAAATCATGAAATGATTATTGCAGGAAACGTGTGAAATTTTTGTGTTTTGCATTCATGTGTAGCAGTTATCTGTCGTAAATAATTTTAAAGAAAACATACATAAAGAAATCAGCAGCAACATAATAACATTACCAAACAGAAATTAGAAATTGCACAGCAAGGCAAGTCATTTTGGAAGACTTGTGTTCATACTGATTATATTGGCCCCACTAGTACCGAATCTGCTAGGAGACGACAAATAAATTCAATGATATGCTCAACAAAAGTTTTCGAAGAAAAATTGTCTTTGCTTATAGTTGTGATCAGACTTGGCACGAGACATGATCCAACCAACAGCAACCGTTCCAACACCGAGTTTTACTTTGGTTACAGTAGATAATTTAGGCAGTAAATGGTAACGGGCAGACTCTCAGGTTAAGGGACATTTGGCATTGCCATGAGCAGAAATTAACAACATGGTTTGATTAACACAGGCCTATTGGTAAGAGACTTTTACCCCCGACCATTAGCAGTCCCCCAGATGAAAAACACTGCCTTACCACGGATTATCTCATAACTACTAGGTAAGAAATATACGAACATAATCAGATATGGGACCCCAAAGAAATCTTTCAAAGCAAAGTGTTGTGATCAAAGAGAGGTTTTCCAAGCATAGAAGAACAAGTCAGTTTGGTGTCGGTAATTCTTCAATACTTCTTTCATGCACATAATCCAGAAAGCTTTTGGCTATTGCGGGATCATTAGTCTGTACCCAGGTTTCTCGTCCAAACTCTAACAACTTCCAGAAATGTTGAAGTTCTTCCAGAAGGAATCTTTTATGTCATGCTTCATTCTCCGGAGCAATAAATTAGAAAATTCATTGACTCTCTTTTGAACTTTTCGTGGTTCACCGGGCAATATGAACCCGACATCAGATAGATTTGGGTTTGTGGATGCACGGGATGGAAACTCAGAACTTGGCATTCAGTCAGGTCAGATTTGAGATATGGTGACCTGAAGGGGCAATTGCAACATCACCTCTATGACTTTTGGGCATTGCTAGGTTTTTAAGAGTTCATTTCATCGTCATCGACGTCGTCGTCGTCATCATCATCCAAGTCTTCACCCATCAAAATCAGGATCCGCTACGGAGCATGAGATCTCCTAAAAAGAGTTGACGAAGTTTTATGAATGATTGTCAACCTGACATCAACCCTCCAAGATTCGGATGCCAGAAATATATCTTACTAAAAAGAATGGACACACAGTTGATCTTTATCCTTGTATAGTGAAAAAAACACTACTGGATTTGCATGGCAATTTTATATCCATAAATGACCTGTTTTTGGTAATAGAGGAACATTACCATATGCATATTCATGTGCAAGGCAAGCATCAGTACTCTAGTGCATTTCTCCCTCCGCTTAAGAATAAATATGTTTTTGAACTCTCTTTAAAATGATTTTAGATAGAAGCTATTTTATACACATTAATCATTTTGAACTAAAACCAAACATTTATGTTTGACTATTCACATTGTGTATAATAATACATGACTGCCAATGTTACATGCGTCTATAGAAGATACAATGTACAGAAGTTTCTCTTGAAGATTAAGCATAAAAAATATATGTGACAATAGTAATTTAACGAAAGGGTGCCCCAGTGCCACGAGGCTAAATCTAATGCAGGGTCAAGGGAGGGTCAAGGGAGACTCAAGATGTATGCAGCCTTAGCCCAAGCGATATCTCTCTCTATCTTGGCATCTAGAAATAATTCTTGTAAGGATAAATCAGGAAACATACGATTCTGTAACATGCAAGAAAGTAAGAATAAAACTGAAGGGTATCAACTTAGATTCAAGCATACGGGCACATAGATTATCCAGTAGATATGAGGTAAATAAGGTGTCAAACTTATATAATGAGCTAGTAGAACGACATAAAGGCAGAAACTTTTACCGAGAACTGATTTTCCATCACGGGTGACATTTCACATAACCCTGGAAGAATCTGCCAATGATTAAACTCCCCCCTAAAACCTCGTGATATGCTTCCGCTTCTGCAAGAGTTTCGTTAAATAATTAGTTATTGCTAAAAGTGAATTTTCAATACATTTATTTCATATATCTACATACCCCATTCCTCCAAGTGGGACACCTTGGGATGCTGAGGGCTTACAACTCTCTCGGGTAAAAGGATCAATTGGTGCTTTCTGCATATAAATATCTGTAAGGTCGAGTCCATACAGAAAATAGCATTTGTTGATGCAATATGCCAGTCTAGTTAAATATGTCACTTAGCTACAACTATACGTTCCATATTTTAATTAACAGACCATCAGCTACAAGAAGAAAATCAAGAAAAAAGTTGCTTACCCTCCCGTGAGACGCTTCTTCTCGAACATATGACCAAAGTCGAAGACCAAGGGTCATCTGCATTCCAACCAAAAACAAATATCAGCAATTAGCCTAACTGTTTATAATAAGCTAGGAAGCATTCCAAAATTTGTGCAATGTCCATATCTGCTATAAATCCAACAAACACAGTAAAACATATACAGACATGACAAAAGTCCATATCTGTTCCATGTTGTTGTATCTGTGTCTGTGCAACATAAATTAGAGGTTGTTCTTCGGTTTATTAGAAGATATTCCTCAGTTAAGGGATTCAACAATACCATCTGAATGGCCTCCATGAATGTCACACTAAACTCCTTCAGTTTATTGGCATGGCTATTCAGCCTCCTCCTCCATGCGTGCTCGGGTGGCGCGCCACCATCAAAATCCAACTGCACAAAAGATTAACATAAGTTAGAACATTCACAAGGTCAAAAAAGGGAAGGGGTCCATAGTCTTTCCGTTCAATCAAAATACAACAATTTGTTATTTGATATAATCACACAAATCAAATGAAAATTCAAGTTTTAAGAAGAAGAAAAATCTTCTTTTTTTACAATCCATCACCATTATATACAATTTTCCGTGAAGAATATATACTTGCAGCCATAAAGACCTCAGTAAGCATAAAAAAAACTAAAAATTAGATTTTTATCTCGAAAAAATAAAATAATAATGATCACCTTGTCAAAACTTGATCTTTTTGGTGGCTTTTGGTGCTTTGTTAATATAGAACAATAAAATCATAGAAATCCTTACAAAAGAAAGACCCATGCTTTAGTCAAATCCATAGAAGAAGGGGCTCACCAACTGGAGAGTAGTCCTGCCGACGTACTCGTCGGCCGGCCAGGAATGCTTCCGGAAGTGGAAGAGGTGCCCGCCCACCATCGCTGCCACTAACAAAAAACCCTAAAACTTAGTCCTAGTTCGAATCCGAACCCATCAAAACTCCTCCAAACCCCCCTAGATCTCGATCGGGACCAATCGGAAGTGAAGATCGGAGATAATGAAGAATGGGGAATTGGGAAAACCTAGATTGATCGGATGGCGAATTTGAGGTAGTTTTGGGAGACCGGCGTTCGCCGCCAGTGACAAAAAGTCGTCAACTTTTTCTTCTTCCTTCTCCTTCTCCTTCCACTGCGCGTTCGGTTCTGTAGTAGTCCACGCTTTAACAATCACGTTTTTCACATTGACCCTTGCTAGTTTTGATTTTGCTCTTCCTCTTTTTTTTTTCATATTTATTTACAAAATTTGATTGGCCATACTCATAGTCGTCACATGTGACCGACGACTCTAGATTATAACAAGTGGAAATTTCATATAGAGTGATAAAATTTATTATATTTATATAAAAGAGGAAAAGTTTTCAATATTACTTTTTTTTTTTCCAGCGTGTGGCGCCATCTAAGATGGCGCCCAATCTTTTTTTTTTCCTAACTGTTTTTTTATTTAATGGTTACGTGAGAAAGTTAGATTTTATCATCCTAAATAAATTTAACTCTTTATATACAATTTTATCATCCTAACTTTTTTTATTTGATGGTTACGTGAGAAAGTTAGATTTTATGATCTTAAATAAATTTAACTCTTTATTTTAAATTTTATTTGAAAAAACTATGTACGATTTCAAATTATATCTAAGATTTGAGAAACAATATTTAAGATTTTAAATTATTATTTTTAACTTATCTTTAAGATATTTTTCTAATATTAGATTTAAGTGATTTTTTCTAACATATTTTTTAAATATTAGATTTAAACAAATATCTAAGATTGGAAAACAAATTAAAAATAAATTGTATATAAGGAGTTAAATTTATTTACAGATGAATAAATCAACTTTCTCACGTTAAAGATAAATTTATTTTAATTTTTACAATTATTTTTTTAAACATATTTTTGGTAATATTAGATTTAAAAATCTAATATTTAAGATTTTGAATTATTTTTTTAAACATATTTGTTCTAATATTAAATTTAAATAAAAATCTAGCATTAAAAATTTGTTTTAAATATTGTTTTAAATATTTTTTTTTCTAGAGATATTTTAAAAATTGTTTGATAAAATTATTACGATTTCGAGTTATATCTAAGATTTGAGAAAAAAATATTTAAAATTTTAAATTATTTTTTAAACATATTTTTTCTAATATTAAGTTTAAATAAATATCTAAGATTTAAAAAAAAGATAAAATTGTATATAAAGAGTTAAATTTATTTAGAATGATAAAATCTAACTTTCTCACGTAACCATCAAATAAAAAAAGTTAGGAAAAAAAAATTGGGCGCCATCTTAGATGGCGCCACACGCTGGAAAAAAAAAAAAAAAAGTTGGGCGCCATCTAAGATCGCGCCACATCCCTTTTCTTGTAAATATTAAAAACTTCTCCTCTTTTATATAAATATAAAAAAATTCATCACTCTATATGAAATTTCCTCTTATAACAAAGATCTATTAACCGTTTACTAAGCTTCTATAACAGTCTGTCAACTGTCAAACTCTCGGTAAGAATTGTAAAAATTCAACCAGCATAGTCAACGTAAATTTAGGTCGGTTAATAACGAATACTTATGTTACTGTTGTAGGTGTTTGATTGCTAAGATTGAATAGATCAAGTTAATTTCATTTCAAAACACCTATGGGGTTAAAGATTTACAATTAAGCATTTGTTAGCATATGTTATTTTTATGTCAAACGTTTTCACAATTTTATTCTCTGTATATTAATTTTTTTATTATGTTATATATGAAATAAGTTTGTTTTATACAGTACTTTTGTAAAATCAACTGTACACCTCAAACAAGAGGACTTTTTGTTTATAAGTCCCCTAATTTTAATGTAGTTTTAACAAATTTCTCAAGTCAATGAGTTTTCTAAACAAACAAAAAAACTCTAAAAAATAATGAATTTTGGAGATATTTGTGGTAGGAAAAGAACTTTGGAAATTTTTTCAATAAGAATACCTTTCTCGAGCCGATTTGACGAATTTTTAATTGCACAATTTTTGTTAGACGCACTGGCATAATTTGATAAAAGAATTATGTGCAAAAAAAAGCATACAAAAATTATATCTCATATATTTTGCCAGTTACATGTAACTGGCAAAATATATGAGATATAATTTTTGTATGCTTTTTCATACACATAAATTTTTTATATATAATTTGTATATAAATTTATTTTCAATTTGACCGTAGCAATACTTATTACATCTATCAATGCGGATCTCCAATTGCGACGAAAGTTACATCGTTTGATCGCATCGTCGAACTATCAATGTGAGGGTATTTCTAAAGAGTTCTGCGATACTTTTTCAGAGCGTCACCTGTGAGGTATGTGAGTGACGCTCAGCAAAAGTGTCACAGAACTCGTTGAAAAATATTCTTATGTAGGTAGTTCGCTGTTACGAATCCAACGTCGTAGGTCTCGTTGTAATCCAATGTTGACACGAAAAAAAGATGTATGTATCGGTACTGTTAAATTAAAAATTATGCCAGATTGACTGGCTTTATTGAGAATTTTTTTAAACTTCTTCTCCTACATTGAATATTTCCAAATTCTTATTTTGTAGAAAAATTTCCATTTCTAAAATCATCAGAAAATCAAGTTATCATGGGAAGGGGGCCGCCCAACGGGGTGAGGGTGAGGCAACAACAGCAGCCACTAGAAAGAAGGATGACTAGGACTTGGGTGAATATTATGCAATTTTCTATTGTTAAGAACAAAATAGTTCTAAACCAATCATGGTGCTAGCTTGTTTCTGGAATATGCATGTGACATTATGTAATGTAAGAAGACTTGAAAAGATGACAGTAGACCTCTTATACTTTATTCTCATTCGATCTCTAGCTATAGTAGATGGATAGATGCTACATGGACCACGGTTTGTAACCGCAGTCCTGACCCGCACGTCAGATGTCGGATCGTTATTGACCAGATTTTTGGGGATGGATCCCAAAATAGCAGGGGGGACGAATTGGAGGGGGACACGTCGACGCGGGCACAGCCGCACGCGGTCCCCCTCCGGCGGTCCAATTAGAGTTTTCGTAGGTTGATACTTATTGATAGTGTAATATACCTGACATATTCTTTCTTTGTAATATTCTAATTCTTAATTTGTGAGAGAGTAAGAAAGAAAGAATTCTCATTCGATCTATTGTGCTATCATAGTTAATTCTATACATGCATCGCGACAAATGGAATCGAATATATATATATATATATATATATATATATATATATATATATATATATATATATATAGGTCAATCAAATCAATTTTTTGAAGGTTAAAAAAATATATATATATATATATAGGTCAATCAAATCCATTTATTGAAGGTTAAATTAGATTGAATGACGGAGGAATTAGCCGGCAAACTATTCCCTTTACTGATCGATGGTGATATCTCCTTCTGATGCTCAGCAGCTGAAGTGAGGACGTTTGTCGACCGTAAGAGTTTGACAGAATGCAAACTCTCCTGCAGCTGCCGACAATAAATCAAAAATTAGCTTAGATTCAGTATTAGTGGGGACAAATTAATTTGTTTGATTAACTAAGCCTAGTTTGCAATCGGTGTTGTCCTTGACGAGGACCTCCAATTATTCATCCGGAGGTGGCTTGGCTTGTGACGATGGAGGGCCTCCAATTCAATTGAAGGTCCACCACCTACTTTCATATGGTACCAAGAAAAAGGAAGGATGGATTGCATGCGTACACATGCATGCATCAATCAATCAATGGAAAATTTTCATTTCTTTTTTGACCAATAATATATTCGAAAATGATATTTGGACCGCCGGCGGACTAGCCCGCACGCCGGCGTGGCACTCCCCCATTGGCTCCCCCCTATTCGTGTGGGGCCCATGTCGGCGCCCTGCCAATGGGGGAGCGTCGCGTGGCCGCTCCCCCCCCATTCGTGTGAGGCCCATGCCGGCGTCCTGCCAATGGGGGAGCATCGCGTGGCCGCGGGCTAGCCCGTAGGCGGGCCATGTAGCACCGCCGTAATATATTTGAAGAGAGAAATGATTCCTGAGAGTTGAATTAACTAATTTTTTAAAGCATTGGCCAGTCCTCCAGTCCCATCATTCTTCCTTCTTTCCTCCAAATTTACGAGACTGATTGTTTAAAAACAATAATAGTAATAAACAGCAACGGGGTGGTGGCGCAGTTGGCTAGCGCGTAGGTCTCATAGCAGTCTGAGTTATCCTGAGGTCGAGAGTTCGAGCCTCTCTCACCCCAATTTTTTTTAAATTTTTTTCCCACAGCTGTAGATAGCAATCTGATTAGTAAAAACCATGAAAAAAAAATATATTGGTTCGCTTTTGACAGCTATCTAATCTGATTAGTAACAAGCACCACCACCTCTCACTTAGATGTCGAAAGCTGCTACTGCAACCACTTTTTAAAAAGCAGAAGAGTCCAAAACCAAGCCTTACTAAAAGTAAAGTTCCACCATGTTTGATCAACTAATTTATGAATGTGGCCATCAATAGTGCTGAATGACGAAGAAATGGATCTCATTCTTTCAGGTAAAAGCTCACAAGTCAGGATTTCACGATAGTCTACATAAACAGTAGGCCAATTACACAAGAGATGCCTTCAGCTTGCAACTTCACCATTAGTATGAAGCACTATTCTAAGAAGCGGGGCGCTAGACTTCTAGTATCCACGCAATGCCCCCCTAGGCGTCCGAATATGCATGTTTTGGAGTTCTATGAATTTTTTCTACAATTTTCAGCAAACTTTTCTGACTCTTTTTGAACCACCTTAGATTAGACAGCCACCTAGACAGACAGGTTAGATGCCAGTCGGTGCGGCAGGCAGGTGCCTGCCCAACTGGCGTTTAGCACTTTTCTCACAACCTTGGTATGAAGTGGCATGCAACCACCACCAAATAACAGATCATACAGTATAAATACATCAACTGCATAAGTAGCCAAGTGCTAGGTTACGCAGAAGGCATGACTACTATTGCAAATTGATTCATCAACCATTAACGAAAATATGAAAATGACATTTCCATGACCTTAGTTCGCAACACAAAATTGATATTGTTATGACTGAAGAATCTGAACGGTGTCCAGAGCATCAACATCGTAAGGAAATACATAGTTAACAATTTCTTCTACTGGTTCAGGCATCCACTTCCACTCCAGACATCGAAACCTCCTCTTTTGCTTCCTCCTCTCCATCATTTGCCTCGCCAGTTGCAATGGCATCGAAGGCCCCATCTTTCATCTGGTAGTCCACCTTGAAATCATAATCATCATCCATAATATTATTCAGGTCGAGTTTCTGCACCTTCCTCTGTTTTTTCTCTGCTCTCCTTTTGCGGGGATCGAGAATTCCCTCGGCGGAATATAATTTATCGTTCTGTCTGTGACTGATGCTGGTTTTTGTTTCAACAGGGTCCTTGCCATCACAAGCCATGGGTTCGTCCATCTGATCTACTTCTTTCTGCTCTGTATTATCCTGAAATTTTGGCAGTTCATAACTTGGTCAAAAACAAAAGGTACCTTTAGAGGAAAAAAATACCATGTCATTTTCTCTTGAATAAAAGGCATCACGAGTATATTCCAAAAAGTTAGCTATCAAAACCTATTGACGTTTACCATTAATCCATTTAGCTATCCTAGTGGACAAATTACCGCCGGAGACATCTCCTATATCAGTTGACCTAAGATGGTAAGCTTCTCTTTAAGCACCAGAAAGATGTTATCCATTAACCGGGCTAGTTAGAGTTCTATAAAATAGCACACCTTTCTGGAAAGGTATATGATATATCCCACGATCCCCATCAGAACACTCATCGAGATTTTGCTGGAATGCAAGTGAACTTCAACAACTAGAATAGGTGCGCTAATGGGACTCGGAACAATGATGGCAGGTCTTCTCACAGTTTGACAGCATTATGTCATGCATGAAAAAGCAGTAAATAAGCTACAATCTGACAAATACATTCATGGCATATTGGCTTGTTGCAAATTGTCAGGACATGCACAAGCAGCACAATATAAAAAGATTAACATGCTTGATTATGATAGGGTGCCAAAAAGCAGTGGATATATGTCCGAACGACATTCACAAGGACATATCCAGTCTGGATTCTTGAACCCACTCCACCATAATGATATGAGAAAATCAATACTTTAGTATAGAGGGGATACACAACAGTGGCCCTATAAAATACAATAGGAAGAACTAACATACCTCCTCTAGCATCTGCTCATCAAAATTTAGAGGGTTGCCTGGAGGCACCTCAACATGACGAAAATCTTCAACAGATGACAGGCCACCAATGAATGAAGACTCAGTCTTGTAAACTTCATCAATGTTAAATTCTTTGCCAAATTCTGACACAATAGTAGTCTCCAAATCAACTTGCTCCCTATTAGGAGGCAATGTGTAATATGGGATCTTACCTGAAAACATCAAAATCAATCAGCCACTTCGCAATTATGATTGCAATTAATATAAATATCAAGACATACCCTCATTCCAGTCATGCAACACTATTCTAGCGGCAGCTTCAGTGTCCACTATGCCACCCTTTTTCAGCTTGCCCCTGATAGTACCCACTTTCTGAAGAAAATCATCAACTGTACTAAAGCTGGGCAATTTATAAAGTGATATTAGCTTCTCAGCGGGACAAAGCTTGAGGATCTCCTTCACTGCAAGGGTTCGTTATGCAACAAATTAACATCAACTGTTTGAGAAAGATTAACTGTGAAATTTATAGAATTTAGCCTAGCATTGATATCTAGCTCACAGAGCAACAATGGAAATAGCAAATCCCATCAGCCATCTAAATTTCTCCAGTGGCTAAGAGATGCATAAATCCACATTGACAAACCATGTAGTTTGAACTTTGAAGTCATTCGCAAATAAATTCATTGTAATACTTTACTCAAAATCAGAGAAGTAATTCTAAACCAGCAATGATTGAAAAATTACATCCAAATTTCAGTTCCTATACTCAGTAATGTCAAGCAACAACATTAACTAGACAGAATCCTTTCATGAAGAAACACAAACACTGGATACTAGTAAAGGTACCTGGACTGATTGGATCATCTAGCTTCTCAATTCTTTTGCAGTTGCGGAGGACTATAGATGCATCACTGTCACCAGACTTGACCATCACAACTCCAGGGCAGTCCAGTAGCTTAACATGCTTATCCAAGTGAATTTCTTGCATCGATCTTGTAAGACCCGGAGTAGCACCAACGTTGACTACATGAGATCTCTTCAAGCTATTTATCAGGCTACTCTTACCAACATTAGGAAGTCCAACAATCCCCACAGTAACTGACACTTTAAGCTGCCAAAATAACAAAACAAGTAGATAAACATCTTAGTGCCTGAATTGCAACACATGATAAAAAAAGGTAATTCATACAATAGAGTGCCTAATAAAAATGGCAGCCTCAGTGCTAATTAACTAAACCTTGAAATGAAAGAGACAAAAATTAACTAATAGTGTGGATATGTGAAATTATTTTATTTTACTTTTAAACATAATGGTGACCAATTAAGTTTGATAAAACTCAATAGTTTAAAATTTTGCCACAAAGACAAACTAGGACTTCTAGTCTTCTATAATGCGAGCCAGCTAAATACTTACAGATGGCATCAAACTTTGGTGCAAGACAACATATTCATAACCAAGAAAGTAAGGCTACAATAAGAAAGCACAGTCGTCCAACAGCAATATTCGTTAAGCATGGACTTTTTGTTCTAACCTAACTGTTGTGAGTGAATGATGAAGACTAAGGCATATAGAATGTTAAATTAGTTTAGTTGGTTGCAAAGAAAGTGGGGGGAAGGAAATGAAAGAAAAATAGAACGTGTAAACAATAAACATAGATTCCTGTTTTTACGTGACCAGTATTACTAATCCTTTCCTAACAAAAACAGCCTAAACGATTCTTTTATTTTCTTTTCTTTTCTACTCCAAACTTCTCTGTGTCTGTTATTTACAATACCCAGTTTAGATCTGTAGTTAAGATTAATCTGACTGCATTTTTCTTTGTTGTTAAGAAGGTTCATAGTGGCACACCTACTGCTTAGATGAGTCAAAGACGCAGGATTACCCAACATCTAGGTTTCTAGCTAGCAAACACATACACTGAGAAACTACTAAAGAAAATATATAATGTGCGCATACATAAATTAAGAAACTAACAATAGAAAATGGGCCCATATCAAACTGGAGAAAAATAATGTTTAATATGACAAGCCAATAACAGGGAAGACCAATAAGATATCATACAAAAACTGTAGTGAAAAAACTATAGTGGAATAATGAATTATAAAATACATTTACAGTACTATTTCACATTCTGTATGAAATCTTATTGCTCTACAGAGATGTACAAACTTGCTACAATGACTTTTACCATTTAACAGTTTGAGGAAGTGAGAGATGATGAATAACGTAAATACCTCACGACTTCTAGAATAGTTCTTTAACAATTTGATGAGAGTTTCAGCACCAAGACAATCACTTGTTTGCAGAATGTTGCTTGTTTTGTTGGCCTTAGAAGCAGATTTCCACCCTAAGTTTGACCTTTGCTCTTGGGTGCTACACTTAAAGGCAACAACAGGTAGCTCTCCCCTAAGATAATTGAGCCATTTCTCCACTGCCTCCCGAGGTACCAAGTCTGTGAAATTCAACAAGTAAAAGTTAGCATAATTAGTGCTATACAACACCATAAAACAACATATACGCACATACTATGGCCGGGTTCAGGGTTGCTTATTGGAGGCTGCTTCTGCTTATTTTTCTTGGAAAGTGGTCCAAGGCTGTTTGGTAACAGCTTATCAAAAAACTTTCCAAAAGTCGGTTCAATTTGGGGACAGCTTTTGATGCAGCCTCCAATCTGCTGTCAAAAGCTGCTCCTGCTGCCAAGTTTCTGAAAAGCAGCAGCAACCCAAACCCAGCCTAAATGTAACTCAAACGTAGAATATACACCATCGGGAAGCTTAAAAAGAATTTTCAAATGATATCTTAATTATGAAGGTTAAACAATCAAACCATATTACCTATCTTGTTCAAAAGCAGTACGAGGCGCTTATTTGGATCCGACTTAAATATCATCCTTTCCATATCAATGCAGCGCGTACCAAGTGGATCTCGTGCATCAAGCACCTCCAAAATAACATCTGATGCTTCTATGACTTTTACCAGTTCCTTGTAGAAGGTTCTTTCAGAGTGATCTGTTAAAGTTCAACATTTTTGTCAAACTTCCCTCTCATGTTGTACTTCTTGTAGGTCCAAAAGGTATTAAAAAAAGGACATAAGAACAGAATTAAGTTGAATTCCAATCATGTAAGTAGGTACCATGGCCTTTAGCTACAGCTGAAGTGTCTTCCTCTATATTTCTATTTGCAAACTCATGATCTTTGGAAGATGCTGCAGAAGACGGTTGCCCTATGTCATCATTCCCCAGTAAACCCAACTTCCGTTTTTTAGCCTGCGATACCACATCCATTATACACTAATGAGAATCGTTTCCCAAAAAATTTAGTGCAGCACAATAAAAAGAAGCCACTTTTTAATTCGAAATGAAAATATATGTTTGAACTTAGGAACCAAAAAAAATAGTCATCTGTCATACCCAAGCCTTGAATCTTCATAATGGGGTCGGCTATTGAGCATAAGAAGCTCCATAAAAGATTTGACAAAGTTATTTGACTAGTTGTCGACCTGACATCAACCCTCTATGTCGTTGCCAAATTCATAGCCAACTTTGCTATGAGCATGAGAGGGGGTAGCTAGACCTACCTTTTCGATATGCAACTTAAGCTCATGTTACCAAGGATGATCCCTCAAGTTCCCCTAAACTATAAAGAGTATTGCGAATAGGTAAAATGGTAAATTTTGATATAGGAAATTGCATTCATCTATGATACATTAAGCCAAAGTGTGAAAGGAATGACAATCACCAAAAATATTAGTACATAACATATTACATCGTCTACATACAAATGCAGGCAAAGTAAACCGTCGAGGTAAATAGTACAGGCTATCAAATCCCCAAGCATCTCTTCACCTATAAGTCTAACTCAAAGATATTCAGTATCAATAGTCGTTTTGAATCACCATGTCAAATATAAAGGGGGAGCAACTTTATAGTCCGAAACCAATTGTTTATTACATACTGCAAAATGAATAAATAATAGCAAAAGCATGAGAGGAAATTCTTTGGTTCTGAGATTTCTTCAAATATATGGGATGTTACCCATATTTTGAATAACATAACAGCAACAATGCCTTTCTTTATCCCAAATGTCTGGGCCAGCTATCAGTGTCGAGGGTCATCCCATGTGTAACACTAACAAAAACAATATCTTTCTCTATAATCTAAATATCTTTAGGCAACTTCTTTAACTAATAAATTATTGTTACTCCTAAGTGGTGCATCTATTGCTCTATGTTGCACATGCCCAACCCATCTGAGAATTGAGATGATTCTCTCTTGTACTTATATTTTATACCATCACCAACTATTCCATTGAGGAAACTACAAGAGAAAACTATCGCAGTTGGGACATGTACTCGATCCACCTTTGGGCATCAATAATTCCAGTAAAAAACCTCATCTAGCCCAAAATACTCTATCCATCTCTAAGCAACTTCAACACAAATTTCACTAAAAGCCACGTTAACAATTAATTGGACGCAAATCAATATTAACCCCGAACTAATTAACCCTATATCTCATAAATGCAAATATGCAATAGTATGGTTCGAAAAAAGAGCTTACCCTCTCTTTTCTAGCAGCCTTCTTCTGCTCCAACTCCTCCAGGGCCCGTGCCCGACGGGCCTCCAACGTCTTGAGCTCCTGCTCCTTGAAGGGCCAGTCATTGGGGATGCCTGGATCCTTCTCAACCTTTCGCTTGTTGTTCACGCCAAGCTTCTTCGCTTCCTTCGCCTTCTTCTTATGGTGCTCCTTCACCTTCCTTATGATCTTGTGCTTCTTTTTAAGAGAAATCCTCTTGCTCTTACTCTCTGAACCCCAAATAGAAATAAGACAACATAAGCAACCACAATGACGCTTGGACTATAATTTCTCCGGGAAAAAACTTACGTTTCCTCTTACTATCTAAAGAAGTCCAAATCTATGCAAAATTATTCACCGTAACCAGAAATTTACGGTATAAATATGAATCTAGTGCAAATTTTATTCCAATAAACTTTCTTCTCTCTCCAAATTAAGCCAAATAATTCGTCACGACCATCAAATTATTCTAGAAATATAAATCTAATGCAAAATTTATCGGGAAAAAAAACTTACTTTTGCTCTTCTTAACCATTTTTGCTCGTTACTGAACCAAATCTGGTAAGAAAAAAATACAAAAATGTGAGAAATCCAAGAGAAGAACTCCCAAGATCTAAGTAGAGAGTAAAGATTATTAAGAAAATCTGTTTTTGAGATCCCACCGTCTTCGATTGAAAGGGATTTTTGGATGGGAGATTGGTGGAAACGTAGGGTTTCCGAAAGAGAGAGAATGAAAGAGGGGGCTTTAGGGTTTAAGAATCGGTAGAAGAATAGAGCTGGTGGAACCTGTGTGGGCTGGGTATGGCTACGTGGGCCCAATGTTTACGAATAATTAGGGATTCATGTTACTGGGCCGGACCGGCCGGACCGGACCTAGTCTGCTCAATCGTCATTGCCGGAATAAAATGTTGGGTAGCGTCCGAAAACACGCATTTGGGACGAAATAAATAATGCCTTTAGCAAATGTCCATCAAAAATGCAAATCGCTTGGCTTTATTATTGCATCTTATCAAATTCGGACTTGGGCAACCCCTTTGCTTAGAGCAATTCTCATGCTCAACGTGATCTCAACAGAGGTCGAGGTCGCGGGTGACTTTTCATGATTGACCTACAATAAGGATCAAGACAACTAAAACTAGCTCCAAATAGGACAATCCAACCCCTAGGCCGATCTGACAAACATCTCGGATAAAAAGTAAGAGATGTTTGATGAGAGTTAGACGAGCATAACTCTACCCAAAACGCAAGTCGACCAAGCATGTTTATATTGGTTGGAGCTAGGTCAAGGTTGTCTTCTTCAAACCAAATTTTTTTGGGTAAATAATTAGCTAGAAAAAAAAATAGTATTCAAAACCTAGATCTATAAATTTTTGTATACAAAACCCTATCCTAAATCTAAAAACTTTGTTTATTTATAAATAATTTATTTAACAATACTTCATTTTCAAAATTAAATCCGAAACAAACCTTTAGAAGAAGCTTATTTACAATAGACTGGATTTCAAAGAAAAACAGAGTTTCGTAGTTAGATTGAGTTTCATAGCTAGACTGAGATTATGCTTCAAGAAAGAAAAATATTAATTGTGAAAATATATGGAATTATGCGTTTTATTTGAATGTACAAAAGTTGATGGTCTTCCAACTTGACTATGTACTAAAAAAGAGAGGAGATTATATGCTATGTTAACATGGATGCCCTTCACTCTTTAAGTGTGTTAGTATTATAAAACCCTTTAAATTAAGGGACCTATACGTAAAAAGCCTATTGGGTAAGAAATATGGATGCAAAATTAACCTGACCAGTTGGCACATATCCTCGTAATTTTTTATGAACAATATTTTTTTTTTTTAAGAACGGATACTTTTATTAATGATAAAAGGAAATTACATCATACAATCATCTCACTTTGCATTTATTAGCACTATCTAACCTCCCATACATCGAAGATCATACTGAGGGGTAGAAGCTTCGTGGAACAGAACTCAGAATCGTTGAGGCGTGTGAATCACTGTCCTCAAGAAAAGATTCGCCCCTTATCGTAACTGTAAGGCTCGAACGGCGACTTTCCTCCAGGATACAACAACGAGTTACAGATAGCAGTACCTATCTGCAACCTACAATCGAACAGGGAAGAAGAGGAACGACTGCGTTTCTAATCTCTCTCTATTTGGTGGTTTTGGATCTCAGCGGGGTGATTCTCTCTGTGAAGAAAAAAGAATAAATAGAGTTGCAAAACTCTAATACTGTTAGATCGTGCACCAAATCTCAGGAGGAGAATCAGGAACGGTTATGAGACGAGTTGAATGAGTAGTAGCGGTTACGCATAAATTCGTATCCCGCCTACGCGCGAGGCTAAATGGCCCGGATTTGCACCCCCCCTGCGCGTGCGACGTGCCCGCACATGCGCATTAAGGTTTTCTGGAGCTCCCCTCCAACCCGGGTGCATTCTAGCCCAATGCCTCCCGGGCGCGCGAGCACCCCTCTTACTACCCACTCATCACAACCATGTAGAAGGTGTAAACATATATATACCCACTCTCAAGTGTGGGTTTTAAGCGATGTGGGACTAAACAAAAGTCTCTTCCCTTTTGCCTATGGTGTATTTGAAATATCTATAAAGTGGAACTAACAACCAAAAGTTCCAACAATCCCCCACTATTTCAAAATACACCACACATGCTATGTCTATACCGACTACACCTCCTCCACATATTTTGAAATATGTGGTTGTCTCATCTGCTAGCCGTAGCACGAATACAATGCCTAAGTACTGGTGCCTTTCAGCTATGAACCAGCCATTAGGATAAAAAATCTTGTTCATAGGAGGTTGGTGAAATAAGTTTCTATGAACCAACAACCTTAAATGTGAACAGAGGATTCGCATCCACATTGTAATTCTTAGTACTTCACTGTTCTGCGGTTTTGCGCTTTTTGGCCCTGCGCTGATTCCTGGTTTTTCATGAGTGCTCTAGAAAGTCTGCCAAAGGCTTTCATAGGAACCGACCCAGTTCCTCACTCGTATAGGTAGATTTCCATCAAGTGTGTACTGCAGTTTAGACACACCACCTCAAGATTTGGGATATGGATTCTATTAAGAGCAAAGCTCAACCTTCTCACTGCAGTAGTTGTATTCATAAATACAGTACTATCTCGTCATAGGAATGGAACATCTCAAATACAATAGTCGATAGTACACAAAAACAACCAGTGACTTGTTCTTACCCCTATGAACCTAAGTCATGGGATCACCAATCAAATAGGTGGGGTTACCATCACTCTTGTTTTCTGTTTTAGGCATAAGTCCCATTCCCCTCGACGTATCTTCCACTTGCCTCCTATTAAGTGGTTTGGTCAGAGGATCGGCCAAATTCAACTCTGACCTCACATAATCCAAGGATATAACTCCGAATTTTAACAGCTGTTTTACCACTGTATGTCTTAGACGTATATGTCTACTTTTCCCATTATAAATCTTGCTCTTTGCCTTTGCGATAGCAGCTTGACAATCACAATGCATAGGCACAGGAGGAGGAGCATTTACACTAATAGGAAGATCCGCTAAGAGGTTTCTAAGCCACTCAGCCTCAGAACATGCCTTCTCTAAGGCGATCAGCTCGGACTCCATGGTTGAACGAGCTATACATGTTTGCTTGGTAGATTTCCAAGACACTGCACCCCCACCAAGGGTAAACACATAACCACTAGTGGATTTGATCTCATCTGAATCTGAGATCCAGTTAGCATCACAATAACCCTCTAACACAGGTGGGGACCCTTTGAAAGATATCCCATGATTAATGGTACCTTTTAAGTACTTGGCTAATCTCTCAATGGCAACCCAGTGTTCCTTACTAGGACTCTGAGTATATCTGCTCAGTCTGCCAACAACATAAGCTATGTCAGGCCTTGTACAGTTCATCAAGTACATTAAGCTACCAATAATTTGGGCATATACTTTCTGAGATACACTATGTCCTTTATTTTTCTTAAGATGGATATTAGCATCATATGGCGTCGACACCCTCTTACAGTCATAATATCCAAATCTTTTCAGAAACTTCTCGACATAGTGTTCTTGACACAATGTAAGACCATCTTTTGTCTTTACAACTTTAATACCTAAGATTACATCAGCTTCACCAAGGTCTTTCATATCAAAATTTGAAGCTAAAAATCTTTTGGTCTCATTTATAATATCAAGGTTAGGTCCCAAAATAAGCATGTCATCCACATAGAGATAAAGCATAATATAAGAGTTATTAAAAGACTTATAGTATACGCATTTGTCTGCATCATTGATCAGGTATCCATTAGACACCATCACAGAATCAAATTTCTCATGCCATTGTTTAGGTGCCTGTTTCAACCCATATAAAGACTTAACTAGTTTGCATACTTTCTTCTCACTACCCGGTACAATAGTACCTTCTGGCTGTGACATATAAATCTCCTCCTCTAAATCACCATTTAAGAAAGCAGTTTTCACATCCATTTGATAGATAATTAACTTATGAACTGCTGCCAATGCAATTAAAATCCTAATAGAAGAGATTCGTGTCACAGGGGCGAAAGTGTCAAAATAGTCTGTGTCTTTCTTCTGGGAGAATCCCTTCGCAACCAACCTAGCCTTGTATTTCTCAATAGAGCCATCTGCTCTTAGTTTCTTCTTAAAGATCCATTTGCAACCTATAGCTCTAGCACCAGGAGGTAAATCAACAACTTCCCAAGTATGATTAGACATAATTGAGGTTAACTCACTGTTGATTGCTTCTATCCAGAAAGGTGCGTCTCTAGAATGCATAGCATTATCATAGGTTATCGGATCATCATCCACAAGAAACATGTGAAAATCATCACCAAAATTGGTGGATATCCTCGCTCTTTTACTCCTTCTCAATTCAAATTCTGAATTTTCAGGAGTCTCAGAGATACGTTCGGTATGGTTAACAGTTCTTTCGAGACCGGATTTCCAAGGAAAAATAGTTTCGAAGAAATCAGCATTTTTGGTTTCCAGAGTAGTATTGACAGCAACCTGGTCAGAGTCACTCTTAACCACCAAAAATCTATACGTAGCACTGTTATTAGCATAACCAATGAACGCACAATCAACAGTTCTAGAACCTAATTTTGTCTTTTTAGGTCCTACTAACAGAACTTTGGCGAGGCACCCCCACATTTTTAGATATTTTAGGTTAGGCGTATAGCATTTCCATAACTCATAGGGTGTCTTGCCAGTTGCTTTATAGGGTATTCTATTCTGAACAAAACAAGCAGATAGGATGGCTTCCCCCCACAAGTTCAGGGGTGCACCTGAACTAACCAGCATAGCATTCATCATCTCTTTCAAGGTTCTATTCTTTCTTTCAGCTACCCCATTCGATTCTGGTGAATATGGAGGGGTAGTCTCATGAATTATGCCAAGTTGTTCACAATGGTCAGCAAAGGGATTAGACTCATATTCACCTCCCCTATCTGACCTAAGCCTTTTAGTTTTCCTATCTAGTTGATTCTCAACTTCAGCTTTATATTTCAGAAACATCTCACCTGCTTCATGCTTGTTTCTAAGGAGATATACCTTCGTGTATCTAGAGTAATCATCTATAAAGGTAATATAATAATATTTCCCTCCTCTAGACATTAAGCTTCTAAATTCAGCAATATCGGTGTGAACTAAAGAAAGCAAATCAGTATTATCTCTAGAAACAACAGGTAAACAACCCTTTTTGATGGCTTTAACTTCAGCACATATTTCGCACTTATCATTCGTTGGTTTAGTGATGTTAGGCAATAAACCAGTTTTTCTCATTTCCTTAATATAAGGTGCAGAAACATGTCCTAGTCTACCATGCCACAAATCAAAAGAGTCAACCATGTAAGCAGAAGAAGCAGAATTTTCATTAATAATAGTTTTGAGTACATTCAGAATAAATAAACCCTGGTTACAATACCCTTTCCCTATGAATGTCTCATTCTTGGAAAGCACTACCTTGTTGCATTCCATGTTCACTTTGATTCCAGCTTGAACCAAAAGTGACACAGAGATCAGATTGCAGCAAATGTCAGGAACATGCAGTACATTACCCAGTGAAAGGGTTTTCCCAGAAGTCAAGTTGAGAAGAACTGTGCCTTTTCCCAGGACGGGTACAGGCCTAGGGTCACCCATATAGACTCGTTCTTCTCCATCTTTCACTTGGGTGTACTCTGAGAAAGACTTTAAGTCACCACAGATGTGACGGGTTGCTCCAGAATCAATAACCCAGTCTTTTTTCTCAGCCACCATGTTCACAACAGAGACAACAGCAGCAAAGACATCATCCTTCACTATATTAGCTTTCGGAGTGACGTCTTTGTTGTCTCCATCCTTCTTGTGTCTGCACTGAAAAGCATGATGTCCGGGTTTTCCACAAATATAACAATTTCCTTTTTTTTCTTAAAAGGACGGGAATTGTTAGTCTTCGGAATAGAAGATTTCTTATCGGTTTTCTTAGGATTTCTCCTAAACCGATTAGAAGCAGAACTGGGATTCCCTTCCACAATATTAGCCTTAGAGTCAAACTCCGTAGCTAATCTTGCGTTAAGTTTCCTGTTTTTCTCTTCAATCCGGACATGAATAATCACGTCTTCCAGACTCATCTGCCTCCTTTTGTGCTTCACCTTGTCCTTGTAGTCTTTCCATGATTCAGGTAGTTTCTCAACCAAACAACCAGAGACGAAAGCATCAGGGAGTTCAATATCCTCAGTTTTCAAATCATTTAAAAGAACTTGAAATTCAATGATTTGAGAAGAGATATCTCTAGAGTCAACAAACTGGAATTTAAGATAATTTCCAATAGCGTACTTTTGAGTACCAGCATCTTCGATTATATACTTCTTATTCATATTTTCCCAGATTTCGTAGCTGATTTATATGAATAGTATATATCGAAGATCTCATTCGACAAGGTGTTTAGAATAGCGTATCGGCATACCTTGTTTCCTTGCTGCCACTCATCGTGCAGCTTTTGGAAATCATCGAAAGCGTTGGCAGCATCTTCTATGTTTGCCGAATCGAACTCCATAGCCGCCGGCTTTTCAGGTTCAGGTTCAGTCAGGTACTTCGCATAGTTCAGTACGTCCAGGCAGACGTAGATCCTCTCCCTCCAGCGCTTGAAGTGGGTACCGTTGAAAACTTCGATCTTCGAAACGTCAGGTAGCCTTGAGCGAGATTGAGCGGATCCAACAGCAGCGAGATCATTGTTCTGAGAAGCCATCTTTTCTTGAGATTGAGGGGTAGAAGCTTCGTGGAACAGAACTCAGAATCGTTGAGGCGTGTGAATCACTGTCCTCAAGAAAAGATTCGCCCCTTATCGTAACTGTAAGGCTCGAACGGCGACTTTCCTCCAGGATACAACAACGAGTTACAGATAGCAGTACCTATCTGCAACCTACAATCGAACAGGGAAGAAGAGGAACGACTGCGTTTCTAATCTCTCTCTATTTGGTGGTTTTGGATCTCAGCGGGGTGATTCTCTCTGTGAAGAAAAAAGAATAAATAGAGTTGTAAAACTCTAATACTGTTAGATCGTGCACCAAATCTCAGGAGGAGAATCAGGAACGGTTATGAGACGAGTTGAATGAGTAGTAGCGGTTACGCATAAATTCGTGTCCCGCCTACGCGCGAGGCTAAATGGCCCGGATTTGCACCCCCCCTGCGCGTGCGACGTGCCCGCACATGCGCATTAAGGTTTTTTGGAGCTCCCCTCCAACCCGGGTGCATTCTAGCCCAATGCCTCCCGGGCGCGCGAGCACCCCTCTTACTACCCACTCATCACAACCATGTAGAAGGTGTAAACATATATATACCCACTCTCAAGTGTGGGTTTTAAGCGATGTGGGACTAAACAAAAGTCTCTTCCCTTTTGCCTATGGTGTATTTGAAATATCTATAAAGTGGAACTAACAACCAAAAGTTCCAACACATACTCAATGTTATTGAGTATACCATTCATGGTTGTTGTCTTCCCCTCAAATATGCGTCTGTTTCTTTTCCGCCAAACATGCCATACAGCTGTAAGTAATCTCAGCCGGGCTCGTCGATAATTCAGCTGACTCCTGGTTTTAAGAGCTACTATCTCATCAAATATTGTTTGCAAGCCATCTTTAGAGGTTGAACTAACTCCCACTTGTACCCTGCTTGTTTGCCATATGACACTCGATAATGAGCATCGGAAGAAGAGGTGATCTCGAGACTCCATACCTGTCCCACATAGCACACATTGTAGATTTGGCACCTGGATGCCGAAGCGCTCCAGTCTATCTCGTGTAAGAAGCCGATCTCTGATGGCTTTGTAAGCACAAAGTTGCATTTTAGTGGCCGCTCCTTTCACCCAAACTATTTCTGCCCACCCGACTTTTGTGTAATGTGTTCTCAATTGTTCATATGCAACTTTACTATTGAACTCACCATTGCTCGCTCCATCCCACGTCCAGTGGTCGCTGACAGCCTATTTGTCAATCTGTATACTTGTAATTTTATCATTAAACCACCGACCAACTTGTCTGTTTGTAACCCGCCATTCTCCGTCCTGTATTAGTACATTGAGGCCCTCCTTGTTGCCAATCAGTTCATATGTTGGCCATCCCAGCCGATCCAGATGCTCTGGTGTTGCAACCAGGGATCTAGCCATAAGCATGTGTCTTGTCCATCATGTACTACTCGACTGATGTCACGACCCGCACCCTGTATAGGGGCACGAGAAGTGGTTACGTCCAGCCTACGCCGCAGTGTCGGCGGTAGTAAGCTGTTCTAGGTTGCTAACTAATCTCATGCAGTGAATATAAAAAGTACTTGTCCAGATATCAGCTCCGAATGGAGGACAAGTAAAGGGTATGATCTACTCAAACACAGTCTAAGCACGAAAAGATAACACAGAAGTTATACTTAAGGAATTAAAGACAACAACAACTAACTACTAAAATAATATACCAATATCTCAAACCAACTTAATACAGACTCAATATCTTAACTTTAATACATCAAGCCAAAACATGAAAGCTAAAGTAGTCTACTAGCTAATCTCCTGAATCACTCCTGAGAGTCGGGACCAAAGGTAGCTAATCTCTCGCCAGGTCCATGGTAAGCAGGGCATGTGTCCTCAGGATTATCATCTGTAATATTTTCAACAGGTCCAATCAGGACGGGAACGAGCACAACTCATCAAGAAAAACCCAAGTAAATGACAAAGAACTATAAAGCAGTTATAGACAGTTTTATTGATGAGCATGGCAGTTCTATGCAGGTAATGATGGCACAGAGACACAGTAAGATACAAGAAAAGAAAGGTAACTAAAACAAGAGAAGAATCATGGCAATGAAGACTGTAATAAAAGCTAACTGAACTAGAATATCATGTGTGAGTCCAGACAGTACGATATAAGTCTAATATAATTCCAGTGTGAGTCCAGTCCATATAATCTGATACCAGATAATTTCCAGTACAAGATGAGTCCAACAGTGATCAATGATACCAGGGTGAGTCCAACTATGATCTAACAGTGTGTTTTAAAATATCGAGGTCGACATGCAAACGGCTGTAGGTATCAGGCACATCTCTTACGGATCAGGTAAGAGATGGCTATGCTTCCAGAAGATTCCAGTTGGAGATTCCAGATTTGGGGTATGTCTACATGTCTTACTCAATATTTCCCCGCCCAGCAAGTGAATCCAAAATCGACAAAAAGAATCGAGATGAGTCTGGCCAATACGTGATGATTCCAGAAATGATTCCAGAATGATACTAATGACTCCAGTAATAGAGGCCAGCAAGTAAGGTATGTGTCGATACATGAATCCAGAAATATCCATACGTGTTGATACAGAGAATCACATAGAACTAACTAGAACTGAAATACAGTAATCGACAAATAAATGAGAGAATTATCAGAGAATGTACTCGCCTGTTACTCTGGAAAGAGTAGTGTAATATCAGATGTCTGTACCAAGGTCACAATGTCCTAAAATAGAGCAATACAGTTATGACATGTCCAAAATGAAGGTAAATGAAATCTACGATGCAATCTATATGAATTCTAAGCCAATCTAGGTCAAAGTCAAACTTGGTCAACTCTACAGTCAAACTAAGTCAAATCAAATCATATTAGGTCACAGGAAATCAAACTAAGTCATACAAGGTCAAACAAGTCAAGATTAGTCAAATCTAGGTTAAAGTCAACTCCTGGTCAACACTCTAATCAAACTAGTCAAATACTAGTCAACATGATCAATCTGGGTCAAGTCTAGGTCAAACTTAGACCAACTAAGGTATTGGTCAAACAAAGACTAGTCAGTCAGGTAAGTAAGCCAGGGGTCAACTTTTTAAGTCAAACTCTATAAGGTTACTTAACTAACCATAGGCTAACTTGTCTTAGAATACCTAAGATACCATTCTACAAAGCTAAGGTATAACCAACTCCCTATACAAGTACATCACATATAAATATATATAGTACAACACCAAACTTAATCTTATAATCAAGCTAAACCATAGTCTAACTCAATCAAGACTCAACTCTAAGTATCCTACTTAACCCCATACATATCTTCACTCTACATAGGGCTATCTATATAACCAAGTCATAAATAATACCCTTATATAGGTCAAAGTCTAAACCAACTAGTCAATAGTCTAGGGTTTAGTCAAACTTAGGTCACCAAGTCATTTAGAGTCCATCCAAACTATTTTTAGGTCAATTTGGTTAAGGTTTGACCTATAGTTGACTTTGGTCAACCATGGTCAAACTTGTAGTCAAACTAGACCTGTTGGTCATTTCTAGACTTATAGGTCATGGGCCATAGGCCATAGGCTATGATATCTAGACACTAACACATATATATATATATATATATATATATACAGCTACCTATATAATGCATATATATATACTCTCATATATACATCAATGTATATAATATAGATATATATATCCCTATTTACATATACCCTCTATGTATACATACATATATATCCAACCTATATATAATACCACATATATATATCATATATATATATACATATATATATATATAAAACTTACATATAGTGAGGGAAGAAACTATATATATATATATATTACATATATATATAGAGAGAAAGTGAGAGAGAGAAACATAGAGTAAGAGAGAGAGAGAATGAATAGAGGGAGAGGGACACTGACACACAGGAAGGGAAGGGGGGTGGTTCCTGGAACCAAATCCAGCCCTCAACACACACACACACCACATATATACATATATATATACACATCCCTAACTACCTATACACACAACCAAATAACCTCAAAATTCACCCACACACACACATACACATATACTACATATATACATACTAAAATACATATATACTATGTATAAATCATATCAAAAATAGATTTAAAACTCAATTTTGAAAACTGGAAACAATCCTAAAACTGGAAAATCAGGACTGTAAACCCTCGACTTAGGTTAGACCAAACTTCAACTAAACCGAGCTAAGACAACCTAATCTTGGTTGGTAATTGAAGCCCCTAGGTTAGTCTAGGATCCTAGTGGCCTGACACGGTGTCACGACACGACACGGCGTGTCCACGAGGGTCTAAAGTCACTCGGGTAAACTGGAAATACACTGATACAGTGCGTATCACACACGATTTCAAATCGTTCTAGGACACGACACAAAGCGATACACATCTCGTGATCGTGTCAGTAGGTGAGTCTAGGGTTCGTGCACGTGTCCAGCACCCTGCACTGTGTCCACGTGTCGTGTAGAGGGGACACGACACGCGTATCAGAGAGGGAAAAATATGTGGTTTCAGACCGCGTCGTGCAGTGATGCACGCGTCTCGTGTACGCGACACAGGACACGACACATCTCGTGCTCGTGTCCTGGGGTTCGCCCTAGGTTCCTCTACACATGTGTCACCCTGACACGTGTCCACGACTCGTGTATATGGGACACGAGACCCGTGTCAGAGCCGTTTTCACGGCTGTACAGTGCAGTGCACGTCCCTTGCGGGGACGATTCCGTGTCTGACACGACACGAGGTCATCTCAAACTTTGGGGATGACCTGTCAGTCAGTGCCCCGTGCTCTGTGCCAAAAATGGCGTGTCCATGTGGCGTGTCCAAGGAGATAATGGTGTCGGGTAGCAGGGCATGCACAGTGTGTCTGTGCACTGTGAAAACCGTGGGTTCGTGTCCAATTTGGACACGGACACAACCCTAAAATGAGGTCAGTGAATTAGGGTTAGGGTTAGCAAGGTCTAGGCTAGGTTTTTGTTCAAAAAGTTTTGCAAAAACAGAAAGTCCTCTTCTTGAGGCATTTTGTCAAACACTAATTTAAACCATAGGATACGTGTCCGATACGGACACCAAACAACCCTAGATTCCACCAAACTTTACCCACAGCTAGTATACACCTATATGCATGCATTTATGAAGAAAAATTACAATATTAATATGGTTTAGAGACATTTACCTATATGTGCAAAATCCTCAAATATAGGCCTATTTGAATGAGATCCTTCTTCGACTCCCAATGTCCAAAGCTTCACGAATCCTTGCTAGCAAGCCACAATTGGTATCCTCTAGTGTAGGGGAGTCTAATGCAAGAAACTAGGCTCAATTTGGAGTTAAATTGGTTAAGTGGTGAAGGGTTGAAGTGGTAGGGAAACTAGGTTTTTAGTGTAATGGAAAAATAGCATGAATGAAGAGGGGGGGTGTGTTTATATGGAAGGGGGTAGGGTGTGGCTGCCATGGGGGGGTAGGGTAGATATTTAGGGTTCCTTTACACCTTGCTAGCTTAGCTCTTAAGGCTTGGACCAAGTAGATATTTCTAGGTTTCATGAAAATATCTATAAAGTAAATATCTAAGATATTTCAATCCTAAGATATTTACAACATAAAGTAAATACCTACACTTAGTCTTCTAGGTTAGTAGCTAACCCCTAGATTAGGCTAAACTAGGTTAGGGACTAACATGACACTAATCCACTAATTAAATAATAATAAAAACACATAAATCCAAATAAATTCTAATAAATTACCAAAATACCCTTTAGGCTAAAAAGCCCTAATTTGATGTTCTAAACCTATGGTTAGGCTCACATGATCATGGTTAGTCTCTAGGTTATAAAATCTCTAGGGTTTACACTAGGGTTATACTAGTCAAATCACAAAGTTACAAGTTATGACTTAGAAAATAGTTTTAAATTAACTAAAATCACCAAAAATCATATTATGACTAAAACACCATTAATAAATAATAAAAATAATAATTTTTCAAAAATACCCCAATTTCAGAAAACTGGGTCTCACAACTGATTAGACTCTTGAGTACTGGGCGTAGCCTCAAAATATTTTTGAAGGTGCCAGAGAAATTGTTATCCATCGGTTGGATCCAGAAGTTATTGTTCTTCAGCATGTCCATATGGCCCAGTTGGACCGCCCCTCTATATATATATATATATATATATATATATATATATATATATATATATATATATAACTTAATTTTAACTTAAACTTGCAGTGGAGGGGCAACAGGAGAGAGAGAGAGAGAGAGAGAGATGAGGAGGAGGAGATTATTTGGTTATTTTTTTTTTAAACGAAAAAAATAACCCATAACTCATCGAAGAGTATTAATTTTTTTTATTTTTTTTTGAAGTGTCATTTTTTTCGGCTTGTCAAATGTCAAAAAAAAATTCAAATATGCATATTTCGCGTCGGGATTCTGTTCCTATCACTAGTCTACAACCCATGAACAGGAAGAATATTAAGTTTACTACCAAATTTTTACAACCTTCTTACAACTACTCTCTCCCACCCCTTACATATGGGTCCCATCGGGTCCCACCACCACTCTCACCCCCCTGCTACATGGGCTCCATCCGGCCCCACCATTTTGTTTCCTCCTCTAATCGAAATCCGACACGTGTCCGGTTGTAGGGGAGTTGTAAAATTTGGTTGTAGGCATAGTAAAGCTCTTTTAAATTTAGGAAAATGCTAAGTTTACTACCAAATTCTTACAACCTTCTTACAACTACTCTCTCCCACTCCTTACACATGGGTCCCACCGGGTCCCACCACCACTCTCACCCCCCTGCTACATGGGCACCACCCGGCCCCACCATTTTTTTTCCTCCTCCAATCGAAGTCCGACACGTGTCCGGTTGTAGGAGGGTTGTAAAATTTGGTTGTAGGCATAGCAAAGCTCTAAAATTTAAGGTATCCAGTTGAAAAAATTAGAATAATTGAGGGTATCGGAACCGTCAAATCTACGAAAGCTTGTCGTCTCTCTCCCCCCTTGGCATCTGGGATTTTCTCCACAGAAACCCTAAATTTCTCTATATTCTCGATCCAACGCCATGGTTATCAAGCTCAATCTTCTCATACTGCTCTCTATGCTCGTTCTCCAATATAGGGTTCGTCTCCTCCTCCCTTTCTCCCCACAATCGAGGTCTTGTTGGATCTGACGTTTTCTCCACAGGCGGAGAGCAGCGGCTCGGTCGTCTTCCTCGATGCCCCGGGCCAGTCCTTCATCCGCAGCCGCCCATCGGAGGTCGACGGAGAAGTAATTTCGCACATCACATTTGCAATTTTGTTTCATTCTGTATAAATCTGCTGATATTGATGGTAACTTAGCTCATTGTTCGAATACATTGCGTCGGAAAGGTTACATTACATATTATCGAGTGAACACATGATTGTAGAAATAGGGAACATTTACATTGTTTCTTTTTTCTTTTTACACTAAAGCATGCTATTTGGAGTAGTTGTCTCATATGAGGCCTTGGTACTTGACAATAGCTATCTGTTCCTTAGGTCTTTTCTTTGTTCTGACCAAAATATTTGAATGCATTGACTTTGATGATGGATTCTATGACCAAATAGAAATTCATTAGTATAGAAGATATTGATGTTTATTGAGTTTACACACCAAGAAAAATATGAGTCATATAAATCTTATTACGGATTATAGTCTATACTCGATGACGATGATATTACTAAAGAATTAGAATTTAGTGATATTTATATTAATTATAGAGAAAATTAATACGATTATGGGGTTCTTTATTTCCACATACAATCCTTTCCCAAGTCCAAATATCACATATTTAGCGAAAAACCTTAACACCGTTAGTTTCCCCTTCTAAATTCTTGATTTTACTTAAGAATTAGAATTTAGTGATACTTTACTCAAGAACGATGTGCACACTCCAAAAATCAGTGATGTATACCATGCCACATCGTGTCGGACACGTATCCAACCCAACCTAGACACTGCAAAACCGTAAGACACTAGGGCACACCAACATCCACGCGGTGTCCTTGTCCACATGTTTGATTGTGTCATATGATGTTCACGTCTGTGCAACATGAAGAAAATGAAATATAACCAACCACGTTGGGCCTAATAGATCGACTTGAATGTTGGAGCAAGAAGACATTCAAGTTCCATTTCAGGGAAGGACAAAGTACCACAATACTTTTTGTTACTTTCATCGAGCCTTATTTAGTACATGGTTTGATGGTTTATGACAACAAAATCAACAAAAAGTAGAAGTTGAATGTGTCTATGACTATATTAAATATAGATTTCTTGTCAGTTCCAAGGAGCATTAGAGCATTCCTTAGGATGGTAATATGCCTTGACGATTGCCGCCATCCCGGAGGGATACAGGTTTGAGTAATGGGAACAACTTCTACATAAAATGGGGAAAAGGACTAAGGATACGTACATCTTGACCCTCTTATGACACTGCATCAGAGGGAGCCTTACTTGGACCCCCTTCTTTTATTTAATAATGGATGCAATTATTGTTTGTTTGATGTCTTTTCACCATTTTCCCCTTCTGCTAGCACTCCAGTTGCGCTCATTAAACAACATAGTGTAAGCTGTATTATCGTTTGGGATAATTTTCCATCCTATGCATATTTGTGTTGATATTCTTTCTTCACGGGTATGTACACATAACATAATCACACAATTTCCTTCCTTTACAGGCAAAACCACTGTCAACAAATGTAATTGCTGCTACTATTTCGGTTTTACTAGGTTTTGCACCACCTGCCTCACTTTCTGCTGATTCTTCGTCCAAGGTTATGTGCCAATATCTCTTTATAAATACATATATTGCTGGTAAAACCTGACATGCTAGTGCCTTTTGATTGCAGCTAAATGAGGTTCTATTCCCCAATCCATTTGACAGGCCTCGTGCTGTTTTCTTACTGGAAATAGTAGGAATTAACGGTCAGTATTTTCGTACATTGACTATTTTTTTATCAACTGATCACCTAGAACACTCAAAAATCTGAGCCGTGTTGCATGGGACGTATCAGATACACCACAGAGGCACGGGCACTTTAAAGTACTCTAGGAAACACCAAATAAATGCCGTGTCGCCATGTCCTTACTGCGTCGTGTCCTATCTGTGCCTGTGCAACATAGCTGATCACTTTTATCGCTATCAGCATGGAGAATAATGTGGTGGATAATGGTTATCTGGACTTTCTACTTTTGCAGATCCACTATTTCCTATTGCCTACTCAAATGACAAAGTTGGTACTACATTCAGTAGTAGTGTTCTTGATTCAAGTACAGCCAGTATACAGCTAACAGGTTTGCAGTCGTTTTTTAATCCGCCTTCTGTCTGTTTGGAGCACTCATGTCATATACTACTACTTTTAGATTGTTGTTGCAGTTAATACATTGGCGTCAGTTCTCCTCTTATGCAGATGAGGATGAGGTTTCCGTTACTCATCTAGATGGACCTTTAGGTGATAAATGTGATGCTGCTTGTGTTGAGAGAGAACTCAATGACCTTGTAAAATTGTTATTCCACTATAAATTTGTTTTACCTTCTCTGGTTATGCTTTGGTCATTTAATGAGTTGGTGACTAAGAGGGATTCACTGTATGCAGGCACAGTGGTTGGAAGGAACATATATTGGCTTTTCAGATTCTCTTGATGGGAACCTGAGCTTCTCTCGAAGTAGTGATTCCTCTTTTAACTTACAAATGTCTAAGGTTTCTCTCTCTCTCTCTCTCTCTCTCTCTATATATATATATATATATATATATATATATATATATACGTGTGTGTGTGTGTTTGTGTATTCTTTGTTAGAAATAGGAACTGCAAGTGCATGTGCATGTGCATATTCTATGTTGAGCATATGGAAATTTCATATAATTGAGTCGAGTTATTTCTTGAGACAGTTATAATGCTAGAAGCCTAGAAGTACAAAATAACCTCAATAAGGTCATAAGAGATGTTTTTTTTTATCACGTGTGGTCCTTTTAGCTTCAGTCAATATGTATTCGATCGACCTTGCTCTTCTCTTTAACGATTAACATGCATCTTTATTGCAGGAATCTGACCGTCATTTTGCATTAAGTCTAGTAGCCCTCGTGAAAAATATCAAAAAAGCAGTAGAGTTTAATGAAGATTTTGCTGGGAATAGCATGAGCACTGCAGAACTATTGATAGGCCAGTTCACAGGCATTGAGGTGATTATGTTGTTTCTTCATAGTTTATTACTATTAGCTGTTGTCCTGAATCTGACGGTGTATTGGAAGTTAGCTTTTTGCCCTTTCCACATCCATTTTTTCTTCATCCTAAAAGAGTTGGAACTTGTCATATCATAGTGGTCATCTTTTTTGGGTTCTATTTGCATTACACTTACTGCTAATATTAGTTGGTTTCATTCTTTACAAAGTTAATCATAGTAGGTGAAGAGTGTATAGCTGGCTTCTCATTAACTTTCATGTTCACTATGTTGAAGCTCGACCTTGGAGTTTAACTATTCAGTCGATTCTTACTTACTGTTAATATTAGTTGTTTTCATCTCTTCAAGGTTAATAATAGTTTGTTGAAGAGTGTATTACTGGCTTCTCATTAACTTTCATGTGCACTACCCTGAAGCTCGATCTCAGAATTTTACTATTCAGTTGTTTCTTAAAATGTTTTCTATCATGCATGATACTCCTAGTCCTGGTTCAAATGCAAGTATTTATTCTCTTTAGGTTTGACTTCTACGTTATCTTGATTCTTTAGCACAGCAGTCTACCAAGTATTGGGCAGTTTCAGACACTAGTTCTACTTTTCTACTATCTGCGCTCCTAATATTCTTCTGGATTCTTCTCCATGGAGAATCTTAAATACTTTACGAGACTCCTCAAACCCTTAATACAGTCCAAAAGAATCTCCTACTCTTTTTCTGAGGTTAACATTAGATCTTAATTAAGTTATTTGAAGGATTTTGTTTATCTTCGTGTTTCTTTTTTGGAGCTCGATTTCAACAATATTTGGGGTTGATTTTCATTTGATTTCAAGCAAAATATTTAGGAGAGCCCCTGTTGGAATTTATGGGATTTCTTTTGGGGGCTTGGTTTCCAAGTATGGAGTGCTTAGGATTAGTATCCTTGTGGTTAAGTTTTCTTGGACGATTGCAATTTACATTTAGTAATATATGTGTTCTTCATACAAGAATACGACGAAGAGGGAGAGAGAGAAGGCAGAGATAATTAATACCTTTGGTATAATGTTGTTAGAGGTATCTCTATACAACTGACAAGCTTTAGTTAATTTCAGTTTTATTTGCTTGACATTTCATATTTGTGATGCCTAAGAATGGACTTTAGTATACTGGCATCCTGATTTCATTAATGTATCCAGGCCTTGAAAGAGGAATATGGTTCAGGGCACACTGTTCAACAGGGAATGGAGCTGCTTAAGGCAACACTAACCAAGTCATTTGAACTACTGCAGAAATCTCATGGAGGTAAGCCATTGTTGCATCGTTATTCAATTCTCATGCACTACTTTATTTTTGATGCAGTAGCAATTTTGATATATTCATGTGCAATATTTCATTACACTATGAAAATGCATGATGACTTTTGCTCCAATGGCTGTTTGTTATATAATAAATGACGGCGACAACAACAATAACAAAGCCTTTATAGCAATTTTTTGAGTTCATCTATTTGAATCCTTCTCTTTTCCATTTTGCCTCTTAAGGGCCATGTCCTCTATAACACTAACGAAAACAATACCCTTCTTTACAACCTCAATCTGAGTTCCTTTATGCTAGTCCTACTTCTAGCAGCTCCTTTAACTGATATCTTATTGCTCCTAACCATACATCCACCTAAGACAAATTTATCTCATCTTGTCCTCAATTGGCACCTTCTTAATTATATAATAATTTGGGCAAATTTTTGGTTTTGTGTCAAGTTAGAACTTAGAAGTTTGAAGTTTGAACATGCTAATGCATTGAAACTGGTCAGCCTTACCAGCTTCCCATGGGATATTTGAACCTTTTTTCCATCAGCTCTGTTAAGGGCCATGTCCACTATAACACTAACAAAAAACATACCCTTCTTTACGACCCAATCTAAGTTCATTACCCTTAGTTCTAGCAGCACCTTAAGTTGATAACTTATATATGCAATTGGTGCCACCTCCTACTTAATAATACTATAGAACAGGGTAAAAGTTGTATTTTTGTGTCATGTTAGAAGCTTGAACATTCTAATACATTGAAATTTGTCAACCTTATTAAGTTAGTCTGAGCTTCCCAGAGTCAGTGCTTTAGATTGTGTATGTGGTTGTTGAATTGGAGAATTTTGGGACTAATTCTCAACTTGGTGGCAACCCCTCTCTCACTCTGTAACAAGATCTATAGGCTAGAAGGCCTGTTGGTGGTATGGCGACCTAGGGTCTGTAATGTACATGATATTGATCGTACTGTCCAACCCATCCAACTGGAGAATAGCTCCAAAGATTTATGCTGCGACAGAACTCTAAAATGTAAGGAAGGCGACAAGGTTTACTGAATGGAGTTTCATTTACGCACAATATTAATTGAAGAGGTAAAATAAGAGGCTAAACGGGATGTCCTGAGAGCTAAATATTTACATTTTATATTTGACAAACCGATGAAACCTTTTTTTATCATTCAGCCACTTCACAGGTGATTTATATTGGACAGCTAAACTTCAATGTAGTGTTTTCAACATAGTGTGTGTTGGATTTTGGGTTTGACTCTGATATAACACGATAAAAAACAAATCTGGACTTGTAGATTGTTCCTCCTCATCAATCTTATAATTATTGAATTGATTTTCCTAAAAAATATCTTACATTTATCTTGTATTTTCTTGTTAAGTTATACTGATATTAGATTTACAGCAATGTTTCTTTTGTAGATTGAAGGCTATTTATAAACTGAGTGTTACAGAGGCACTATTGATTGCTTGTAGTTATGGCAAATATTTTCTTTCTCGTAACTTCATTTATGTTTCAATGTGGTAGGCAAACTTGTTGGAGTCCTCTTATCAAACAGCAAATCGTATCCAGACTTGGGAGCAATGATAGATGTTAAATTTTCATCTCGCGAATCCCGGTGGTTAGAAGAAGGAAAACTACCTAATGCAACAATAATTGCAGAGGTGATATTGGTTAGGCGGAGTTTGGCTTGGATAACGGGCATTATTCTTCTGGTCTCTACTCTCACTGGGGTGAGGACCTTTCAGAACTTTTTATACATACATTGCTGTCTGGCTCTTCTATGATTTTGACATCTTTCTTATACTAGAGCACAAATGTTGTTGGTTAATAACCTCTGAAATGAAACCCAGAATTAATGACAGATGGAACCTATAAACGAGGCCTGTGAACGGACATGTCGTAACTAGTCTGGTTTTCAGTTGAGAGTTTACTTTCTAGGAAATATCAAGTTTATACTTATATGTATAATGCTAAGTTTTTTCTCTTTTGGTCATTTTTGTGTTATAAATTTCAATTTATATTCTTCCTTTCTGAAGGCTTCTTCTATTTGTAAGCTTTGTCCTTAAATAGGAACAAGTACTGCAGAAAGTGAACTACTTATTTCATGAAATAATATTTATGTTTTTTTACAACAATAAGTTGAAGAATCCACGTAATAGCATGCACCACTTTTTCTTTTAAACTGAGCAGAACTTCACAGTTGCTACTTGGGGGACTTGGAATTGACAAAGTTAATGACAGGATAAATTGCCCATTCTTTCTCCGTATTGGCCGGGGATCGTACAACTAAATGTTGAACCAATTACTTTTGATGCTGGTAGTTGCCAGGAGCTCTTTGAATGGAAAAAAGGGGAATTGTTCTTGTTCCTTTAACAATTTGTTCTTGACAAAATGTTCAATTAAGCAATCGAGGTAGTGAAGTGTCAACTCCATATCCAGGGTTTTCTGTATATAGCTTCTTTGTAATACTAATTTTAACAGAGGCAACTTACCAAAAAGATGAATGTGAACCAATTAGTTTTGATGCTGGTAGTTGCCAGGAGCTCTTTGAATGGAAAAAAAGGGGAATTGTTCTTGTTCCTTTAACAATTTGTTCTTGACAAAATGTTCAATTAAGCAATCGAGGTAGTGAAGTGTCAAAACTCCATATCCAGGGTTTTCTGTATATAGCTTCTTTGTAATACTAATTTTAACAGAGGCAACTTACCAAAAAGATGAATGTGAACTGATCACTGCATTTCGATCACTGTTACATTGACATTTCATATGGCTATGCTAAGTGCTAAACAGTTTGGTTTCTTTGGTCCATAATGAGGGATTTTAACTATATTCTGATAGGGCCCATTAATTTGGGAAGTTTAAGTGGCAGTATAATTGTTTTGAATAGGCTGGTAGTTGAAAAACTAATCTAGCTCAGGTGATTACATTTTTCTGTTGTGCTAGAAAACGAGCTGTTTTGGACAAAAGTGGAGGGAATTCTATATGGAGCCGGAGCTTTTCGTAGAAAAAAGGGAGACACGGAAATCAGAACTTTTGGAGATCCCAATGAGACTGAATCTCCGTCTGGTGTTCATATTTTTTGTTCTTCACACTCATTTCAATAGACTCCGCATGAAACTAAATAGGAAAGTTCACTTAGCAACCTGAAACTGTAGAAAAATAAGAGCTTAACCAAGAAAGTGAGAGCTTGTAGTGTTAAAAAAGGCTTGATCTTCATTTCGGATTCAACAGATTTTTTTTCTTATCATTATCAGAGGACTCCATATTAGAAAGAGAATGAGAGAGTGCATGGCCCCTCCTGGAATTTCATAAGAATTAGAACTTTGGTAATACTTCACTATGTTTTCTTTTCTTTTGATGCCATCAAATAAGGAATAGAAAGATCAGTCTCTTTGATGGGTCGGTATAAACTGTGAATTTGAATTTCTTTATTTGTTGAAAAAGGGAACTTAGATTCTTAATCGGGGCTTGTATAGAGGACATAGTTGACGAAGACAAATTGAGAAGTTACTAATTGTTTTTCATGTTCTGAATGTTGAAGTTACAGTTACCGAGTAATTCTTTTTTCAGAATGGCTGCGGCATTGAAGCCTTTCAATCTGTTTAATATATAGCTGTTTACCTCTTTATTGTCCAAGTTATATACCATAAGCCAGCAGTAGTAGATCCCTGTATATGGGAAATGGAATGATTATATGATCTCTCTCTCTCTCTCTCTTTTAAATCGGTGATTGAAAGATTTGGAGCTATTCAACTGTTTATAATCTCCTCCAGCTTTGGATCAGAGTTGAGAGAATTTGAATTGGCAGGAAGCAGTTGGTAGCTTTTCATTTATAAAACCTTTTGTTTTTAACGCATGAAAACTGTATATTCACACTTCACATTGGGGGCATGGTCATGCATGCTGCGTTCCTACTTAGACACGTGTATACATGTCCAAGATTCTGTGTTACTAATCCATTTAACCATATGAAAAGAAAAGAACTCGGTTGAGGAAAATTTCCGTATTTATCAAAGTTTTGTTCCTGTATAAGATTTACTCAATCTTAGCTTATTAATAACCAGCAGTGCACTTTTTTTTATTTTTTAAATAAAGAAAAAGTTTCACTTACCTTAATGAATTCTGTTGAAGTTCCATAGCTTTTACTTCATGCATAGACATTGACATGTGATAGCTTTGGTCTTACAGGTGTACTTCTTACGTAATATGCCGCTTACGAGGGACACCCTTCTTTACTCCAATGTGAAGATTGACTGATGTGCAAGCCACGTAGATTTTCAAGGAGAGAACCCACAAGGCGGCCTTGTTATTACATCATATTTTTCTTGTCGATTACCTTGCCTTTGGTCGGCATTGTGAAACCAGAGATCCTGTATAGTCTCCCTGTTAGTTAGTTGTTATATTTTACATTCTCATTATCTACTACTGGATGCGCCCAGGTGATGTATGTTATAGAAATAATGCTATTTGTGTAGCCAGATGTACCATAACTTGGAAATAAGCTCCGAAATTGACTACTATTTTTTGGGTTTGTAAACATGGAGCATAAATCAAAAAGTTATTTATCAGATGGTTTGGTGTATTCTAGTCTCTTCAATAAAGAGAAGGAAAATGTTATGTTTGTGGAAAGTTTGGACACTATGCATCTCAATCCATATCCATTTGGCGGCTCCTTCCAAATGGAAGGCAGACTTGGTGAAGAAAATATAGTTAGTTGTTGTTGCTGCTGTTCTAGTGTCTGTCTGAAATAACCATGGTTGCAATCTATGGAGACATGAACATTATTACATTAAGTAAATGAATCTGAGTTGCTAAAAGAATCATAGTTGCTACCCATGGTGTTATATTTGTTTGGAACAAAATATGAGACCGTTCGGTTTGATGTGTTTGTTAATTATGAATCAGAAGTAGAGAACCAGTTGAATAATACGATTTAAGAGAATTCAACTGATAGAGGAGGACAGGTAGATGAATATGGGACAATGGGCCTCCTAGTGATCTTTTCTGCTATATAATCGGCAGTTTTTGTGTGTTCTTTCCGAGAACGACCCATCATAACTTGCAGAAAGGCTCGTTCCATAGGTTAACAATGATCACATAAATCCTGTATCTTACCAAACAACAACATTTCTGCTGTGTACATACACCAACACCAATACCAATACCAGAAGCCAACAATTCTAATGTTGCTTTTTTCATTGAAACGACAAAAAACAATGAGAAAAATCCCAAGAATTCCCACGTTTACTTGGAAAATTCAACCTCAGATTTCATGTTGCTGGGGGTTCTTTCAGTAAAACTTCTTGTACCATTCTGTTGTGCAGATAGTTTAGGAGTTCGTAATTTCCTGTGTTTCAAAGTCAATCGAGAAAAGAGGCCGTTGTCTATGAGAGAGAGACCATAGGAAATAACCCCTTTCCTGCAAAGGAGCACACAAGAAATACACAGGAGAAAACATACTAGTATTTTCACCTTCTTTTCTTAGTTGAGTGTGTGTGCATGTACAAGGATGTGAAGAACAGAGAGAATACAAGGAAACAAAATCAGACGTACAAGGGTGCCATATATAATTATTTATCTTCTGTTAACATGTATCAACAAAAGTGATGGATTCTACCAGCGGCATCCTTGTGACAAGTCGAGAAATCGTTCCTTTTTATATTTGAATTCAGTGATGTACAGTGTACACAGGCATATTGTTGCATCTTTCCATAGTGTATATAACAATCTTTTCCAAACCAAGTGGAACCACATGAGCACCATGCACTCCAGCCTACGGCAGAAGAAACAAATCAATTTTTTACATAATTTCAAAAATAAAGACTCATTCCTTTTCCTGTTAAAACTGCTGCTTACTTGTGGTCCAACTGGTATGACATGTCTTTCACCACTGCATTCCCTTCAACATCATCCAACTCGCATGAAGAAAACATGCAGTCCTTCACGATGTTGAGTAGTGATTTATTCCAATAAAATCCAAAGTATTTTGTAATATTTTCCGCTCCTCTGCTGTGAATTTGGTAGTCTTGATGTTAGGATCTGGCACATTTCGAGTGGGTAATCACCAAAGATTAAAGGATCTAAGAACCTGCGAGAACATGTAACAAATGAATCAGTATTGGTATAGAGTAAACAAGGTTCAACAATAATCTCATGGCAAATATTAAAAAACGGGTAGATAAATCCTCTTCTTTTTTCCTTGCTCTTCAAAATTCAAATTGCTTCCTTTTATTCTCAAATGAGACGCAAGGAACTTAGTTTTGTGCAGTATCTCAAAGACAAAAATCTATTTTCTGTGTAGTTCTCGAAGGAAAATTATGTTACAATGCAACTCCAAACGATAGAGCCCGTTGAGCCACCAATTGATCTTGTGTAATGTTCCAGTCCTTAGGGGATAAAACCACTTTATGAAAATTATGATCCCGATTGAAACTCCTTGTTTTTGCTTGAGAGAAGAAATATATAGTGCGAGGAAACAAGCACATCTAATATTATGCAACTAGTACAATTTAGAAGTAATTGAATATAAAGGCATTAGAAATGATAAAGATGTCACCAAATTCTTTAGTTGCGTCACTTTTTTACATGATATAGCAGTGAGTCAGTGACATGAGACAGGATCATATTATGAGCACCAACATATGGTTCAGATGTAGAATCACCAGAAGTACAATTTCCGTAAGGTTCTGAACAATGGGCATGAGGTTATATACCAGTGGTATAACTATACTTTACCATGATAATTGGCTCATTAAACGTGGTCCAATTTTTACTGTCTCCAAATTCATCAAAACATACTTCTGCATAGAGCAACATCTTGCCTGAATAAACAAATTACATGTAAATAAATCAATACTAGCTTTCTTTTCCTTGAATTTTAGTACGAAAGAAAGGTTAATTGTCGAGGAAAAAACTCTAATAGAGAAATTACTGTATCTGGGGAGTCAACCATGCAACATATCGATCTTCAAGTTCTTGAGCGACATCTTAATGACTTTGTGACAAATGGCTGTATTCCTGATGAAAACTAGAAAAGAGTTGAAGGTTTATTTTGCAATTGAAAGAGATACCCAGAGTTGATTACTTCATAGTTCATTTCAAAACATAAATAGCTATACGAAGGTATATACTAGATAAGAATTTTGTATAATATACCCTTGGCCAACAGAGAACTGATGACGTTATTGTAAAATGTTATACCGTCTCGACTAATGCTCCGAATCTGCCTCCAGTGTATAATTGGGAAGTCTATGAATATATATAATTTTTCATAGGGAAGAATATTACATCAATGTAGATGCACGAGGATAGAAATTACTTGGGAAACTTTGGACCATGATATGGAGAACCTGTAGGAGTTGACACCTAAACTTTGCATCAAGTTGACATCTTCCTGTGTAAAGACAATCTCTGCTTCATTGTTAAATCTGAGTATTATATTTTAATGGGTAAAAATTAGACAATTTTGAATAGAGGTGGTAGTGGTGATCTGCAATGTCTCCATTGGTGCCATCTCTTATCTTTCCTGATGAAGGGGGACAATTAATTCCAGACTCCAGAGGCAGAGCTGAGAACTTATAAATTGAACTTTGAAAATTTCCATCTTTCTGAAACAAATTCATTATTCACACCACAGTTAGATGTCATAACCCTCTATTCTAATTCTAATGAGTATTACAAGCAGTGTCATCAATTAAGTGGACTAGTTTACCTTGCAAGTGACTGAAAGTGTCCCAATTGCTTACACCTTCGTTACTGTCTTCAACTGCACCTTCAATCTGAACGTGAAAACAGTACTGTAAAATACTAAAGAAGATATAGTGGCTGTGCAACCTATGAAGGTACGTTTAGTGTTGACTCATGAGCAAGCTTATTCTGATAAATAGCAAAACAAATTCCTTTAACATTTGCGACTCAACCCCTATATTTTAGTATCTAGCACTTGTATACATGAAAGTTGAGAACTCTCCGTCGAGTTCAAAGCCATCCTCCTCTCTATTAGTCCTGCCTTCTTCTATTTGTAAGGTTACCATATATACTAATGAGCCTGATGGTCGAAGGTAGTTAACAGATACTATGGCGTGTTAAGAAAATAAAGATTCATATAACTCCAAAATGAGTGAAAGTTTAAGATTTTTTTTGAAGCACAATTTAAACATGTAACTGGACTGATGAAAGGCCAATCTAAAGAGAGACCAATTTAAATTCATTCAAGGTTTTTAACTTACCTGGTAGGAGGAAGTAGCAGTACCGAAAAGAAAGGTAGGAGGGAACTGATTCCGATCAATGCTGCCAACCGAGAAGAATAGTTGAAGAAAATAAGTAACTGCATATTGTTCCTGATGGTGCTACTTATAGTTCTGTTGAGGAAAAGAGGGATAATTCATTGAAGATACAGTGAAATATCTCTATCAAGATTTGGTTACTGTCATCCTGGTAATATAATGACATGAACCAACCACCAGATAACTCATAGACCGAATTAAGTAGGTGGCATGTTCTATCACATGTATGAGCAACACTTTCTAAGTTTGTGGCAGAAACAAAGAGTACTGGTATAGTGCATTATATTTCCCGACTAAAATGGCAGATCATCAGTCAATTGGTAGAATTTGAAATCAACTTCTTCAGATTGGATTGGTTCTCAAATCATACATGGCAAAATAATAATAATAAATCAAGAATTACATTGCACAAACGAGAAAGTTACAACAGCTACATGATTTTGATCACATACATATCATAATAGATTTTCACAGTAGGACCATCTAGCTGCTAAGTTGATGCAAGGTGTACAAGGATAATTCAACAAGCGGAGAAAAATAAATGTGTATATACTGACAATTTTAACATGCCCTGTTTACAATAAAAATTAATAAAGCACCATTTTACGTATGTAGTCGGTAAAAACAATTATTTACCTGCCCGGTCTAGAAAGCTGAAGTCTTCCATGACTACAACAGGGCTAAAATAATTAGAAAGTCTCAAAATGACCAAAACTAGTCACAATGAAGAGAAGATAATTCTGCAAAGTTTGGGGGACGACAGGACATCCAACGCAGACCCCAGTAGGAACACTGATGGCATGCTGCTGGATAATTATCGGTTTAAAGCATTAACAACCTTATAATTACAGGTAACATAACCAAAACAGCTGACTCTCATTTGCCTCACATACATTGGCAATAATCTTAGTACTCGTATTTTCCAACTCGAGACAAGGTGTTCTTTCCTCATTGATACATTATTTTGCAGACCTACTAAACGAATGGCTTTAACAAACTTCCGTGGATTGAATGTCTGACATGATCTTATCCACTAATGGGCCCAAAATAATTTTTGACATCTGCATCAATGTCATAGTTTGATATGCAGACAACAATACATATTTATGGTGTTATTATATACACAGCTCCAGCTAGGTCTGTCCGGTAGCTTTCTTCCCTTGACAATCATCACAAATGGTGTAGCCCAGTCCTTCACAATATGGACATTTTGAGTCCTCACCAAGCCACTCCAGAAACTGCACGACACTTGATTAATTCAGTAAGACAGCAGAAGCATGAAGAAATAATGATTGAGGTAAGTGCAAGACAGTAAACAGGTAGCAAGCCCCGTCTGACCTGTGGTTCTATGTTTGGTTCTCCACTCCCATCACATTCTGTAAACACCAGTATTAGAATAAGAATAGCAGTCGGTAATATTCTTCCAAATGGCTAAGAAGCTTTTTCTTGCAGACAATTGCTACCTAAAATTCGAACAATATAGAAGTAGTAGCACAAAATGTGCTCTCAACAATAGAAACTCTTAATAAAGACTTCCATTAGTATCATCCTAGCCATCTTGTTAAGTGGCAGTCAACATGGTGCTAGGTCCTACATGCATTAGCTCCAAACCATTGGCAAATGACAAGGTCACTATGAGCCAGAAAGGAATAAGCCAGAAGATCTGTGTAGACTGGAAAGTACGCCAAGACAATATCTAGGCCATCCGTCTTGCAATCTAATCTATTGCAACCAACAAGCATCACTCAAGACATTCTCCAACACTGGGAAACAATACTAATCAGCAATGAAGCCTAGTTTGCAATGGCAAATAGTATTCATTTAAGGGAAGCTTGAAGCAAAATGGCAATGACGTTAAAATGGGATAATCTAATGATACTTGTTTTTTTTTTTTTATCTCCATCAACCTTTATTATCCACATGGAAACGAAGAATCATTTTCTAAAACACTGCTCGAGTTTAATTTAAGCAAGGGTTATATTAAGTAGGTACCTGTGCAATTTAACAGGCCTTCTCCATGGCAAGTAAGGCACTTAGTAGCAGACACAGCCTTGCTTCCGACAGCAGGTTTATTCCTATTTCTAAGTCTAGATTGTTCTTCCCATCGGTTCTCCCCAAGAAGGAAAACTTTATGGTCAGACACCTCAACTTCCTCGTCGCCAGTTTCTTTTGTGACAGTCTGCTGCATCTCAGTGATTTTAGTTACAGGGGGCCCTGGTGCTCCATTTGTACCACTCTACAAGAATGAATAACCTTAATCATATGCTATTTTATGTATAAAAATGATAGAGATATGGAACAATTTGAATTTTGTACACAATTAAATCTTAAAACACTCAAAAACTTGGAAAAATAGTGGACTAAATAAGCTAAAGCTTTAATCTCATAGACTGGAGAAAAAAAAAATGAATAGACTTCCAACTAGTTGGATACTAAACTAAACTGTTAAACCACTGCAGGATAACCTTTTGTTTCATTGTAGATGTGACCAAATAACTTTACATTCATACATACGACATAAAAATAACTTATCCACCAATTTTCTTAACATGTGCCCTAAAATGTATATTGATAAACGAGATCGTGGAAGTACCCATGCAAATTACTCATTTATCGATGTATTAAGGGCACATGTTAACAAAACCCTACATCAATTGAAGTGTCTGCTTTTCTTTAGCGGTGTCAATTATTGCAACAAAAGTTGCAATAACTCCGCAAAAGTTGCAATAATTTCGCCAAATATTGCAGCTTTTGTTGAGACCAAATTGGCAGCAACACCACTTTCAACATCATTTATTACACCATTTCTTCTCACTCTCTCCTCGCACAACGTAACAATCAAACATCAATTTTCCACTTAAGATCCTAGAAATTTTTTTTACAACCAACCAAACACAGTATTACAAATGTTGCATTATATTTTCTATTTACGGGTGTGTGTGATCAAACAGTAAAGTGTAATAAATATCATCAATCGACTTGTTAAGGTTTCAACAAAATCATTTTCTTTGTCTGCATGTAAATATCAACCAATCAAGAAAGCAGACTCGCCTCAAAATTGTTAGTCCCGGGGCTTGATCAAAGATGGTAGAACTAGATGTCGAGATCAGAGGTTCAAACAAACGTTCCCCTTCTGATTATTCTCGAGATCCACAAGGAACACTATAATATAAATCTGATTACAAAAGCAACAATAATCAGAAAATAAATCTCACGTTCTTCCTTGCAATCGCAGTTGCTGACGGACATAACTGAGTTACAACTCAGAGAAAAGAGAAGAAAGAATAAGAGGAAAGGTTCTTGCTGGGGTGAATAAGATCACCGTTGCTCAAAGCAAGATTCGCCCCACCACGATCTGCTTCCAGGAACCAGCAAGTTCACGAAGAACTTCTGGAATGCTCATAAGTCAATATTTGAGACTTGAACGGGCTTCCTGGACTTTACGGACTCCCTTAACTCTCTTCTTGGTACATCTTCCAAAGGAGGTCAAGGGACTCTATTTATAGAGTTGAGTGAGACTTCACCTTTTCTCCTATCCGATATGGGACTAAAATACCAATACTAAAAAATAGAGTTTGATATTTTAGATCATCCCACAATCAGCATAGTAGTGTGTCAGTCCACGCCTATCCCCCGAACACTCATGTGCATGCACGAGACAACCTGGAGTCCGTGTCCGAGTCCGCACAACAAAAATCAACTTGCATCCTTGTTGGAATTAATCATTTTTCCTTCTAGGAAAATAGTCCCACATGGCACACACTTGTGCCCCACCACACCTCACGTGCACACCTCAACACAAGCAATGCATTATATTGAGATACTCATCATTTGGTGTAGCCGATGTGGGACTATCTTTCCTAGTCTAAAGGCAAAAACACCAACAAAAATTATGATCGCAGAATAGATGGAACGCAGACCTGCATCGCTCGGACATCCTCCCCTTCCGATCCCATCCTCAACATTGTCTTCCTCTCCACCTTCTTCTCCGCGTCGTCTTCCGAAACCCTAACCCTATCCACTTCGAGAATCATCTCCTTCACCTGATCCGTCTCCTCCGCCAGCAGCGGCGGGGCCACGGAGGCGGCCTCCGGAAGACGGTGTCGCTCCGTGGCCTCGATCCGGTGGCGGAGGGCGGCGATCTGGCCAAGCAGAGACTGCCTCTCCGATCTCCACCGGGACTCCTCCCGGAGCCACCGCTGCTCTTCGCGGAGCCACAGCTGCTCCTCTCTCTCCCAGGAAAAGGAGGAGCAGGCGGAGATGGAGAACTTGGGAGGAAATGTAGGATTAGCGTTAGGGTTTTGGTGGACGCGAAATGGGTTTAGAAAGCTGCACTTGAGGAAAGGGCGTTGGGGTCCGGAGAGGAGAGTGGAGGAAGCCATTGACAGTTGATAGAGGTGGCGGGGAAAGTAACGGATAAGTTGGGAAAGATTTATTTATTTTCTTTCCCTTTTTTATGAAAGAGAAAAATATTTTTACGAAAGAGAAAAAGTGTGCTCAATGGGCCAGACGGGCTGTGTTGTGAAAAGACTCTTGGAATGTCTATTTAGTAGGTACAGAGAATTTTAATTCCCATATTATGATTCATGGATTAATCCATATTTTTGTCACTTTTTTGCAAAAAAAAAAAAGAAAAGAAAAGGAAACATAGTTTCTCAAACTTCTCTTACTAGCTTCGGTTGATTTCTTTTTCTTAAATATATATGTATTTTTTTTCTAACTGATTTAATATTAAACCTCTTGTACTTTGTGTTATGCAGAAAGAAAACGAAACAAACTTCTCATGTTGATTTAAGGTTCGTTCGTTTCTATTAAATATATATTTAGTTTTTGCCATACAAAATTATTACAAATTAATACATTTTTCATTATTTTGTGCTTATTAACCTATTGTCACATTTAAAATTGCAATAATTTACTTAATGTATTGACCCCTTTTTTTTTACTTTCACATTGTAAATTAAGGAACTCTACTTACTGCATGGAGTTTCATATTTTTTTATTCCTGAAGTTCTATATCATTCTTATAAAGAAAAATGAATATTATATTTAAGTTACAATTGGAATAAATTTTAAATAAGATTTTTAATTTGCATTGTATTAAGTGAAATTATACTAAAATTTATCCAACTGTATTAAATTAAATTAGAGTAGGTTAAATTATAATAGGTTAAATTAGGTTAGATTAATTATTATATTAACTAGGATTGTGAGTATGTATTAGACTAAATTAAATTTTGATTATAAGATTATATTATTAGTTCGATTTGCCTTACATTGAATCTTTAAATAGATTAGACCCGAAGTTATAAATTAGGTTTAATATTTTGTATATATTATGTTTAAAAGGAACACGGAATATGATCCATAGACAAATGACCCATATATGAGCCATGTCATGTGGACTCCCACATGAACATATATATATATATATATATATATATATATATATATATATATATATATATATATATATATATATATATATATATAATCCCTGAGGCACTAGTCTAATGGTAGTGCGGGAGCCGCCCAAACATATGTCTTGGGTTCGAATTTTTCCTCGGACGGCTGGGTGGCCTATATAGCCATGGCCCTTCCCTGGAAAATGGATACCTCAAAAAAAAGAAGTATATATATATATATATATATATATATATATATATATATATATATATATATATATATATATATATATAATTTTTTGGTTTATTGGGTAGATGTAGATACTATGTTCCTTATGAGCTATTGCCATTGTGTGCTTGCGCATGATATTCTTATAGTCATAGGTAAGCGAGGACGAGCAGTCGAGCAGTTCTGATGAAGATACTATTTCAAAGATGTTGATGCTGATGAATAAAATTTTGTTAATATCTTTATGTCATCTATGTGATTTTTTGTGTAAAATGATGCTTTTTGCTAAATGAGTTTGGTTGGATGTTATATTTGCTATATAAGATAGTTTGGTACCAACGATATTATTTGTAACGAAAAATATATTTTATTGATAAAATAATGATTGTTGAATAAGTTTGGTTTGATCTTATATTTATCAATATTTCTAAAGCGATTTTTCTACACACAAGACATGTGCCCGACACATTTGCGTGTTCTTTACAAGTCAGCCCACCCAAAAATTGTAGAGCAATGCTACAGTTACAATCAAACATTTACAACTTTCTTACAGCCACTCATCCATTTCTGACATGTGGGCCAGGTGGTGGCCTGGCCCACATGTTAGTAAATGGGTGTAAGTTGTAAGAAGGTTGTAAAAGTTTGGTTGTAAACCAAACATTTTCCAAAATTGTATGTTGTTCGAATATGAACAGTAACTCAGTCAGCCCGTAAAAAATATATATATATTATTGGGATATGAACAGTCAGCCCACCCATAAAACATATGCTATTGGGATATGAACAGTTATATATATTGTTGGAATATTAACAACATAACACTGTAAAATTCGTCGGGTAGGGACACTGGGACACCGATCAAAACAGCCGCCGGCTACCAAAAAGTTGTAAAAACTCTTCTTCTTTTTCTTCTTCTTTGTTGTTATTTTTTGTCAAAAATCATGTTGAATAGAATAATAAGTATACTTTTTTTTTTTTTTTTTTTTTTCTTTGAGAATATATAATAACTACAGTTAAATCATTACTGTTTGCTATACCCTAGTTTTCTTAGAAGTTTGTTAGGGTTTGTTGCTCATAATAATATTCTGTGAGTCTTGAAGTGGGTCTTGAAGTGGGGAGCAGATATGTTGAAGCGGGGAGCAGATATGTTGTCCCATTTAATTCTATCCATTTGTCCCCCTCCCTATTACATGTGGGCCATGGACCATGGGCCATGGGAGTAGATATGTGGATGGTGGCCCTATGTTATAGGAAGGGGGACAAAATTGGACATAAATAAATGGGACAACAGATCTGCTCCCCTTGAAGTGAGCTGAGCTGTCTGACTGCTAGGAATCCGCCATGAGGCTCGCCCTGTCATTGAAGTTGACTTTTATGAACTTTGTTTGTTGGCATTAGGACAAAAGTTTTTTTTTGTTGTCGGAAAGCAAATTAAAGTTTGAGGATAAGATGAGAGAAAATAGTTTGAAGTGCTTAGTCGGAGGCCGGTAAGATATTACTCGAAACAGTTGCTAGAAGTGGGTTATGTTGAAACAAAGTTAGATCGATACTGTAATAGAAAGATCTGATCTTTGTTAGTGTTACAAAGAAGATGACCCTTAACTGATCTAGCATTTGGTGTGTGCGTCCTGTTGGGAAGTTGAAAGGAAACGCAGAAACCGTTCCCCAAAATCAGCGAGATGCGAGAGAATCGAGCAAAAGCGCAGAAACCAAAATTGCCAAAATCATACAAAGCCAAACAACGCAAACGATTTTGACATGGAAAATCCTTACGGAAAAAATCACGGGACGAATGGAGTCCAATCCTGAAAACTCTCCACTAGTGGAATAAAAAATACACCGATTCCTTACAAATTTCTCACCGATCCAAAACGGATCACTTCAACTCCTTGAAATTTTTTTTATTACAGACTCACGAAGAACGAAGACGACGAAAAGAATTATCTGAAAATGATCTTCTCTTCGAAGTAGCCGTCAATCCCTATTTATCTCCAATAGTGGTAAACTCTTCTTGCATTGTTTACTAGGGTCAGGAAACACCTAAATATAACCCCTTAAAACCACAACTAATCCGGATCAATGGTTTTGATCCAACGGTATATAAAAAATCCCAAATCCCGTACAGCTCGTCGACAATGGAGTTCGGGCTGAACTCAGCTATTTCGAGCCAACAAGTCGAGCAACCTGTCACGTACCGATTTCGTAGAATCGATAAGTCACCACCAGACGTGCTGTCATAAAAATCTTAGTTGCGCTTGTACAAGACACAGGGTCATGTACATTTGAATATATAACGAGGTTCAGTAAAGATTTATAATAGATATCGAGCAGAAAAATTGAATAACACGACTTGGCACAGAAATGATAATATGCATCATTAGAGAGAATTGAATAGCTGAACAAGGGTAAAACTTTTCATTACATATGAGATACATGTTTCATACATCACATCCCTTTTACTAAAAAAACTTATAAACACCTTGATCTATGGTTTTTTTTCGGAACAACTGGAGCGAGGCTTCAAAAGAGTATGTACAAGACCTTCATGTATGAACAAGGCTTTAAAATGGAAAGAAATTAACTTGTGCCTAAGCGTCGACTTCAGCTCCTTGATTCATCTCCTTGATTCGCAGCACTTGTGGAGACGTGAGTCAGTACATTGATGTGTACCGGTGAGTAGCTATTTAAAATCCCACATCTACGATAATTGTTATAGAAATTAGGTGAAGCATGCAATATTATAAGTGGTCTTTCTAGCCATTAGTTCCGATTACAAAGCATACGATAAAACATAATAATGGAAATACGACGATTCTTATCCACGACGGAGTCTGCTTTCCTGCAATAGAATTTACCATGTTCTTCTCTGTGAACCAGTATTATTAGCTAAACAATTTATCTATATGTGAGGGCCACTGGCACCACAAGCCATCATAGACTATAGTCTGTTTTGACGTCGATCCTTTCAGCGAGGATAACGAGCCCCACTTAAAGTTTTTGAATTACCGTGCTAGTAAGTCAGCACATCTATCTGTGTTCCTCCTAGGTCGAATCGGTTCCGTGGCCTCGCCAACCGTTTGAGGAACTAATAAGTTGTTGATGACCATGCAAGACTAAGAAACTTAGTTATTCAAGCATAATCTACGAGATTATATAAACTTGACATTCTCAGTGTGTTCTACTTATCACTCGAGCAATCAATAGATATATTCCATATTCATTCGCAACATTCCTTCATTAATTTAATCTTTACTTAGCACAGTTCTATAGGAGACATATCATAAGTATGCATTCAACATTATTACGATTTACATTTCTATGGAAATAAGCATGTAATATTGAGTGTTCATTCCTTATTTAGCATTTCTTATAGTAGAAAATGAATAATGGATGATTTTATTGATGGGCTACTACTTGCTACTTATAGAGGTTCCAACTCCTCTTCATACTACATTTTCCAATGTGGGACTAAAGTCTCTTATTGATTCTCAACACTCCTCCTCAAGATGGACGATAGATATTAATCATCCCCATCTTGTTACATAGCTTTGACAGACTCAATGAACTAAGACCTTTAGTCAGACAGTCTGCAACTTGTTCTTCTGAGCGAACATGGTCAATCTTCAGTATCCCTTGTTCCAGCTTCTCCTTGATGAAGAATTGATCGATCTCGATGTGCTTCGTTCTGTCGTGCTGAACTGGATTGTTGGCTATACTTATTGCATCTTGACTATCGCTCAGAAGATGTAACGGTGCTCCCTTATCCAGTTTCAACTCTGTCAGCAGTGCTTTCACCCACAGTAATTCTGACACTCCCAGAGCCATTGCTCTGTATTCTGCTTCAGCTGACGACCGTGCTACCACTGACTGTTTCTTGCTTCTCCATGAGACCAGATTTCCTCCTACAAAGACACAGTACCCCGTGGTAGACCTTCTGTCGTCTATGCAACTCGCCCAGTCTGCATCGCAGTATCCCTCAACTTTTATGCGTCCATTCTTCTTGAACCATAGCCCTTTTTCTGACGTCCCTTTCAGATATCTCAAGATCTGAAACACTGCTTTCATATGACCCGTTCTTGGATCATGTATGTAGCGACTCACTACACTCACAGCAAATGAGATTTCAGGACGAGTGTGTCCCAGATAAATCAATCTCCCAACAAGTCTTTGATACCTTTCACGATCAACTGGCTCTCCTGCTTCTGCTACCAACTTGCACTTCTGGTCAATCGGAGTAACTGCTGCTTTGCATCCCAGCATCCCTGTCTCCTTTAGCAGATCTAGTGCGTATTTTTTTTGTGAGAGAACAATTCCTTATTCGCCGTCACACACCTCGATACCCAGAAAGTACCTCATCGCTCCTAAATCCTTCACCTCAAACTCCTTCGCGAGTTTTGATTTCAGCTTAGTGATCTCGGCCTCATCATCACCTGTGATTACTATATCATCCACATATACAACAAGTATAGTAATGTGGCCTCTTGCATGCTGAAGAAAGACTGTATGATTTATATTTGTTTGATGGTATCCCATGCCAGTAACAGCCTTTCTAAATCTGTCGAACCAGGCTCGAGGAGATTGCTTGAGCCCGTATAGCGACTTCTTTAGTTTACACACTTTTCCACGCGACGTTCCTCCGTCTGATTCTGTCGCGTAGCATCCTGGCGGAAGCTCCATGTACACTTCTTCTTGCAGGTCCCCGTGGAGAAAGGCATTCTTATCATCTAATTGGTATAGCTTCCACCCATAGTTTGCTACAACGGAGACCAGAGTTCTTACCGTGCTCATTTTCGCTACCGGGGCAAACGTCTCATCATAGTCGATGTCATATGATTGTGTGTATCCTTTTGCAACCAACCTCGCCTTGTACCGCTCTACTTTTCCTTCTGGTGTCTCCTTCACTGTGTACACCCATTTGCATCCCACAGTTTTCTTTCCTTTGGGTAATGGAACCAGCTTCCATGTCTTATTTTTCTCTAGTGCTCCAAGTTCTTCCATCATTGTAGCTTTCCATCTTGGATCTTTCTTTGCTTCCTGCCAACACTTAGGCAAAGAAATAGAGTCTAATGATGCAATGAAGGCTCGATAATTCGAAGAAATGTTAGAATAAGACAAGAAATTGGCAATGTCATGTTCATAATCATCATAACGACTATGAGCCTTACCTGCATTGATACGAGAAGATCTCCTTAAGGGAGCAATAGGTGGTGGAGAGATCATACCATCCGAGTCAGAGGGACCCGCATCAGAATTAGAGTGATTCAGTGTGGGGGCAACATCTTCAAGAGTTGGGGCAGGAGTAGACGAGGGACTAGGCAATAGGCACGACACAGTAGGCAATGGACACGACACAGTACTGGGTTTCTGTTGTCTTCTTCTGTAGACTTGTAGCTCTTTTTCTCTTGTCTCCCCCTGTGTAACATATGTATCTTCTTCTTCATTCGCCCTGATATCTCATTTGCGGTAAGTTTAGTGAGTCGCTACATGCATGATCCAAGAACGGGTCATATGGAAGCAGTGTTTCAGATCTTGAGATATCTGAAAGAGACGCCGAGAAAAGGGCTATGGTTCAAGAAGAATGGACGCATAGAAGTTGAGGGATACTGCGATGCAGACTGGGCGAGTTGCATAGACGACAGAAGGTCTACCACGGGGTACTGTGTCTTTGTAGGAGGAAACCTGGTCTCATGGAGAAGCAAGAAACAGTCAGTGGTAGCACGGTCGTTTGCTGAAGCAGAATACAGAGCAATGGCTCTGGGAGTGTCAGAATTACTGTGGGTGAAAGCACTGCTGACAGAGTTGAAGCTGGATAAGGGAGCACCGTTACATCTTCTGAGCGATAGTCAAGCTGCAATAAGTATAGCCAACAATCCAGTTCAGCACGACAGAACGAAGCACATCGAGATCGATCGATTCTTCATCAAGGAGAAGCTGGAACAAGGGATACTGAAGATTGACCATGTTCGCTCAGAAGAACATGTAGCTCCCCTTTCCAAAAATTGTTTAAAATATTTTATTATTATTTATTTTATTTAATTGGTAATTATTAGATTGTATAATAATTAATTAGTTAATTATTACGGTAGATGGTCTTAGCCATGATGGAGTTTTGGAGTGCATGGTGACTAGAAATCGTGGCATGGATAGTGCCATGACGTGCTTGGACTAGTGTGTCAGTCCTGCCAAGGAAGGCCGAGCCATAGTGATGTCCTAACTAGGAAAACCGGGCCAAGTTGCGACTTAACCCCATAGAACGTTTTTAGTTATTTATTAATTATATTATTAAGTTAGGGAAATCAATTGTACCATTTTAGCCCGGACTGGACCCGAACTAAGCTAAAGTCCATTAGTCATGCGAGACATCCAATGACATTTGTGTTGACGTATTTTGGTAAGATTGTGTTGTATTCCGTTTTAATAGCCCGATGAATATTTCTAAGTATACGTGTTTAGATATCATAAATATTCTTATTAGTCGATATTCAATATTATTGGTATAAAATAGGTCATTGTACTTTTTGGAGATTATTATTAGACTTCATATAATGGTATATAAACACCATTATTGTTTTAGTAATTTCGTGATTATGGTTATTATTATTATTTTATTATCAGGGTTATTATTATTATTAAGTGATATTATATTTGGCAAATAAACGTTATAGGTATATATATTCCTATTTATATAAATAGGCCCTATAATAGAATATATTGGGTTTCTACTTAGATTTTATAGAAATTACTATATAAGTATTCATAGGAGTATAGATATATATATACGTATAGATAATATATTCATGGGTGCATATGCATAGGGGTGTATATGCATATATGTATGTATGTAAATATGTATATACTATATTTGAGAGTATGTGTATCTATAGATGTAGATATAATATATATATGTATGTATATACGGATGGGTATATATATGTATATTCCTTAGTTATAATAATAGTAAATAGTAATAAAAAAAAAAGAGAAAGGGATAAACAACAGCCAACTTTCCGTGCGCTAAGCAACAGAAGAGGCAAACCCCTTAAACCGAGAGCATCATAGCCCCTCACGTGGGGCCCAGCCAACCACAGGCCAGAAGCCCACGAGGGTTTCCTTTACGAACCCGAGCAGAAGAGCTCAAAACCGCGGCCGAGACTTAACCTGTGCGCGCGCGTTTAGAGAGAGAGAGATCGAGAGGTGTTGCAACAAACCCTAATCCCACCAAACCTGCGCGCCGACCCTCCCCCAGTCCGGCGACCCACCCGCCGTAGGCGCCCGCCGGCGGCCGGCCGGAGGCCGCGCGCACACAACCAGCGCGCACAGCAGCGCGGAAGGAGCAGCAGTAACAGCCATGCATGGGGCTGTTTTCGTGACGATCTTTCTCCCTCGTCGCTGGACGATTTTTCGATCCACCAGTACAGGTTCGAACACAACCCTACCCTCCTTAAATCCCTTTACGTAGTTTCTTTTTACTCGTGCCGTGCACGACGAGAACCGAGTCCCAATATCGAGAAAAATCTCGATATTCTGAGTGTAGAGACTGTCCCAAAGTCCCCAGTTCGAGTCTCGAATTCTTGCAAACCAGTGATCGAATTCGAAATTCACCTGAAGGCGTTTATTAACAACATATAGGACTTCACATTCCTTTTTGTGGATTCGGAAATCATCGACTACGCGTCGAGAAATCAAATTCCAAAGTTTTCCAAGAACATGTTTCGTAAACTAGAAAATTGTTCCACACGACGTGCGTCACGCCAATCGGGATGACGTGGTCGCGAACCGAAAGTATCGAAAGCTGCGTAACGGTTTCGTGGTCGTGTGGGCTTTGACGAAATTCAAATTGGTCGCGTGTGCGCGACGAATTTGAGGCGTATCCGTCGAAATTCTCCGTATCGTGCACGTTGCAAATTCTCCAATTACTTTGTGCACGCTCGTCAGATCGAGACGAAACTTACGCCAACAGGACCGTATCATTTTTCTGGTCCTGTATGCCAAGTTTGGTCCGATTCTGAGACCGTTGATAAAATCGTCGTTTTGCGGGCCCCACGGTCCCACTCAACGGGCGATTTTGTGCACGGCCCGCCGGAATCCAACTCTGGACATACGGTTGGGTTCGTATCGGAAAACCGGATCCGTAGACATGTAGTTTGACGACTTTAGAGACCATTGACTCTGGCACGCTTTTCGGTGCAAAGCGGATCCAACGGCGGACATCGTTTTTGTCCAAAATTACCGTTTTGCCCCTGTGTCCAGAATTGGACTTAAGGACAGGCAATCCTAGCTAATTTGACTATTCTGAGATCATTGGTATTGTCTATTTCAGCATCCGGGGACTGTTGTACGGGTTTTGACTATAGTGGCACATTGAGTAGTTCAGATTGTCGGTTTCACCAGCACAGGACCACAGGCGAGTACAGTTTATTGTTTGCATTTCGATATTGATCTTTACTATATTTCATTGATTAGTCATTGGTTATGTGATTATTTTCTATTATAAATTGTTGAGTCGGGAATGAGAAGTACCAAGGATGTGTGATCTGACCTTAGACCGTGTAGACCGTGTAGACCGTGTTGCATTTATTTCTTGTAGACCGTGTAGACAGTGTTTTATTTATTTCTTGTAGACAGTGTAGACAGTGTTTTATTTATTGCAAAGTAGACAGTGTAGATCGTGTTTGCTATTTTTACTGCATTTAAACTGTGTAGATCGTGATTAATATTTGTGTAGACAATATCTCTTCATTGCAATATTACATGTAGACCGTGTAACTGTAGACCGTGTAACTGTAGACCGTGTAACTTTAGACCGTGTAGACCGTGTCGCATAATTATCCCGAGACCGATCACATATCAAAGGTACTTCTAATGGTGGAAAAGTATACTGGTCTATTTATTACTATTGATTTTCTTACGGCTTTACTGTTTATTTTCAAACCCATGATTGATGTCTAACCTTTGTTTTATAGTCATTTTCTTTATTTGAAATTGTATTCAGTGAATTGTGCTCGTTCCATTCCTGACTGGAAACCAACATTTTCAGGTTAGCCGTGGATTCACTTAGCTTGGGAAGTGACGGGGGATACTTGCAGACAAAAGCCTAGAGACTAGCTAGATAGTTGAGTTGTAGTCATTTCTTTATTTGTACAAGTTTATATTCTTCTACAAATGTAAAACTTGTAATCTTTGTAAGTTAAATTAATTATGTGAATGAGCATTGTTTGTGATTTTGATCTTCATGGCCGTGACAGCGTTCTACCGCCGACACTGCGGCGTAGGCTGGCTTGGACACGTCTCGTATCCGTTTAAAAAAAAACGGGTGCGGATCGTGACAAGTTTTTGTGGTGGCCCATGCAGGTCAGTTTTCACAAATCATGTGAACTCGTGATAGTACTTAAGTTAGTTGTACTATCGCGAGCCTGCAACTTAAACATGCTCATTCACGAACAAGAATTAATTTAATTTACGAGAATGACTAGGACTAGGAGTCCCTTATACAAATTGACCGATGGGTAGTCTAGGCCATGCAGTTTAGATGAGGAGTTATTAAGGTTGGTAGTTTTGTCAAACCCCCATAGGTACACTATTATCTCTTGATATGACGATGTAATCCAAAGTGGATAGATTATTCGCTTGGTAAGACAGGACTTCATAGAATTATTGATCTAATCTTGATAAATTGTTCAATTCCTTGCCCTTAGACATCATCCTCATATCTTAGCCCGGATTGTCTGTTTAGTTCCTATTTTTGTCCTAAGAATTATTTTTATATAATTTCTGATTATGTTACCCATGAACGAACCTCGAGTTAGTCTCGATTCAAAGTTCTCCTCAAAGGTGTGAATATACATGGAATAGACACTAGAACGTTGTAATCCTTTTTTCCTTTAGTTATTCCTCCATGATTAGAGCTGTTATTGTAAGGATTGTGACTGGTAGGACAAAAATTTACGCCTTATTGCCTAGTCGATTTGTTTGAATCTCTAGAAGCCTAGAAATTTTCACAGTTTTAGTTAAAGGAATATTAGTTGACTCATAATGGCAGGACAGCAGCGCACTGTCGCCATTTACTTAAATTAGGAAGACTATGGATTCACTGCAGCCAGCAGCGCACTGGCTAGACAAAATCCCTAGAGTTGAAATTTGTTATATAGGCTATAGGATGTTACTGGAAACTATGGCTAGTAGTCCTCTTTTTCATAGTTACCCTTGAGTCTATTTGGTTAGAGTTAAGAAGTATTCGACTTTGTATCACATATAAATCACGAAACCAAGGGTTTACCACAGCCAGAGTATACGGGCAAGGCATAACTCTCGGTGGAATGACTTCAGACGTGATTACAGGTTTAGGATTCTATGAAGGATAGGGCAATACCATGTATGTTCCGTAAGACCCGAAGCTAATATTAATGGAAGTTTTGCAAGTTGGGTGGCACGTTTTCCGATCTAGCATTCTGTGGTCCTTGTGACCTATTGACGAGGTAATTGACCGACACTAATAAGTTACCAAGAATATAAAATCCAGAGTTCCATAACCCATTAGTTGACCAAGACCTTATGGACAGGAAGATTTTAGAAAGATTGTATAAGCAAGGACACCAGGTAAGTTTGATTCTCTCTAAACTCGAACTACTTGTGCCTCTTTTCAAAAAAAAAAATCTCGCGTACTTGTAGCTTGACCATCTTGACCAACGCTGCTATTACAGCCTAGTTTTTGCAAGCTTACTCTTTTATCGAGCTTGATTCGAGGCATATGTTTAGTGGGGACGCCTGCTAACTTATTGTCTAATCAGAATCAGTGTATTATGGTCTGATCAACCATGATGCATTTGGTTCGCACTTCGTTTAATTACACTACGTGGATGGAGATATATAGGTATCTAGGATCTCATCCACGACTGCTTGACAATTTTTCTTAAATTATATGTTCGCCCTTGAATCATGAAAATTGTATTCGGTAACAACTCCCTTGAATTCTTTTTGTCTTTGTCTTTCACCGATTTGGAAAGACGAGAGCTCGTGATGGTAGAGAGATACAGAGTATTCCCATGGCTATGATAATGGTAGGCACAAGTGTAGCTACTAACGGCCAGTCCTGTGATTGAGTTACTCGTTCCCCTTTCGACCCCAAACTGTTATTGGGACTTTCAAATCATCTGAATTCGAAAATGATTAGGATTTTACCCTTAGTCGTAATGCCAACCCAGGAGACTATCCATTCTCAAGGAACGATTCTTTGTGTCTCTAAATATTTTCTTGAATATTGTCTTTACTTTCAACCCTTGTGCCTTGACTCAACCGTCCCTCGACCAAAGCCCACAGTTTAGACATGAGATGAATAGACAAGGCTAAGGTCAATAATTTACCGTGACTATGGTAGACACTCATCCCGAGATTGGTTTCCAACAAATATTACTCTAGTTATGTAAATTTTATTATTAAGACCTAACTAGTGTTGGAACACCATAGTCACTAGCTTAGCCAATACCATAGCTTAAATACCTTGTCAAATTGTGATATATCAGTTGTCAACAACAATGCATGATCACTGCAGCCCATACTACTAGAACCCTTATGACCATAGCCTGACAGGTTTAACACAATTAGAGTTCACGACTCAGTGGGTAGGAATCTTTTTAGATGATGTGCCTTAGAGTTGGTTACCCTGTCGATAATCCTTGTATACAGTGGACGAGTAGATCATTCTATTTTTTTCGACCGTGTGTCATTGAACACTCTCATTTTCCATTCATTGAGGAACGATCCTTGGCTTGACTTAGATCTACCGTATCCTGTTACGCCGTGCCTTAATCTTTATTGACAAGAGTCGAGGTACAATAACGAACTTGAAATCCTTCTAACCTCAATATTTCTAGGACCATGTCCTATTTTAAGGTGGGTAGACTGTAAGCCTTCTAAAATTGTGGGATATGCGAGGATTACCTATTGTTTAGAATAATTTTCATTAGGATGATTATTAGTGCCCCGTGGACTCCCACTTTCCATTTAGATCATTTTGTGTCCCCGGCCGTGTCCTTAATATTCGGAGCACGAGGCCAGCAGTTACCTTCCAACAAATTTCATATGCAAGATCTAGACGAGTCTACCTTCGCCTAAGTATATCATGTCCCACTCAAACCCGTCCCCTTGTACTATATTTTATGGTACGATTTTTAGGTCAAAAGGGGCGAGTTATAACCCTTACCATAGTACCGGTAAACTTCCCGACTACAATTAGAGACTCAATCTTGACTCAATTCATTCGACCCAATATATGGTTGTGATTCAGTCGAAGTCCACTACGCACATGTCACCAGTGTGCTACCCAATTGAGGCCTCATGTGCTACTTAAACTCAAAAGTCGCTAAAGGCACATTTTGGACTCTAGAAACTTAGCTAACCAACCTGACGGGCAGCTAGCTCAACCCCTTGGATAGAAACATATTATAGGTTACCCTAACCCAGTATAAATAGTTTTATCATTGGAATCTTGTCCAGCCGATGTAGATTGAAATCCGAGGTTCATCCAACCGACGACTGATGTCAAATTGGAACCCATTAAGGCCCAGTAATAACCGTTCATGCCTACCACCATAGTTGGACTATAAAACCGAACTTTTGAAGTAGGTCCCCATGCCTATTATGTAGTCGTCTCTATATTTTTTTTTGAGAAGGCATTCGTAACCTTTATTTCATCAACCTGGAAGTCGCGATATGATCTTGTATTACATTTTATATCCCTTGTTCGTGTGTTTAAATAACCACGGAAAAGATCACACTCTTGATTTCCCAGATTCCGTTCTATTATGGAAACTATTTAGAATTTCGAGAACGGAACTTCTGTTTTGCCGGATTGCAAGCTCCTATAAGAATGAAGGATTCTTAGACTTAGCAAATAACTGGACTAGAGTAGCCCAATCTAGCAAAATTGGTCAATGGCTCATAGACTTTCTTTCTATCTGTATCCTTGAATAATATCTACTGCTCTTGAGACTTCATTTTTACTTTCGATTATTCTTCCTTATCTTTATGACCTTCCTATTTCGGAGCGACGAATGGTCATACTTATTAGAAATTACAAATATTTTTAGCTACTAATGTAAATATGTTGCTTGTTAGATTTTGGGTTGATTGATAGATATGATAGGATTATAGATGCCATATACAATAGATACCTATGGATAGCAATTTTTAGCAATTAGTAGGATGATTAGAAAATTTTAGTGACATAAGACTTGAGGGAGTAGTATGACCCAAGGTGGGTAGAAGTCCTCGAGATTTTTGTAGTTGCCAAAATGGCCAATGAGAGGGATATAAACTATTTTGTGATTTAAGGAGATTAAGGTTCAGGTAAACTTCTTATTGTAAGGAATAGTTATGGATTAGAATTTCGAGGACGAAATTATTTAAGGTGGGTAGATTTGTAGCTCCCCTTTCCAAAAATTGTTTAAAATATTTTATTATTATTTATTTTATTTAATTGGTAATTATTAGATTGTATAATAATTAATTAGTTAATTATTACGGTAGATGGTCTTAGCCATGATGGAGTTTTGGAGTGCATGGTGACTAGAAATCGTGGCATGGATAGTGCCATGACGTGCTTGGACTAGTGTGTCAGTCCTGCCAAGGAAGGCCGAGCCATAGTGATGTCCTAACTAGGAAAACCGGGCCAAGTTGCGACTTAACCCCATAGAACGTTTTTAGTTATTTATTAATTATATTATTAAGTTAGGGAAATCAATTGTACCATTTTAGCCCGGACTGGACCCGAACTAAGCTAAAGTCCATTAGTCATGCGAGACATCCAATGACATTTGTGTTGACGTATTTTGGTAAGATTGTGTTGTATTCCGTTTTAATAGCCCGATGAATATTTCTAAGTATACGTGTTTAGATATCATAAATATTCTTATTAGTCGATATTCAATATTATTGGTATAAAATAGGTCATTGTACTTTTGGAGATTATTATTAGACTTCATATAATGGTATATAAACACCATTATTGTTTTAGTAATTTCGTGATTATGGTTATTATTATTATTTTATTATCAGGGTTATTATTATTATTAAGTGATATTATATTTGGCAATAAACGTTATAGGTATATATATTCCTATTTATATAAATAGGCCCTATAATAGAATATATTGGGTTTCTACTTAGATTTTATAGAAATTACTATATAAGTATTCATAGGAGTATAGATATATATATACGTATAGATAATATATTCATGGGTGCATATGCATAGGGGTGTATATGCATATATGTATGTATGTAAATATGTATATACTATATTTGAGAGTATGTGTATCTATAGATGTAGATATAATATATATATGTATGTATATACGGATGGGTATATATATGTATATTCCTTAGTTATAATAATAGTAAATAGTAATAAAAAAAAAAGAGAAAGGGATAACAACAGCCAACTTTCCGTGCGCTAAGCAACAGAAGAGGCAAACCCCTTAAACCGAGAGCATCATAGCCCCTCACGTGGGGCCCAGCCAACCACAGGCCAGAAGCCCACGAGGGTTTCCTTTACGAACCCGAGCAGAAGAGCTCAAAACCGCGGCCGAGACTTAACCTGTGCGCGCGCGTTTAGAGAGAGAGAGATCGAGAGGTGTTGCAACAAACCCTAATCCCACCAAACCTGCGCGCCGACCCTCCCCCAGTCCGGCGACCCACCCGCCGTAGGCGCCCGCCGGCGGCCGGCCGGAGGCCGCGCGCACACAACCAGCGCGCACAGCAGCGCGGAAGGAGCAGCAGTAACAGCCATGCATGGGGCTGTTTTCGTGACGATCTTTCTCCCTCGTCGCTGGACGATTTTTCGATCCACCAGTACAGGTTCGAACACAACCCTACCCTCCTTAAATCCCTTTACGTAGTTTCTTTTACTCGTGCCGTGCACGACGAGAACCGAGTCCCAATATCGAGAAAAATCTCGATATTCTGAGTGTAGAGACTGTCCCAAAGTCCCCAGTTCGAGTCTCGAATTCTTGCAAACCAGTGATCGAATTCGAAATTCACCTGAAGGCGTTTATTAACAACATATAGGACTTCACATTCCTTTTTGTGGATTCGGAAATCATCGACTACGCGTCGAGAAATCAAATTCCAAGTTTTCCAAGAACATGTTTCGTAAACTAGAAAATTGTTCCACACGACGTGCGTCACGCCAATCGGGATGACGTGGTCGCGAACCGAAAGTATCGAAAGCTGCGTAACGGTTTCGTGGTCGTGTGGGCTTTGACGAAATTCAAATTGGTCGCGTGGTGCGCGACGAATTTGAGGCGTATCCGTCGAAATTCTCCGTATCGTGCACGTTGCAAATTCTCCAATTACTTTGTGCACGCTCGTCAGATCGAGACGAAACTTACGCCAACAGGACCGTATCATTTTTCTGGTCCTGTATGCCAAGTTTGGTCCGATTCTGAGACCGTTGATAAAATCGTCGTTTTGCGGGCCCCACGGTCCCACTCAACGGGCGATTTTGTGCACGGCCCGCCGGAATCCAACTCTGGACATACGGTTGGGTTCGTATCGGAAAACCGGATCCGTAGACATGTAGTTTGACGACTTTAGAGACCATTGACTCTGGCACGCTTTTCGGTGCAAAGCGGGTCCAACGGCGGACATCGTTTTTGTCCAAAATTACCGTTTTGCCCCTGTGTCCAGAATTGGACTTAAGGACAGGCAATCCTAGCTAATTTGACTATTCTGAGATCATTGGTATTGTCTATTTCAGCATCCGGGGACTGTTGTACGGGTTTTGACTATAGTGGCACATTGAGTAGTTCAGATTGTCGGTTTCACCAGCACAGGACCACAGGCGAGTACAGTTTATTGTTTGCATTTCGATATTGATCTTTACTATATTTCATTGATTAGTCATTGGTTATGTGATTATTTTCTATTATAAATTGTTGAGTCGGGAATGAGAAGTACCAAGGATGTGTGATCTGACCTTAGACCGTGTAGACCGTGTAGACCGTGTTGCATTTATTTCTTGTAGACCGTGTAGACAGTGTTTTATTTATTTCTTGTAGACAGTGTAGACAGTGTTTTATTTATTGCAAAGTAGACAGTGTAGATCGTGTTTGCTATTTTTACTGCATTTAAACTGTGTAGATCGTGATTAATATTTGTGTAGACAATATCTCTTCATTGCAATATTACATGTAGACCGTGTAACTGTAGACCGTGTAACTGTAGACCGTGTAACTTTAGACCGTGTAGACCGTGTCGCATAATTATCCCGAGACCGATCACATATCAAAGGTACTTCTAATGGTGGAAAAGTATACTGGTCTATTTATTACTATTGATTTTTCTTACGGCTTTACTGTTTATTTTCAAACCCATGATTGATGTCTAACCTTTGTTTTATAGTCATTTTCTTTATTTGAAATTGTATTCAGTGAATTGTGCTCGTTCCATTCCTGACTGGAAACCAACATTTTCAGGTTAGCCGTGGATTCACTTAGCTTGGGAAGTGACGGGGGATACTTGCAGACAAAAGCCTAGAGACTAGCTAGATAGTTGAGTTGTAGTCATTTCTTTATTTGTACAAGTTTATATTCTTCTACAAATGTAAAACTTGTAATCTTTGTAAGTTAAATTAATTATGTGAATGAGCATTGTTTGTGATTTTGATCTTCATGGCCGTGACAGCGTTCTACCGCCGACACTGCGGCGTAGGCTGGCTTGGACACGTCTCGTATCCGTTTAAAAAAAACGGGTGCGGATCGTGACAGAACAAGTTACAGACTGTCTGACTAAAGGTCTTAGTTCATTGAGTCTGTCAAAGCTATGTAACAAGATGGGGATGATTAATATCTATCGCCCATCTTGAGGGGGGTGTTGAGAATCCATATGGGACTTTAGTTCCACATTGGAAAATGTAGTATGAAGAGGAGTTGGAACCTCTATAAGTAGAAAGTAGTAGCCCATCAATAAAATCAATCCATTTATTCATTTTATACTTGGTATCAGAGCCATAACCATCCACCCCTCTCCCCCCCCCCCCAAAAAAAAATTCCTCACCCGGCTCCAGCGGCGCCCCCCCTGCTCCAGCGGCGCCCCCCTCCCCGGCTCCAGTGGCTCCCCCGCGGCTCCAGCGAGACCCCCCCCGATCTTTTTTGTTTTATTATGTAATTTTTTTGTTGTTTTGTAAACAAAAAAAAAAAAGAAAAAAAGAAAACAAAGAAAAAAAATGGTGTATTTCAAAGACAGGGACATCAAATGCTTTATTTGTCCCCCCTTCCTCTGTTCCTAGATTACACCGTCTGGAATGAACAAATGAACACATGCTTTATTTGTTCTCCGATCTTCACATCGGGATCTCCACAGAGAATGATCGTGTTTTCTCCACAGAGAATGATCGTGTTTTCTCCTGTGTTCTGACGTGTTCACTTTACATGCGCGTGTCGGCGTTGGCCACGTTTATAGCGCATTCGTAGAGTAGAAGACGACGAAGCTGTCGACGAAAACGACGACTAGCAGTTAGCAGCTGTCGCCGCCGCCGACGACTAGAGATACAGTTGAAGAGGCCATGGATTCGATCGCTGGAAAACTGACAGCACAAGAGGAAAGGCCTTGGTTGATGATATCTTGTCGAAGAGATTGATCGAGGCGACCCCTAGTGTGATCCATACTGATGTGGATCCGTCACCCTACAAAATGGAGAAGTTGGAAAAGCTGGAGACGAAGTTAGAAGGAACATCTAACTACTTGAAATGGTCGCGGCAGACGATGCGGACGTTGAAGGGACGTGACTTGGTTGGATATATCAATGGCCGGGGGGGGGGGGGCGCCGCTAGAGCCGGGCGGGGGGGTCCCCGCTGGAGCCGGGAAGTGGGGGGGGGGGGGTTCAGCCGCTGGAGCCGGGTGGGAATTTTTTTTTTTGGGGGGGGGGGAGAGGGATGGATGGTTGTGGCTCTGATACCAAGTAGAAAATGAATAATGGATGATTTTATTGATGGGCTACTACTTGCTACTCATAGAGCTTCCAACTCCTCTTCATACTACATTTTCCAATGTGGAACTAAAGTCCCTTATTGATTCTCAACACTTATGATCAATATCATTGCTTGATTGGAAAGCAAGAGGGTCAAGGAAAGAATGGTCAAGCCACTTACTTAGTTGGTGAATTGCGGAGAGAGAGTTCTTCATTGTCCTGCTCGTGCGTCGCGTATCCGATCACCTGCATTTGCACCAATAAATGGTTAATATATTCCCTTTTCTTTCTTCCAGAATTCGATATGAATGTGAAGTTCGAAGAACGCAAGCAAAGAAATCCATTGGAAATATTCACGAAAACATATTCATAAACCAACACGAAAGCAACAAAGCGGTAACGAAAATGCCAACGAAAACCAAGCAGCAGAAAGGTCTTTCGCGACTCTACCGCAAAGTCCTTCTTCGAGACACAATCCGCTGAATATGGGGCTTTGATTCCGAAGAAACCAATTCATAATGAGGAAAGGATCTTGATTCAATCTGTCCCGATCAATCGATACCGACTGTGTCCTTTAACTGTGCTCCTTGCGAACGAGGAACATGGCACTACACAACCTGTTGTTCCCAGGCGACCGAACTCGGACCGAACTCAGCTGGGCCTGGGACAACTGCTCCGATTTTTCGAGTTTCTACTCCAAATGGCACTCGTCGCACTCTCCGAGCTTCTCCGACACACGGATGGTGCTCGTCGCACTACAGGTTTTTCTCACATAGGTTGGGAATCCCACCCAACACCAACACGTCCGTTCTAAAGTTAGTAGTGTAGTAGGTTAGTTGATACAACAGAAGTTTGATTTAGAATTATGAAGAAAAAAGAACTAGAATATAATAGGTGAGAAGAGTGGAGAAGAGAACACCCTATTGTCGGAATATCAAAAGTCGGCTCTCAACATGGGGTCGTTGGGCCATGACTGAGAGAGAGAGAGAGAGAGAGAGAGAGAGAGAGAGACAAACTCATCTTTCTAGAGGCGAAACCACATGGTCCAGAGGCGGAACCACGTAGGTGTTGGTGTCCACCCACCCCAATTTTTTTTCCCCACTTTTTTTTGCATGTATTATTTTTTATATGAGTTACCCCACACCTAGCCTACTCCAGTCCACCTGAGCTCGAATTTCTGGCTCTGTCTACAAATTGTTCAGTAGTCAGGGCAAAGACATAAGAAAAGATAATTAATAGGAGAAATAAGAGAACATACTATTTCTTTCCTTTTTTTTAATCTCCATAATTTAATAACATCTATAACTAAAAGTCATTTTGCTCGGCTAGATTTCAAATTCAAATAATTTTGATCTAGACCGTGTCACATCCAAGTCAAGGCAAGTCGAGACAGCCCTAAAGTGAGCCCTAAGGTGACATAATCTCAAACCCCACAGGCAAATTTTCATTGATAATAATAACCTACAAACTACTAACAACTGCAATATCAGCAGGAAAAAAATCTGTAACTTGAGCAGTTCCAATTACGACTTATTACAGTACTGAAAACATACTTCTTCAAGATTAACATTAATCTCCGCCAAACTAAAACAATTTTCCATTACTAGCTGAGATGACATCTTCAAAATTCTGCCAATTATGAGTTGACCCTGATCTGCAATAGAACTTCTTTTTACACTCCATAGCTTTTTTTCTTTTCTAAAAGAACACACTCAACCATAAATAGCCAAACAAATACTTAAAAAAAGATGATTGCAGTTATGGTACTTATGATAAAACAATTCTACTATTCCTTTCTTGCCTTTAGGATATAAAATACCAGAATTGTTAATATTGAGCTTCGAAATATTAGTCAAAGGAGCGGCTAGAACTAGGGATAGACCTAAAGAAACTTGGATCGAGACTATAAACAAAAGATATGATACTTTTTAATGTTAGGTATATAACCCTTAAAGAACTGAATCAAAGAAACTGATCTAAATAACCAACTCCAATAAATTGGGGGCAAAGGTTCTGTTGTTATTGTTGTCACCATGCGTAAGTCCAACTCATCAGAAGTAAAATGAACTACATTTTGGTTATTTTTCATTTGATGAATTGAGGTATAGACCCTAGCCAGCAAGGGACAACTCCTCAAGGTTGTACCCGTAGGATTGTGGACTGGCCAAATGGTTGGAACGGTTTTTTAAAACACTTTAAACTGCAGTATTTTTTTTTAAGATTTTGGTAATCTTTCTTCGTAGCATCTTAATCAACTCTCTGGTTCCTTCTTCCTAGACAGTTGTATATATAACAAAAAGACTTCTTAGTTCACCATTCTTCGGTAGCTCATGATAACTGCACAATTATGTGTGATCGATATGGCTGTTTCTGGTATGTGTCTGTTGTAATTTCTTGATATGTTATTGATAGTCTTCTTGGCTTTATATAGCCTTACAGTCATTATTACAATGATGGAATATAATGTGGATATCCTTTGGCATATTCTGGCATACCAAATATGTTACAGGATATTCCAATCTACTAAATGACATCCAACATACTAAATATTCCAACAGTGCCACTTGTTTCCCTGTTGCTATATCATGTAACATTGTTATGATAGCATAAAAGTGATGTTTCACCTTCCTTCCATCAATGGCATAAGAAGAACCTGATATGCATGGAATTCTTCAAACGTTCTATATCTCACATAAACAAACATATATAGACATAAACATAGTTCTGAAGGTCTTTCAATTAGTATCGTTCCTAATTGGTGCCTACATTCGTTAGTATCCCCACTTTGGTTTCAGGGAAGCTGACTGCCGCTTTCATTGGAATCTAATGAACCCCGAGGAAACCAATTCCTAGAATGTGATGGATATGATCTGTTTGTTTCTCGTGGCCCATAAGGATTTATGATAATCTTCTAAAAAAAACTATAGAAGAAAATTCATTCATATGCAACCAAGGAACATGAATTCTAAGATAAAACTTCTAAATGTGCCCTAGCTGAAGTTTCGGTGAAACAATTGTCCAATTTTGGTGAGAAAATGCAGGGTTTGGCAAATCTAACAACTACGCTTAGTCTAAACTATAACAATTTTAGGTTAATAATAGATCTACATAATGAATTGCTCTCTTTTCCGTTTACAGATGAAGATCTTTTTGAGGCTCCTGAAGACTGTTGCCCTTGATGCAAAGTCCTCCGACACCATTGATGACATCAAAGCTAAGCTACGTAAGATGGAGGGAACTGGCATGAACCAACAAATACTATTTTTTGCCGGGCATCACCTTAGTGACACTACAAGAACTCTTGCAGACTGCAGCATTCCTGAAAATGCCACTATTAATGTACACATTGGAGATGGCATGCAGATTTCCATAAAGATCCCAAGTGGGAAACGATAACGCTGTATGTGGACAGCTGGGACACCATTAAGAGGGTCAAGGCTATGATTCAGGATAAGGAGGGGATCCTATCAGAACAACAGGCACTGTTCTACTTGGGTCAACCACTTGAGGATCACCATATGTTGAAGACTTGCGATATAAGGAATGACTCGGTTGTTCAATTGGTATTACGTCCTGTTGTGGTCGATGACCTTCACGTAAATGTCATCCTATCATGTGGAAGAACAATAGGACTCCAAGTGAAGACTTGGTTTACTGTAAAGGATGTGAAGATAATGATAGAAAATATTGAGGGTATCCCTGCTGGCCAACAGAGGCTTGTCTACTATGGAGAGAACCTTGAAGATGGCCTAACACTGTCAGCATGCAAACTCATTGACAAATCAGTTCTTCAACTACAATTGCAAATGCAAATATTTGTCAAGCCTTGGAATGGGAATACTGTGACACTTCTGGTGAATCACAACGATACTATTGAAGTGGTAATGGAGAAGATCACAAATAAGCTCGGTTGCGCTCTTGAGAATCATTATCTTGCATATGCTGGAAAGTTTCTTGGGTTGGACAGAACTCTGGGGGACTATAACATTCAAACGAGTCAACTATCCATATCCAAGTTCGAGTAAGTGGCCTCATAAGTCCAGCTAAGAAGATTACCAAATGCCTGAACAGGAAACTTAAGCTCAGAGACCTTGTTGAATAGAAAGCTCAAGGATGATCATTGTCATGTCGTAGGTATGATACTTTTGATTTACTAGGGTGGTGTGATGCTGCTTGGTTCCAGTGCGAATTTTGTATACTGGATGTCTGAAGGAACACGACTTTTGTCTAGTTCATTTGGTTTTGCAAGTACTAAAACTCCTTAAGCTTCACTTTAATGTATATTCCTAGATGCTTGTGAACTTCGAATACGAAATCTCCTGTCACAAAAAAAATTGCAACAATATGTTTCAGAGTTGAGACAATATAATCTGATAGTTCGAAACTTAGGGCATGTTTGGCAAATAGAAACCTTTTGAAACTAGGAAACTTAGTTTCCATTGGTTTCTAAAAACTACAATAAACGAATATTTTCCAATTAAAACAGTTGTTTGTTTGATAGAAACTAGAAGATAGAAACTAGTAGTCAATGATGCCATGTTAATAATAAAAATAGTTAACCTAGAGGATTAAAAAGTGGTTATGTTTTAGAAAGAAATAGTTGTAAACAATCTAGTCATAATAGCACAGTACTAGTTTCCATAATTTCTACCTTTCTGAAAGGAAAATAGAATGATGACTAGTTTCCATTTCCGTGCTGTGTCGTACAAGTTTCCTAATATGGTTTCATCTACCAAACATACAATTAGATGGAAAGTAGTCCTACTTTATGTTAGTTTCCTAATGTAGTTTCTTTCCATTTGCCAAACAGACCCTTATCTCATGAATTCGCTTGCAGTTGATCATTGGGAGCACTGTAACACCGGTTCTTTTGACAAATTGCACCATTTCCTTGTCATATTTAACCTTACCTTTGCAAATCCTTTGGGAACATGTAAGCACAGAATTGAAAAGCAGGTGAGCAATGAAATAATGCCATAATTCTCAGTTTCGTGGCAAATAGGCAGGATATCAACGTTATTGTGTTATCCTTATATCCTCGTGATTTTGTTGTTTGAATAGGAGGAACAGATGCTGTTGTTGGTTCAAGTCTGATACTTCTGAATTAGTTGTGGATTTTTACAGGATAAATTGATATTGAACTCTGAATTGTATGCCCAACTTTCATGATGATGATGAATCCTGTTGAAATATTCATCTGTTTCCTGCATCTTTAACTGGAAAAATGCAAGGGGCTCAATAATTTTGCTCAGTAAAGCATTTGAATGAGTCACAGATGTTCTAAAGTTAGGTTTAGGGTAGGGGCACAATTATGTCCGAGTTTGTTTGTGGACTGTGTACAGTTTCTCATACCTATGTGCAAAATACCAAACCTGACTGTAATAGATGTGCTACCCAGTCTCCGTGTTTTGAAAGGGTGAGGTTACGTCACAAAGGTATAGGAGGAAACCTCATTTTGAACCTTTCCTACAATCACCATGTCTACATTTAGTTGGGATTTGGTGTGTGAGCAGTTCATATTACAACTCTTAAGATATGTTTCACCTTTATTTATTTTAATTACTTTTGCCAGTTGATCATTCTCAGATAGGTTTTTGTGTTCTGTTTTGTCTTAAGAAAAATAATAAATTATAATAAACATATTTATAATTCTAAAAATATCATATATTAATACTAAATGGCATGAACTATTGCAATTACTAACCATTTTCTTTGACAATAAAATCCTTCGAGACTTAATATTCTAAATTTTTTGAATGATCTCTTCATTGTCAACTATATCCATGGGGGGCGGATCCAAAAGTTAAAAATGGGGTGGGCTACAATGGATTAGGGTAGGCTACAGGTGGGCTAACCCATATAAAAAAAATTAAAGATAAAAAATATAACGAAGAAAAGAATGAATTTTTTTTCTTGGGGTGGGCTGGAGCCCACCCCAGCCAAAGGCTGGATCCACCATATATCCAATACGTCTCTTTCAATATATGCCACTAAACAACCATGCATCATTCATCTCTCAATTGATTACGTAACGAAGTCTTGACGATTTTTATTGTAGAAAATACTCTCTACATTTGCGGTTACAATGGGTAATAGCATTGTCAACTTCAATAGAAAATAAACCAATGGATATGGCAATGAAAACAATTGATGCCCTATGATATAAAACTAGTATCTATATATACGGGTGCCGGAAGGACCAATTGTTTTTCCTACAACACACGCTACTGGGATCATTACAAAACTAAGTGGCAAGTAACTTATAGTGACACTCTAAGTAGCATGTATTTTCAGTTTGTAAATTCATATACTAACAAAAGATGAAATATTTTATATGATTCGTTATTTAAGCCCCCCTGGCTGTACGCCTGTACCTGGACCATGCAAGGGCGTTTTCTGGTGATACAACAGTAAGCATCCAGAGAGATTCTTTCCTTGAAAGTATTCCATTTTCTTTTTTCATAGGCTGTAGAACGTAAGATTTCTTGAATACAAGTTATGAGTTACATATCAGTGGGAGCTTGTGATGAATTATTCTTGGAGTGTATTTTTGTTTCCTTTCATTGTAGGTATTCTTTTTAACTTTTTGTCCTAACCCAAGATGTCGTCTTTGGTTAGCACAAGCAAGGATTAGGTTAATTGTGATAGGCTTTCGCCAAAATAAAATTTTGACAAAATTACAAGCTCCATGTCAATGTTCAGTCATGATGGATCCTCTCAAGCATATCAATCAATATGGAGAAAGAGATACTCTTCCCAATCATTCAAGGCTATTCAAATCTTCCTGGCTGGCCTCAAACTCCGCATTCATTCTGATGGGGGAACAATTTAAATTTTGATTATTTTAATTTATTTGTTAGGATAAACTAAAATAAAAAAATTATCTCTTGAGTTGGTTTGAGTGGGTTAGGAATTGACTTATTTTATGTATAAGAATTTAGAAATTTAGTTTATTTAGTTATATATTTTTTTATTGTTTGTAGCTTTATAATAGTTTCTAATTTCGTAAGTTATAGATCGAAGTTGAGAATGAAAATTATTTTTAGTTTATATTGTGCGATGCCAAATTTCTAAAGTGGATCTCTCTATCAATTGCTTTCCGTTTTGACGTTACGTTTTCAACGCTGCTTATGCTTTCGACGTTGACGTTTTCAACGATAATCATATTATTATTTTACACTTTTATTATAATTTTTTAGACAAATTTATAATAGTTATTATTCACTCTATAAATTAAAGCGTCGACATCCATCGTATCAATGATAGCTTGTAAAGTTGTACATCTATCGTATCAATGATCAGTTCAATGATCAGCTACGATCAACTTTTTACATAATAATATCTATACTAGCTAGTACGTAATTGTGAACAGTGAACTAACTAGATATCAACAATCACCTTCTTCACAAGTGTACATGTTGGAGAAAAGAACTTGTAGTTTGTACTACTGCACTGTTTGTGACGACATGCGTTATGCCTTCACATGTACCATATTGCCAGCTGGTTTTTTCATTTGCTATATTATAACCAACATGGCCTCAG